>CM038712.1:22561798-23086798 GCA_021613375.1 Megaleporinus macrocephalus
AATGTAATCAAAATGCCCACTCACAGTGGACAGACAGAGTCAGAACCTGGTCACAGCAGTGGTGATAGGAACCAAGCGACTGAAGAGTTTATTGTCTCTAAAAACTCCCTCACAGAAGCTAATTACACGAAATGAAGCGTTGTGAACGCACTGCTTGACGCCTGAGACTTTATTTGGGCCTGAAATGCATTTATCAAAGGTTGAGAGGTGAATGCACAAAGCAAAGCAGACCTTAAAGAAAACTTTAGCACTATTTCACCATCATCAATATCAATATATGATTCTCTTCAACGTGCCCTCACCAAACCACTCTGAATGATCCTGTTTACATCTCAACCAATAAATTTTGAAGAAATCCTGAAGTTGGTAGAGTTTTCCTAAAATTAGCTGTCAAAAGCATGCAATCCACCTCACTTACAGTACCACAGTACATCGAATCATAAACCCTGCATCCTGATACCCATCGTATCGCCAGATTCTTGCCAACACACATCCCCTAGTAAGGCCTGATTTAATGTAAACTAAGACCTACTTCTGAGCAATACTGATACTGATATAGCATTGCGCCCTTTTGCTGCTTGTTAATGTTGGAGTGGAGCTGAAAATGGATTACAACTCTGCCATCTGGTGGTCAGAGGTTTAAATACAACACACAATGATTCACTGTCTGCCAGGAATCTGTGTATCGATACTGTGTTTTTGAGAATCGATACAGTATCACAAAACAAAATATCCCGATATTTCAATATTTTCTTACATCTCTAATCACAATACATCACAATAAACATGCTTTCCTGAGCATATTGTCGATACTGTCAGTCATTTAAAAGCACTTACTATCTCCTTGACTGAATACAAAACATACAAATTTGTTATTCAACTAGATTTAGTTCAGCAGAGTACATAAAACATTTAAAACAAATAACCTGAAACTAATTTCTGACAGTAGTTTCTAATATTTTTAATATTGCTCCACTCTGTCTGGTTCAACTATCTGGTCAGAAAAGACACTTCTTTAAGTACTATAATAGTATATTTTCACCATATTGCCCAGGTTGACTAGTCAACGGTCCAAAAAAAGAGTCTTCAGTGCTCACTGCACTGCAATGCATGCTCAAAAGGTCCTCTGCATGGTGATATGGCTCCTCAAGCTGACGGGGAATGTGGTATATATGGTTCTATATCACAGCAAATATGTGATCTAGAACCATAGATAACACAGATCAGTCATTCAGAGAGACTTGGTGTGAAATTCTCTATTCTAGAGCAACTAGAGTCAGAACTGCTCACAGTGGCAGTGATAGGAACCAGACATCTTCAGAGTTTAATGACTTTTCCCAATAACAAAAAGTTATTCCATGAAATTAATAAGAACAACCTGGTGCCTTAGACACTGCTTTATTTTTTTTCTGAATTATTGGGGGGGACCATATGAGACCAAATCACTACATGACAGCTGAAGCAAAAACGTTGCTCTGAATTTACGGGTTACACAAATACCCCCAGAACCACAACTCAAACTCATTTAACTACCACGAGGGTCTCCAACTTCCAGACAGCTGAAGGTAGCCTGAAGAGCATGCCAGCAGCTGAAATCCAGAAGCTCAGAATGTCCTCAGAGGACCCATGAGGTTTAAGTTAGCTTCTTATTTGAATTCTCCCATTCCACCTTGAATGAGGATGTAACTGCAGCACCATTTAAGGTGGATCAGAATAATCTGTATAAGACAACTTATTAGCGCAGCAGTTATACTGAGGCTCCAGAATGTAACTGCTGCCCCATTTAAGGTAGAACAGGATCATTCCAATAGGAAGCCAACTTAATAGTGCAGCAACTACACTGAGGACCCAGAATGTAACTCCTGTACTATTTAAGGTAGAACGTCATAATTTGAATAAGTAGCAAGCTTACTAGTGCAACAGTTACACTGAGGCTCCAGAATGTAACTGCTGCCCCATTTAAGGTGGAACGGGAGAATTCCAATAAGTAGTCAATTAAACGCTGCAGCAATTACACCGAGGCCTGCTGGCATGTAGATGAGAATTTAACTGCTGCACCATTTAAGGTGGAACGGGGTAATTTCAATAGGAAGCCAACTTAATGCTGCAGCAGTTACATAAAGGCCCCAGAGTGTAACTACTACCCCATTTAAGGTGGGACGGGAGAATTCGTATAAGTAGCCAATTTCATAGTGCAGCAGTTACACTGAGGCCTGCTGTAATGTATGAAATTGCTTCCCCATTTAAGGTGGAAAGGGTGAATTTGTATAAAAGGCTGGCTTTAGCTTCATAGGGAACCGCACCTAATCCATTTCAGCACAGACACTAATTCAGCCTCTCATCATGCAGGAGCATTTCGCAGTTCTGCACAAGACAAATAACAAACAACAGACACCGGCAAGACCTCGCGACTGACTTTCCACGTCGTTCAGCAAACTGACCCCACATGCCTGAACCACGCTCGATAAATAAACCCGCATTCACAACATTAATGCGACTGAAACTACCTTGTAAATGTGAAAGAGATCTTGCTGTCAATCCTCTTCCACTGAGGAGCTGGAGCGATACAGTCTAACCTTCTAGCTCCTTCGGAGAAAACCGACTTCGAATGCAAGAATCTGATTGGGTGAGGAAAGCTTGGTCCCGCCCATCCGGAGACATCGCGCGTTCTCATTGGCTTATTTCTTGGCCCTAAACAAGCAGAATCACTTCCCCCTCCACAGGCTCACTTGCCCCTCATTGGTCGACTTCCGGCAGTTTATTGGTCGGAATGTACGTCAGTCATCTTTTTTTCAGAGTTCACGAAGTTTGGTTTCACGGAACAGGCGCTGAAACATGGTTGGAAGTTTACTTGGGTGGACGAAGTTACCATAAAAGGCTGGAGTCGCAGAAGCTGCCCCTACAAAATAAAAGCCAAGCAGGACTGTCAGCTAAATAATAATAATAATAATAATAATAATAATAATAACAATAATAATAATAATAATAATCCATTATCGAGACAAATATGTATCTCCATTATTCTTGAATTTTAGTTCTCTACATCATTCAAGCACATCTGCTGCTCATATATATATATATATATATATCATATATATATATATATATATATATATATATATATATATATATATATATATATATATATATATATATATATAGTCTAAAGAAAAAAATGCATCTCCATTTCTGACAACCCTTATCATTTGTACATTTCATGATGAAGGGATCAATAGAAATGCTCCAAAATCTAAATCAATATGTATATATGTATTTAAATATATTTATTTCTTTGGACATTTAAAATATATATATCCAAAGAAAAAAAATTTATCTATTTTTTTGTTTTTTTATTTATTTAAAGTTAAAGGAATGAAAAATGGACAAACTACATATACCCCTCTCTCTCCCTCTCTCTTTAGCACACTTCATAGACTATTGTAAGTCTGCATAAACCTTTTCAGTAGCAGAGAGAAAGTGCTTCAGTAATTTACTGATCATCATGGACAATGTTGATTAATGACACCCTCTGCACAGTGCCGTCATCAGGTAGAGGAGCTCATTCAGTGGCAGACTGCCGTCCCAGTCCTGCTCCACAGACAGATTCAGGAAGTCTTTTGTCCCTCAATTAGTTATCAGACACTGTTATTCTCCAGACCTCTATATCAGTTATCAGACACTGTTATTCTCCAGACCTCTATATCAGTTATCAGACACTGTTATTCTCCAGACCTCTATATCAGTTATCAGACACTGTTATTCTCCAGACCTCTATATCAGTTATTAGACACTGTTATTCTCTGGACCTCTATATCAGTTATCAGACACTGTTATTCTCTGGACCTCTATATCAGTTATCAGAAACTGTTATTCTCTGGACCTCTATATCAGTTATCAGAAACTGTTATTCTCTGGACCTCTATATCAGTTATCAGACACTGTTATACTCCGGACCTCTATATCAGTTATCAGGCAATGTTATACTCCGGACCTCTATATCAGCTATCAGTTATCAGACACTGTTATACTCTGGACCTCTATATCAGTTATCAGACACTGTTATTATCTGGACCTCTATATCAGTTATCAGACACTGTTATTATCTGGACCTCTATATCAGTTATCAGACACTGTTATACTCCGGACCTCTATATCAGTTATCAGACACTGTTTTCTCCAGACCTCTATATCAGTTATCAGACACTATTATTCTCTGGACCTCTATATCAGTTATCAGACACTGTTATACTCCGGACCTCTATATCAGTTATCAGACACTGTTATACTCCGGACCTCTATATCAGCTATCAGGCACTGTTTTACTCCGGACCTCTATATCAGTTATCAGACACTGTTATACTCTGGACCTCTATATCAGTTATCAGTTATCAGACACTGTTATTCTCCAGACATCTATATCAGTTATCAGACACTGTTATACTCTGGACCTCTATATCAGTTATCAAACACTGTTATTCTCCAGACCTCTATATCAGTTATCAGACACTGTTATACTCTGGACCTCTATATCAGTTATCAGACACTGTTATACTCCGGACCTCTATATCAGCTATCAGACACTGTTATACTCTGGACCTCTATATCAGTTATTAGACACTGTTATTCTCCAGACCTCTATATCAGTTATCAGTTATCAGACACTGTTATTCTCCAGACCTCTATATCAGTTATCAGTTATCAGACACTGTTATACTCTGGACCTCTATATCAGTTATCAGACACTGTTATACTCTGGACCTCTTTATCAGTTATTAGACACTGTTATACTCTGGACCTCTATATCAGTTATTAGACACTGTTATTCTCCAGACCTCTATATCAGTTATCAGTTATCAGACACTGTTATTCTCCAGACCTCTATATCAGTTATCAGACACTGTTATACTCTGGACCTCTATATCAATTATCAGACACTGTTATACTCTGGACCTCTTTATCAGTTATTAGACACTGTTATACTCTGGACCTCTATATCAGTTATCAGATACTGTTATTCTCCAGACCTCTATATCAGTTATCAGACATTGTTATACTTCGGAACTCTATATCAGTTATCAGACACTGTTATACTCTGGACCTCTTTATCAGTTATTAGACACTGTTATACTCTGGACCTCTATATCAGTTATCAGACATTGTTATACTTCGGACCTCTATATCCGTTATCAGACACTGTTATACTCTGGACCCCGATATCAGCTATCAGTTATCAGACTGTATCATATTAAATATTAAATATTTATAACATAGATTTATCTATATAACTGTATGTTATATATACTATACTGTTAACTATATATATATATATATGTGTGTGTGTGTGTGTGTGTGTTTGTGTATGTATATATATATATATATATATATATATATATATATATATATATATATATATATATATATATATATATATATATATATATATATATATATATATATATATATAACATGTTTAAGGTACACAATTCCACCTTAAAGTCAAAATCAATACCTGTGAAGGTACATTCACATTAGTGCAGCAGCACTCTGTAAATAAGGGACCTCTGTTTTTAATTCATGCAGTATTGGTAATCAGGCAGCAGGTGGCACTGTTGCACTTCAGGAAAGCAGCAGACACAGCAGTACAAAGAGTGTTCATTTTTATTTGAAATCATCTACAGGAGGTCCATTAAGTTTCATTTTGACAGCTTTCTGCTTCTAAAACACTGGTCGTTCCTCGCCTACGTACAGTTTATGAAAAAAAATATATAAAGGCATGCTAGTTACAGATATCCTACAGGAATAAAACGTATTTACACACCATATCTCCTAGAAATACAAGGGTTTTGCTCATGTATCACACACAGACACGCTACAAGAGAACACTGAGTTTAATTACAGGTCAAACCACGTTGAATCCTCATTCACAAAAGAAGCAGTGCATTTGAAATAAAACATTAGGAAAATATCAGTTAGTGATTTATCTTGTGCTTTCAGATTAACAAATATAAAAAGTCAGTAGTTTAGACTACGTGTTTACAAAGGACACTTTCATATATTTATATATATATATATTTTTTTATTGTTTTTGTTCCAAAAATACTTTGAAAGAACAAATAAGCGTGCTCGCACTTGCACGCTTACTCGCATGGTCTCAATTTCCACATGTTTGCCTTAAAAAAAACCTTCTGTACGAAGCCAGAAGGTACTGTGTTAAGAACAGTACACACTGACCCTCAATTCAAACCGTATCCTTTTTTTTGTTTGTTTTATAGAAATATAAATGATCCTTGCTGTTTTCAAATGATTGCTGCTCGTTTTGTTTCAAACAAACAAACAAAATTGCTTCAAAATTCACAAAGACTGCCAAAAGTCCACCTGCTGCATCCCAGCGTCCACAACAAACCAGCTAAATCCATCCATGAGAATGTGACTTTAGCCCAGCACTGACCACGTGCCTGGAAAACACACGCTTCCAGTGAGAATCCCACACTGAAAGGTGTGGCCAGTCTAGTTCAAAAGTTTCAAAATATGCCAAAACACTTCTGCTTTGACGTAATAATATACAAAATTATGGCTTATCGTATCACTGAATTTCAAAGAAGAACTTATACGCGCTCCCTTGGCGTGAACACCCTCTGAGACAGTGGTCATTAATATATACAGTTGCATGTAGAAGCCGTTTAGGCCTCTGGTCTGCTGGTTTGTTGATTCTCTAAGTGTAAATAAGTCAACATGTCCGCACATACGCAATTACTGCTTCTTTGCTGATCTTGACATACTGGGAAAATCTGGCCTATCTCAAAACTCTGGTCACCAGTTTTGCTAAGGTTCCTGGGCTGAAGGGTATGTTTGGTCCATGCGGAATAGCCTATGAGGTATGTTTCCTCTCGTTTGATGGTTGTGATGGATGTGTTACCCAATCAGCAGCAACTTGTCAATAAACCAATGGATTCTAATAAGGTCCTATAGGAACGTGGCTGTTTTAGCCTGTTGTAGGCAACATCTGAAGACGCTGCAAGGGTTGTATTGTAAAGATTTTTTTCTTCAGGCTCTAAAAATGGCCTTCTCGGCTACCGTACTTGCAAAGAAATATTTTGCACTGCTGGTGTCCAGCCCTATCATAAGAACAAGGAAAAGCACAGTCCCTCCTCCTCCTCCCTCTTCAAACCTTACCAGTCCAAAAGAAACGAGGCAAGTTCAACATCAACCTTCATCTCTTTACTTCCACTTACATCACTTCTTTTATTTGCTGCTGAATGTGGTTTCTTGCCAGGAGCTTCAGCCACTGTTGTGTTTACTGTTCTTTCATTGGTTGCCTCTTCTTAAATTTTCTAACCAGGAGCAGCACCTTCAACATGATTGATAAAAGGTTAGAATATGCCGTCGTGGCAGTAGTGCTACTTTTTTATCCTCACATCTTCAGGTACAAAGTGTTATTACAGTGACTCACTATCACCACTTCAGGTACAAAGTGTTATTACAGTGACTCACTATCACCACTTCAGGTACAAAGTGGTATTACAGTGACTCACTATCACCTCTTCAGGTACAAAGTGGTATTACAGTGACTCACTATCACCTCTTCAGGTACAAAGGGGTATTACAGTGACTCACTATCACCTCTTCAGGTACAAAGTGGTATTACAGTGACTCACTATCACCTATGTAGGTACCAAATGGTATTACAGTGACTCACTATCACCTCTTCAGGTACAAAGTGGTATTACAGTGACTCGCTATCACCACTTCAGGTACAAAGTTGTATTACAGTGACTCACTGTTGCCTCTTAAGGTACAAAATAGTATTACAGTAACTCACTGTCGCCTGCTGAGGTACAACATGGTATTACAGTGACTCACTATCACCTCTTGAGGTACAAAGTGGTATTATGAGACATAATGGGCCGGGGCTAGCTGGTTAGCATGCTAACTTCAGCAGATACTTGTAACATGATTAATAGACATCAATTATGTTGATCTTTTTGCTAATTTTGGAATTTCAAAACCTCAAAACTGTATATAAAAGCCATATTTATGCCTCCCTGTAGAGAACATGTCAACTTATTTTCACTTAGACAACCAACAAAATGTGTGATCTGACCCAGGCTGTGCTCTTTTCACAGGATTTCCAGATACCAGATAAGAGAGCTGCAGGAAATATCCAACACATTCCTTCCCAGAAGAGTAGAGGATGTTACTGCGGCAAAGTGGGGTCAAACTGTCTATTAATGCCCTTCATTTCAGAAGAAACAGTTTCTACAAGCCTTTGGACATGTGTCATTTTAAATGTTAATGCCCACACGTTTATTAAGAGATAAGAAAGTCTCTGATAGCTCCTAATGAAGCTGCTTGAGAGGATGTCAATGGTGGGCAAAGCAGCATCAACATCGACGGGGGGTTACTTTGAAGAGTCTCAAATATAAACTAGCTTGGATTTGTTTAAAGGGGAACTATGATCCAAATGACAACTGTATCTACTTTAATGCATGCATCCAGCAGTGCCACAGTTTGGCCTTTACAGACAGATTTTACAGTTTAAAGACTAGAAAAAACCCTTAAACACCCTTTTGATGACGTATCGTGAAGGTACAAGTGCTTGAGGGTGGGCTCTTTTGATTTATTAATTTTTTTCCACCTGCTGGCTCCTGAAGAAGGAGGCTAGGAAGCTAACCTGCAGCTAGAAAGTCACGCCCTGGCTACTCTAGTAAACAGGGGTCCCAGTGGCTACATGATGTATATGCGTAATGCATGCTGGGTACTGTAGTGAAAATATATAAAATAAATAAATACAAGCTGTAAATTCTGTCATACCAGTAGAGCTGAGAGGTTCTCTACTGCACTATGAAATATTATAAAACATATTTATAATAGGAGTGTAAGAAAATATAGAAATATCGAATATCAGGATATTATGTTTGGTGATACTTTTTGTCGATTCTCAAAAAAGCTCCACTCAAATATTAACAAGCAGCACAAGGGTGCAATGCTGTTGTAAGCTTTGACAAACCTGTTCATATAGTGGTGTGTTTTAATAGTAGGATTTGAGTATTGCAGTATATCATGATATATTGAACTGTGACTGCTGTATCATGATACGTATTGTATCAACTGGTTCTTGCCAACACACAACAGGTAAAATGCTAGTTTTAGGATGTAATGCCTCTTAGCACATATTTTATCTGCTCTCTAGATAAATATTTATTAATTTATTCCCAAAAACAAGGGGGAACAGTAAAATGTGGTGTGTAGGTACTATTAATACATGCAGACTGGCCATGAATTTTCAACTCGACCGCAGCTCTCCATCTGGCACAACTGAACCTCGCTGCACTCACATCTGTAATAAAGGCTGCAACGCACAGGCAGAATACTCCTGAGCTGTTTTTCACGAGCTAGCAGTGCAATTAGAGCATGAACAAATAGCATTTCTGATTAAAGAGACTCACTCAGCAGTAAAACCCATGACCACTGTGTTCAGAGCTTTTTCACGAGAGCTTTGCACGAATGCAGCAAATATCTTTATTGGCAGTACTAAGTCTTGCATGCCATCGCTGCTGTAACAAAATCTCTGGCATCTCCGAAATGGCAACTCAGTAGAATGAGAAAAAATTTCTTGAACACACATTAAAGGGGCTTTCCATTGATTTTCCAAAATCTATAGTTTTAATACTTAATTAATAGTTAAGATGTAAACAAAGTCATTCAGAGTTTATTTTTGATGCGAAATGCTCAGATCTAGAGAAACATACAGAATCAGAATTGTTTATAATGGTTTTGATTGGGCTGATGCCTGATGCCTGAGATATTGTCTTAAGAGGAGTTATTTTTATCAATTCATGGTGGAGGCATACATGTTGGGTGTTGTGAGGCAAAATAGTCTCTACATTAATATTTTTTCCAGTAAACACTGTGTACCACCATTGATATTCCATAAAAAAGTCCATGTGTAGGTTCACGGGTGGCTTTGCGTATTAAAATGTCTACAATTTTGGGCTGCAGGGGCCATGCATCACTTGTCAGCACCAATATGAGTCAGTAAGTTCATCTACAATGAATCATTTCATGTTAGCCCACTCTGAATAACCTTATTTACATCCCACCAATGAAACCAGTAGAAATCTTTTAAATCCTTTAATGCAACATGTTTTTTCCAGCCTTTTAGACTAGTTCAGTCCACTTGCTGGCAAACACCCAAGCCAGATGAACTTGCGTCAGTCAAAGGCCCAATTAGATTTACAAATTAGAGTCACGAGCTTCTGATACGGCAGCGACGACATGCACCTAAAGGATCTTACATAGTACACGCAGACGTCAGCAACTTCAGCTGCTTATTTCCTCATCTAGAGACCTCACACACAAGACTCTCTAGAGAGCTTCATGCACGTATACAATAAGACTTTTGCCTGAACTAGGCCTAAACAGCAGAGCTGCACCTCGAACTACACTCTGACAAGATGCTGAACAAAGCTATGTGCCGTCAGACAGCGATGACAACATTTAGCAAGATCTTATACTGTTAGAACTTATTTCAGGTACCCTACGCAAAGGGTTAGTAGCAAGCCGGGCCCAGATGTCTCTGCAGGACCTACAACCAAACTGGAGTGGTTTGAGTTTGGAGTGCTCATGTGAGGTCTTTCATCAACCTGTCCATGCACTGCCCACAAATGCGTTCTTTAACTAGTATTGCTAAGTTGGAGAAGCTTTGTAGAACACTGGTGAGTATTATTTTACCTAATGAGAAACAGTAGTGCACCACCAAAATGCTGCAATGACATTGGGGTACCATGCTAGCTAATAATTCCAAGCAAAAAAAATTCATTCAATGCATTCAATTCATCCTAAGAGTGTAAAAGAATGCATTTGTGGGTGGAGTGAAGTCAGGCCAACTGGAGACAGTACTAGTTCAACATTACCACAGTAAAGAGCTCAAACACCTCCTACAGTTCTGAAGAAGCCAGTCTATAAGATCTCATAGAGTATTATTTAGCATCTTCAGGGCTTAAACATTATTTTCAGTGGCCTGAAACAGAGAACGAGAACCTGCAGTTCTAACGATTGTCCAGTTGGTCTAAAACAACAAAAAGACTCAAAGTACTTTAAGCAATATGACTACTTTATCCAAATGAGCCTTTAAAAAGCCTTTGGGATTTTGGAAGAGGTTGCAGGCCACATTTGTCAAGATAACATGGATGAATGAAACAGCGTTTGAAATCTGAGCTTGCATATTCATCGGATAGGAATTTAAAAGGTAGCTTCGCACTGAGGATCGATGTAATCGTAGATGTACAGGGCTGTCTGATTAAATGATTTATGTCCCGTAGACTGATTTATGTGCCCAGTGTTTACTATAGACAAAGAGGGCTCCTGTTATTTTCCTGGCTGGGTTCTGTTTGGATTTTCCTTCTGGTGCAGGGTGGGTCTATTTTCCGGGTCAAAACGTGAGAATGGGTCCCCTCGGCAGATCATCTCTTGGAAGAAAAAAAAAGGCATGAAGTAATCCCAAATGGCATCTCCAGAAACAGAAAAAAACGCAGACCAGTTCATTGTTTCACAGTCTTTCTTTTGATGCCATGAGGGTTTCTAACGAAGCGGCTACAGGAGTGTCGGCACAGGACCTCCAATTAAAAACAACGTCAGAATGGAGATTTCCGTTGGGCAATGGAAACACTAGCTGCCTGCCCCGAATCCTTGGAGGGTGTGAGGATAAAAAGCTTAAAAAGTTAGCTTGTGATAAAGGTAAGGTCATTACTGATGGAGGATTTGATCAGATAGCTTAAATCAGTCCAGTAAACTGACCCATCCATCCTCTGACCACAGGTGCACCTTCCTTCATAGCAAAGGTTGCCAAGTTGGACAAGCTCTGCAGAAGGTTTGCAAAAATCCCATTCAACCTTAGGAGAAGTCACAATAGTGGAGTACTACACACCTCAAAAATACGGTTCCTCAAGGGTTCTTTAGCAACAAATGTAGTTCTATATAGAGCCATACACGACCAGTTTCCTTACATCCCATAAAGTAATCAGATTGACTGAGAATGTGTTGTAGAAGGTTCTAGATTACATGTATGGCATTTGGCAGACTCTTTCATCCAGAGAGACCTATAGTTTACCTGTACACAGGTAGGTAAAGGTAGTGTTAGAGTAGTCATGCCCAGGAACTCCTATTGGTATAGTATAAGTTGGCCCACAGCATTAAAGGGGCAGCAGTCTAGCCCACTACACTATACCAACCACCATATAGCACCACAAAGGCTCTATTGTTACAAGCAGACTTTGTAACCATAGGCAGTTGTGGGCTAGATGGTTGGGTAGCCAGCCATGTGACCAGAAAGCCACTGGTTTGATACCCTGAACTGACAGGACACGACTGGGGTGCCCTTGAGCAAGACACCTGATCCCCAAGTGCTGTGGAAAAGTGTGCTTAGTGCCCTCTAGTGTGTGTGTTCACCAGTGTGTGTGTGTTTATGTGGGTGTTTCACTGCACAGATGGGTTCTATATAGAACTCTCTACAACACGTTCTCCATCCATGATGCAAGGAACCCTTTACATGTGCACATGCTTCTTTGAGGGTCCTATATAGAACCATTCTCTCTTGAATAACCATCTTTTTTAAGTGTGTAGGTTTATTTAAAGCTGAACTGCACTCGTGGTTTGTTATGGTGTCTGCGAGTCGCTCTGCAAAGATAGAGGTGTCGGGTCGCATTTGGCAGGGGCTTTTCAGACCGTGTCATATGTCTTTATGTATCAGCGTCAGACGCGCGGGCTCAGAAAGGAGACCTCATGTTTGTTGGGCTAGGAGAGATCTGGGGAAACACACTGCTGTTTTCAGCTTGCTTAGCCTTGATTAGTCGCAACAGCACAGTCCAGCCTGGCCCGTTAAACTCACGTACTGATTATAAACAGAGCGTGCTACAGTTTCTCGTTACGCCGAATGGGATCTCTGCACACGTTCTGTAAAGCCGGTCCGTCCCGGCAACAGCAGCCACAAAAAGAACTGTCTGAGGGCTGAGCGTGTACGGGTCAGTCAGGAGGAGTGCTCCGGACTGACAGTATGAAGCAGTGCGAGCGCAGTTCTCTGGGCTGATGCCCTTCTGAAGGTTACATAACGCTGAGAAGTCGTGTTCCGCTGGTTGTAGACGGATTGGTCTGCTGGGTTGAGGCCCCCTGGTCATCCACCGGAGAGCTACAAAGGGCCTTTGAACTGATTCCCGGAGAGATGTTGCCGGATGGATGGTTTGGAGCCTGCCGCATCACCAAGCTTACGCCACACCACCTGAGCACAGAGAGAAAAAGAGAGAGGGGGGGAGAAAGAAATGGAGGGAAAAGTGGGGAGAAATAGGGGAATAAAAACAAGATGGAAAGAGAGCAGGAGATTATGAAAGAGAAAGAGGTGAGAGAGAGAGATAGAGAGAGAAGGAGAGCAGGGGGCAAAGAAAGAGAGAAAAGCGGAGAGAGAAAACAGAGAGAGAGAGAGAGAGAGAGAGAGAGGGTGGGAGGCAGAGAGAGAGAGAGAGAGAGAGAGAGAAGAAAATGGAGGGAAAAATGGGGAAAAAGAGGGGAATAAAAACAAGAGATATGAGGGGATTATGAAAGAAAGATGGAGAGAGAGGGAAAGCAGGGGAGAAAGAGGGGTGAAGAAAGAGAGAAAAGCAGAGAGAAAAGCAGAGAGAAAACAGAGAGAGAGAGAGAGAGAGAGAGAGAGAGAGAGAGAGAGAGAGAGAGAAAGATGGGTAGAAAGAGGGGCATGAAAGAGAAAGCAGGGAGGGAAAGAAAGATAGAGGGAAAGCAGATGAGAAAAAGGAATGAAGAAAGAGAGAACAGGGGAGAGAGAAAGAGGTGAGAGAAAGATAAAGCAGGGGAGAGAGAGGTGAGAGAAGACAGAGAAGACAGGAGAGAGCAAGAGAAACAATGAGAGAAAAAAGGAATAGGAGAGAGGGAAAAGAGAAGGAGAGTAGAAAGACAAGGACAGAAAAGACAGAAATGAATGAAAGGATGAAATTTAAAGAATGAGAATAAGACCAAGAACGGAGGAAAGAGAGAGACAGAACAAGAGGGAGAGAAAGAAGGAGAGAGATGGGAATAGAGCGAGAGAGAGAGAGGATGTTACACAACACTTAACTTTCAGAGAGGTACAGAGTAAATTGGGCGGGGTGGGGGGGGGGGGGGGTCGCAGGGGGGGCTGAGAGCACACTGAGACATGAAGGCCCAATTCCACTAAAGCTGAGTGTATGTACAGAGAATAAAGGATCCACTGTGGCCGCATGTCATCTCTGTGATTGTGCCTTTGACAGGCGGGAGCGCTCCGAGCGCAGAGTCATCCGTGCGGGAACAGTGTCAGTGTCCGGGTCCCAGACTGCACCGCCTGTCATGTATGTGAGCGGAGGCTTTGCTCCATCCCTCCACAGATCAGGAGCCCAATAGACCCGCATTGTTCTCATCACTGAAGTTATTTTAATTGCTCTGACAACTGCGCCATAAACACCACAGAGCTCCTTTGACCGAGGCCTTTAATTAAAGCTGCGTGAAAAAGTGGGCTTCTTTTGGAGAGTAATTGAAACAAAGTCCTTCATTAAAGCCAAACAAACACAAGGAGAGGGAGGGTAACCCCACAGCAGCGCCCCATCACCCCCAACCCACCCCAACCACAATAGATATACATTTTTTTACTCATCTAAAAAGTTTTTTTCAAATCACAACTTATTATCTTCTTATCTCAAGATAAGTGATTTTCTCTAGATAGCAACTTATTTATCTTGTGATAAGAAGATAATAAACGTTGTTTTTTAATAAACTTATTTATTTTATTATCTTAAGTTGCTTTATCAAGATTACAACTTATCTTGTGATAACAAGATAAAAAAGTTGTTTTCTCCAGATCACAGCTTATTAATCTTATTATCTTAAGATAAGTCATTTACTTAAGATCACAAGTCACAACTCAGGTCTCATGATCAAGATAAGTTGCGATCTCAAGCAAACAACTTCTGAAAACAACAAACACGGTGTGATCTTGAGCTAAAAACTTTTGTTATTTTGCAAGACAATTAAGTCATGATCTCAAGATAACAGTCCATAAAATAAGGGATGCAGTGATATAGACACTGATGCTGCACTTATTCCCTCATGAAAACAGAGTATATCTATCTCTTGCACTGTTTGTATACTACATAATAAAGTATAGCTTTCGAAAAACCTCAACTGGAGGTACAAGCACACTTACGTTACACATCTCCCTGACAATAGCTTTCTCCTTTTCACTGAGATCCTCCTCGTAGTCCTCTGGAATCTGTTTATCCAGGTTCTCATGGACCTCCAACACCTGCAACATTGAAAAGAACAACATAACATTACAGGGTGGAGGTGGGAGTTATGACTGGATTGAAATCTTTATCACTGGATCAGGAGTTTTATTGCAGCCTCTTGAACCTGGCAGTTACGTGGTCATACCTTTCCAACCTTTATGTATAAGATACCCGTATATGTCTGCTACAACTAGCAATAGAGTAGGAATCCACTGATGCCCAAAACCAACAGGAGGTCCAATACGAGGAGTTCTGGTGTTACATTCTGCCCCCACTATGGCAGAAGACTGTAACAGTCAGATAGATAGATAGATAGATAGATAGATAGATAGATAGATAGATAGATAGAGAGATAGAGAGATAGATAGATAGATAGATAGATAGATAGATATCTAAAGACCACAACTTACTCGTCTTGTGATCTCAAGATAAGTTATTATCTAACAGCTACAACTTATTTGTGTGGTGATCTCAAGATAACAAGTTATTATAAGTTATTATCTCTTGCTCATATCATAAAATCACAGGTGTTAGGTGGTTGGAGGGTTATCACTGGACTGTTCGCTCTCATCAGCAGGGCAGAAGAGGACTAATGATTCTAGCTGGGTTACATTTGTCCATCATCCCTTTCATTTCGTGAACTTCCATCAAACACAGTTACATAACGCAGTTCTAGAAGCTGAGCAGCCAGTTCACTAACACAACACAGAGGCTCAGCAGCAGAACACAAACCTTCTCTCTGTGGTGCTGATGATTCCACCACTGTTAGGTTATATAAGGTAGCCGTACCTTCATGGCGTGAACCACAGCCTCAGGTTTCTGAGCTGACGGCAGGTAGCTGGTGAGAGGGGACGGCAAATCTCCGACGGGGAGCCGGGCGGTACCCTGTGAAGGAAATACACACACGGAATGAAACCCACTGTGATTCGTCACACAAAACAAATAAACACAAACATCCATCACCCACTGATAAAACAGTCATTCCAGAAGCGGATGTTAGAACAGGTTGGGCCTGTTTTCTGGAGTTAACCTCGGCACAACACGGGTTAAAGCATCTCATTAGGACTCATCTCTCCCAGTGTCCCCCTCATGGGTACGGAACGCAGAGTGCATCAACAAAGAGCTCTTTGAATGGGTATGGCCTCGCGCGGCCCTGTTTAGACACAGCCTTTTGAGTTCCAGTCTAGCGTTAAATCCACAACAATTGAGCCGGCATTCCAGCAGTGGGGCCGGGAGCAGCGCGCCGAGCTAGAGGAGCAGCCGCTCACACTCAGCCCGCACTGCTCATTTACAGTTGCCAGCAGGGTCACTGTGGGCTGGACCTGAGTGGATTATATCCAGTACTGAACAGGGTGTAACAATACATCAACTCTGGTTAACACATTATTTCTACAGAGGGACATGATGCTCAATTCAATTCAACAGGGATGTATCAATTATAGCAGTATATACTTTAGTTTCATATATATATATATATATATATATATATATATATATATATATATATATATATATATATATATATATATATATATATATATAAACAGGGATATGGAAATAAGTTCACCATTAATCACACATATCCAGTTTCAAGCTGAAAATAATAAACATAATTTAGAAGTGTAGTATATTATTAGCCAAACTCATTAATAAAATGTTTTTGTACAGTCAGAGGAGCAAACCCCTTCCAATGCTATTGATGATCCCGAGGAGGCCATGTTTACTGAAGGGACAGGTGGAGGACAGTCAAACAGAGTTATTTAAACTCTGTATAATAACTAAGATAGTTATTTGTAATATAAATTATAACATTTGTGTTAATGTTAATGTACACAGAGAAGGACATTCTCATGTCTATCACAAAGTTATTAACAAAGTTGAGAAACCAGTGCACTGCTTATAGGAGGCTTTTGATGCTGTAGGTAGCTGCTAAACTTGCGTGTAGTGAGGCTTCTTAAGAGTTTAGTTTAAACCTAACAATAGAGCCCCTCTCTGTTAGGAACAAAAATACAATTTAATTTCAGGTTATTTTAATTTTAAACTATTGCTCCTGAACAAAGCTAAATACAGCTCAAGCTGCTGTTTCATTCATCCAATCCGGCCCTGGACCGTGCTCACAGAAATACTGCATCCCCAGAACAGTTTACAGGACACCACAAAACATTCTTAACTTTCTGTGTACGTCAGTGTAAAGAGAGTGGAGTGACTGTGATCCAGCATGAATCTGCAGTGTGTGTAGTTTTACAGTCTTACAGAAATAACTGTGGAGTGATTTTAATCCAGTATGAATCTGCAGTGTGTGTAGTTTTACAGTCTTACAGAAATAACTGTGGAGTGATTATAATCCAGTATGAATCTGCAGTGTGTGTAGTGTTTACAGTCTGATAGTAATAACTGTGGAGTGATTTTAATCCAGTATGAATTTGCAGTGTGTGTAGTGTTTACAGTCTTACAGTAATAATTGTGGAGTAATTTTAATCCAGTATGAATCTGCAGTGTGTGTAGTTTTACAGTCTGACTGTAGTTATTGTGGAGTGATTTTAATCCAGTATGAATCCTGTTTTCCAACAGAGCTGAAACACAATAGCCAGGTTACTGATCATATTGCAGGCTCTGATGTTTCTGGAAGACCTGAAGAGCGAAGATTATTATCACAAAACTGGCCCCATTGAAAATCAAACTCTGATTGGATAATTGCATTGTCAGTGAATCTGATACATTAGGACCTCTTTCTAGCTCCTGAAGTGGCTACCAGTGGAAGATCTCACTTGACTGTGTATATCTACATACTGCAAAACGGGAAAAAAAGCTTATTCTGTTACAGTTCGTTTCAGGTTTGAGCCCTTTCGTTTTCAGCTGACCAGCATTATGCCTAAGCTCAACACACTTTCCAAGCAAAAATCTGTTGGCATGTTGTTATCATTATGATGATCCCACTGAAATCTCCAGGAAACAAGCCTGAGAGCATGTTTCAGTGGCATTACCCAAAAACATGCTGACGGAGAGACGAGGAAGCAATCAAACCCTTGTTGCTGTGCCCGTATCTGGAGCCCTGCCACAGAGAACATCTGTGTGATCGGCTCAGAGGGGGACCCTAATTACACAGCATTAGTCTTCTATGAGCTGTTGGCCAGCTGAAATCCTCTGGGAACAGCATTCCCCCACCCTCCGCTCCGAGGGCTGTGGGCTACCTGCAGCCTGCCGAGCGGCAGGACATTACCATCCTCGACCCCCCGCACCACTGCGGCAGGGGATTACCATCGTTCTGCCTGGACCCGATCCTAATCATTCATTTGAGGAGCTTTTGAAAGCCTCCATTTACTTTGGACGGCCTCCCGGCCAGGCTTGACTTTAGAGGCGTGAAGCCCCTGATGATGCGCTAAGCGGCCCAAAGCCGCTCGAACGCCGGCTAGCGAGATGCTAGCCCACACAGCTGAGAACACAGGCTTAGGGGCCGAACGCGGCTAAATCTTCGCAAAAACAAACAGACTGAGGACGAGCGGGCAGCTCTTGGAGTGCCAGACAAACTCAAGAGGAGCTTGACCTCCGGCCACCTTCTGCCGTCGACAGACTTATAGAGCAATAAAAAAAAGCCACTGGAGACTATTATCCTCCGCTAAGAAAGACAAAAGGACCCTATGCAGTGAATCCATTATAGCTGACTAAGCCTCATAGGCAGTAAATAAAACTTTCCTGCTGTCGCCCAAAGCCTTCGCCTGCCTCAAGAGGCTGAAGGAGGGGTGACCGATGGATACATGTATATGGATACACAGATAAAGGCTGTGATGACAGAAACAAGGGAAATCTCAAATACTATGCTTCCCATATAGGATTCAGGTCTTGGTCCTATTCCTGTGATGAACTAACCAAGACTTAAAAACTGACATAACATTTATTGTTTGATTCCCAACAAAATCAGCCGATATCAATGACCCCTGGTTTTCTCACTGACCACCTGTCTGCCACAAAACGTTTATACTAGTCAGACCCCTATTCAAACCGCAGTCAGTATAGACAAGTTCACACAATGAATGATGGATGCAAAGAGAGGCTTACAAATTCCGCTCTAAGCTCTAAATATAAATCTGTCATCTTTTTTATCTATAGAGTCATGAGTCATAATCCTAACACAGTGTTACGCCCATCAACATCCTCAGATCTGTCGCCACCTTACATGAAGCCTGAACTACACAAAGCAAGCATCAAATTAATTACACCGTCGGAGGCAAATTTGCACAGACAGGTAAACGTCATATTTGATTCCGTTGAATTCATCAGACTTAATCCATAGCGCTGTTGGCTTTAGTCCACAGGCCGTCAACATGAAAAAGTGCACAGAGGAATCGAGTCATGAGTCATCTCGCGTCACAATGACTGAGATATGATGTGACATGTAGGTCTGAGACTGGAACTTCTTTTGTTTCATAATTAATTTATTACAGTCAGAAAAGTGATCAGTGAAGGTTCGTTATACTTGGAAAGTGATTACTTACTCATGTTTGAGAACTCAAACATTCAGATCAATTAAAATGGGAAACCTGCCGTCAACTCAAAAGATCTAACAGTATCTAACAGTATTAGATCAGATCTAGACTGTCAAATATAAAGGATTAGTGTTTTTAATACAGGCTTCCAAAGATCTTTTGCCCTGTCAGTGCTGGAGATTTGCCATGGCACTGAAATGTAGGTGAATTTTAATCCAGTATGAATCTGCAGTGTGTGTAATGTTGTGCAATGATTTCAGTCAAGTCTGAATACTCAGTGACAATGATGGCGTGATTTCAGTCCAGTATGAATCTGCAGTGTATATAGTTTTACAGTCTCACGTGGCTAATTATGGAGTGATTTAAATGCAGTATGAATATACAGTGTGTATAGTTCTTACAGTCTGACAGTGATAAATAAGGATGAATCCAAAGGATGAATAGGATGAATCCAAAGGATGAATACTGCAGATCCAGTATGAATCTGCAGTAAATGTAGTTTTGC
This sequence comes from Megaleporinus macrocephalus, assembly GCA_021613375.1. Lineage (NCBI taxonomy): Eukaryota > Metazoa > Chordata > Actinopteri > Characiformes > Anostomidae > Megaleporinus > Megaleporinus macrocephalus. Next base: position 22,582,090 of record CM038712.1, read on the forward strand.
AGTCCGGCACTAATAACTGCGGAGTGATTTTAATCCAGTATGAATTTGTAGTGTGTGTATTTTTTTTACAGTGTGACAGTGATAAATGTGGAGTGATTTTAATCCAGTATGAATCTACAGTGTATGCAGTGCTTGAAGTCTGACAGTAATAACTGTGGAATGATTTTAATCCAGTATGAATTTGTAGTGTGTGTAGTGTTTACCGTTTTTCAGTAATAACTGTGGAGTGATTTCAATCCAGTATGAATCTACAGTGTATGCAGTGCTTACAGTCTGACAGTAATAACTGTGGAGTGATTTTAATCCAGTATGAATGTGCAGTGTGTGTAGTGTTTACAGTCTTTCAGTAATAACTGTGGAGTGATTTCAATCCAGTGTGAATCTACAGTGTATGCAGTGCTTACAGTCTGACAGTGATGATTGTGGACTGATTTTAATCTAGTATGAATTTACAGTGTATGTAGTGTTTATGGTCTTATAGTAATAACTGTGGAGTGAGTTCAATCCAGTATGAAGCTGCAGTGTGTGAAGTGTTTACAGGCTGATAGTAATAACTGTGGAGTGATTTTAATCCAGTATGAATCTGCAGTGTATGTAGTGTTCATGGTCTGATAATAATAACTGTGGAATAAGTGTAATCCAGTATGAATCTGCAGTGTGTGTAGTAATATCTGTTGTTGTGCTGTGTGCTGTTATTAAGTGAGTTCTATTGTGTAACACTGGTGTGAACATCCAGGCTATGACCCTCCAATCCAGACTATTTGAGCATCTGTGGAAACTACACAGATCTTTCTCCTCGGCCAGCAAAACTGGGAAAAGAATCCTGCTCCAGTGGTGCTTTACCAACTTTCTGAGTGAACGCCAGCAGAGTAGGGATCAGCATGAGGTCAACACGTTTGTGTTCTTCTCTGATACCCCTGTTCCTCAGGTAACCCCTAACAGCCGTCCCGCCTCACCCTGATTACTGCTTCAGCAGCACGTCTCTGCATTATTTAGCACCATCGTCATCCCTCAGTGTTTGAAGTGAAGGTTCAAAGCCATGCTAATGAAGCATTGATCCCAGAGACAGGGTCTCTTCTCTGTCTCTCTGTCTCTGCGTGCACTACATTGCCTGCAATAAAGAAAAAAAACCCAGGAGTTTAAAATAAGCCCTGCCGTCTCTCTGGATGAAACCCACCGTGCACTCTAATTGATTTCTCCTTCCTGTGGAAGCTGCCCGCCGCACAGAAAGTGGGCCGAGCGCGCAGTTTTAGCCTGTCACGGCCCATGAGCACTGTGATTAGCTAAAGCGGGGGCTTCGCCATCCTCAGGGCTGTTCATGACCTTTTCTGAGGAGAGGAGGCGGAGGAGAAAGATCACTACCTCAGGGAGTCAAACACCAAAACAGCAAGAGAGAAACACAGCGAGAAAGAGACAGAGATTAAGTAGGCGGTGATGAAGAAGACAGAAGAAGAACATTCTCCAAACGCAGAAGTGCTCACTTGAAGGAACGCTCTATCTTCTCTGAGTCTAATCTCTATGCACTGCATCTGTATCGCAGCATTCATTACCACATACACTATACTGCCAAAAGTATTCGCTCGCCTGCCGCCACAGTGACATCCCATTTTTAACCATAGGGTTTAATACAATGTCGGCCCAACCTCTGCAGCTATAACAGGTTCAACTCTTCTGGGAAGTCTCTCCACACGGTTTAGGAGTGTGTTTATGGGAATGTTTGATTGTTCTTCCAGAAGCACATCTGGCCTGGCACACAGTCTCCACTGTAATTCATCCCAAAGGTGTTCTATCAGGTGGAGGTCAGGACTCTGTGCAGGCCAGTCAAGTTCTTCCACACCAAACTCGCTCCTCCATGTCTTTATGCAGCAGTCATGCTGGAACAGGAAGGGGTCATGCCCAAACTGTTCTCACAAAGTTGGGAGCAAAACTCTTGGTTCCTTTCACTGGAATTAAGGGGTCGAGCCCAACTTCTGAAAAACAACCCCACACCATAATCCCCCCTCCACCAAACTTTACACTTGGCACAGTGCAGTCAGACAAGTACTGTTCTCCTGGCAAACATTAAACTCATGCATGTTACGTTGATCAGTCTCTCTAAATTGGTCGTAGGTGTGAGTGTGTTGGTCATGCGATGGACTGGCGACCTGTCTATGGTGTACCCTGCCTTTGCCTGATGCCAGTGGGATTGGCTCCACCCTAGTGGGACTCCAACTAGCGAGATAATGCGAAAGATAATGGATGGATAGATGGATGGATGGATGGACGATTTGAATTATTATCAATAGTAATCAAACATTATGATGAAAAACATTAAAGCGCTCCTCTAACACTCTCATGGAGACAGCAATGAAGCAGAGGATAGAACCGTAGTTGCTCAGTAAGAACCGGGTGAACAGCAGCCGCTCTGCTGGCTCAGCTAAGCCTGAGAAGCTAAATAAACACAGAGAAATGCAAAGTCTCGTATGAAGTACAGCCATGCAGGCCTCCTTTATTGCCCTGTGTTATTGCTGAGGTCTGAGAGATGTTTACACAGTGGTTCGGCTTATTGTCTTGCGCTTCCAGAGGACGAGCGCGTATGTGTTGAGTTTGGACTGTCAGAATCGCTGAGTCTAAAGAAGTTCGTGCTACAATAAAAGAGCATGACTTCAAAAGCATTCAGTGCCTCTGAGCTAAAGCGAGGCGCGAAATGAAAACCTGCTGCTGTGAATAGAAAAGTACTCGCATGAACTCGGAATCACGGTGGACTTTCATGGCCCGACTTCTATGAGAAACGCGTTTCCTCAGGTCATTTCTAGGGTAGCGGGAATCCTTTAAGCACTGCAGTGAGACAGCACGTCTCCTGCAGGGATCACAGCACTACACAGCCCCCTACAAGCACGCAGGAAATCATCTCCAAGCCACACGGCTGTCTTCTGTATTCTCTCCATTTTTTTAATAAGAGACGTTTTAAATAAGAGGCTCTGGTGAGGCTCTTTAAGAGATCTTCCAGAGGAAACCACCACTAAAGCTTATTTCTGTATGCTGAACCCTTTATTATTTTTAGAATTATAATAATAATAATAATAATAATAATAATAATAACAACAATAATAATATTTATTATTATTATATTATTATATTATATATTTTATTATTATTATTATTATTATTATTATTATTATTATTATTATTATTATTATTATTACAGCAGCTATATTGGTATTAGTTTTTTTTTGCTTATTGCCAGATCTTCGCCACTTAAGTCGTCCCACACTTTTCAAAATATCAACACTATTCCAACTCCAGATCGTACGGTCTGATTGTGTGATTCTGGCTTGTGTACAGCTTTTTGATCAGATGCATGGATTCCGGAAAACAACAGATTTATCCTAATTTTTTCCCATAGAAAATAAATAGGATGGAAAAGTGCACGCCAATCTACTGAACTTCTGCTCAACCGACAGACCCTGTTTTGCATTCATTGACTCTTTATTTAAATTTAAAAATTTATTATTGTTTCAACCCGCACTGGTTTGTTTATTGTTTTTTTCAACCCTCTATTTGTCGTTTATGCGCAACCATCCTTAGTTTCCTTCAGAAAATGCACCTTCATAGTTATTTAATGTGGTTTGTATATGTGTATGTATATGATTAACAATGCTCATTTTAAACACCAGCTTTTTTATGTCTAGTTGTTACGTTTGGTCTACAGACCAGTTGCAGCAGGCTGTGATAGAATCTGAGACAGTAGTAAATACTGTGGTAAAGGTGGTCAGCAGCTTTAGAAGATAACACTGGACAGTACTTGTGGGAGAACTAAGGAAACTCAACAAGCAGAAAACCAACAACACAGTATAAAAGCAGAGCTCCAGTCTCCCTCCAGATCCTCCACGGTAACAACACTCTCTGAGCTATATGAATGAAAGCGAGAGGCTACAAACACAGATGAGCTGATTCGCTGACAGTGTACATAATATTGTGGCTGTTCAAAGAAAAACAAGTCTCTAAAACAACTTCACAGGAGTTCTTTACTTTCAATGTAAGTCAAAGAAACCAGAATTGTTTCCAAGGGATTTTGGAGCATTTCTATTGGTCCATTCATCATAAACTTTCCACACAATGTAAACGGCAGCTGTCGTGTTCAAATGATGTAAAAAAAAAAAAAAAAACAACTCAAGTTTTTTGGACATACATGATATAGGGTTTAAATGGAAACCTTATAAAAAATGAAAAAAAAATAGCATATATAAAAAAATGAAAAAAATATGTATATGGTGATGATGATGATGATGATGATGATGAATGGCGATTAAAGCACCCCCCCCCGGTGTAGAGCACTTTAACTGGGCATGAAGTTCAATAAAATCCCCCCTTTAATTATGGAGCTCCATAATTCTAGGCCCTACTGTTTATTAAAGCAGCCCCCAGTGTAGTTTACTGTAACTGGGCATGAGGTTTAATAACCTTCCCCACCTTTTATGATTATATGATTACTATATACCTATTATATAACTATAACTAGTTATAAACTCTCTATGGTGCTTTTAAACCGAGGAAAAGATGAATATGATGAGGATAGTGATGATGATGATGATGATGATGGTGATGAATGATGATAAAAGCACCCCGTCAGCGTAGAGCACTTTAACTGGGCATTAAGTTTAATAACCCCCCCCCCTTTTTTCTGGAGCTCCATACCACCGGGCCTTACTGTCCATTAAGGCACGCCCAGTATAGTTCACTGTAACTGGACTTGAAGTTTAATAACCGCCCCGCTTTAATTCTATGATTATATGATTATTTTTATATCTATTATATAATTATAACTAGCTACAAACTCCCACAGTGGAACAATTAGAGTATCAAATTGATAAACGTTTGAGAATTAAAGGAGAATTCCACTATTTTTTTTTAAATTCTGTATAATTCAGTGGTTGACATACAAACAGTGCCATTTATGAGTGGGTTTAATGTGAAATGGTTAATTTGCAGAGGACCAGAAACAGATTTGTTTACATTTGTGGTGCTGGGAACCAGGGCTCACCATCTGCAATACAAATATAGTCATTTTATTTACTGTTAAAAGCATCCGTGAACCTACACGTCTCCAGAGTTTTTATATGAAACATTGTTTACTGGGAAAAGAAAATGATCTGAAAAACTGGTTACTCTGGGTACTATTTTACCTTAGAACCTCCTTAATGTATCCCTCCACCATGAACAGATTAAAATCCACTGATTAAAATGCACTTTAGACCAAAACCGTATCTGGAAAAACATGTCACGTACATCAAGCAGCATACATTTCATGCAAAAACTTTCCGTGAGGGAGCTTTTAGAAATGTCCTCAGACATCTGGGTCCCATCAGCTCCACTATGGGCTATTCTGAGTAAGTTTCTACAGAAACCTCTACAGCATTTCTTGCCAAACCACTCAGAATATCACTGTGGATATATTAACCCTTCAATCAGGCTGAAATTTAGAAAAATCGGTGGGACTCCCCTTTAACATCAATTTTAGTTTAAGGCATCAGTTGATGAAAAAAGAAGGTCAGGTTTGGGATGGTGGCTGAGACAGCATAGCATGTAGCGCATACGTACATTCTGCAAGGTGTCCTGGTACTTAGACAGAGCAGAGAGCTGGGACTCGGAGTGATACAGAGATAATCCTTTCCTCAGAGTCTTCAGGTCCCCAATGCTTCCCTGCAGAGGAAACAAACACAAGTATATTTATATCCAGATGGACTGCTGCTGAAAAGTGAACAGGGAATTAAAAAAAAACAGCCTGTTGTTGGATGTGCATCAGCCAAAACAATGGAGAGCTGCTAGAGGGGTTGTATCACTGCAAAGCAAGCTCATTTGAAGGGAAAGGGTTTCGAAGGTCAACATTGTTAAAGTTTAAAACATACTATTTTCTCCTTATAGTCCTTACACGGAAAAGCACAAAGACAGCCTGTTTTGAATCACCATCAACAACTTTCTTAGCACCACCCCTTCAGCCCATATCCATTCACAGTGATGTGGTGGAGAGTGTTGTTCCTGCGGAGAGCCTGTAGTTACTGAAGTGGAAGATGCAGGAAAACACTTGAACATGGTTTTAGGCACAGATACTCCAACATAGAGATGTAGAGTCTGATATCTTTAGTGTGCTAACCTAGCAACACAGTCAGGATACTGCCAGCTGCATTCTGATTGGCTATCCACATTTTATATATATATATATATATATATATATATATATATATATATATATATATATATATATATATATATATATATATATATATATATATATAATGTGGATAGCCAATCAGAATGCAGTATGTATTCTGATTGCTCAGTAATGTATATACATACATTACTGAGCAAAAGTTTTAAAAACTTTCTTTCAGACCACAGTATTAATACAGTCAGTAGGGCTTTTACATACGTCAGTGTTTTTATTTAACTCTTTCCAAGCTTCTCCTTGTGGAAACATCCCAGTATTATTTACAGTTCTCATCTAATACCTGCTTTGACTGATCAGTACCTCATCCCTAAGAACTCTATTAAGAGAGACCGGCAAAGCAAGACTACACTGTTCACGGCTGTCAGGAAGCAGCAGAAATTTGCTTTGCTTATCTTACATCATTAGTGATTTTAGCCCAAATATAACAGTCCACACTTTTTTTGAAATAGACAATAGACAAATAGTTTTGATACAATAACAAGAGAAAAACTAATTAAATTAAATACAGCAGCTGCCTTTTACAGTGCATATATATATATATATATATATATATATATATATATATATATATATATATATATATATATATATATATATATATATATATATATATATACACTACTGGTTAAAAGTTTTAACACACTACCAGAGTTTTTGTTCCAAATGTTTATATAATGTTTTTTTTTTCCAAAAGCAGGTAAAAAAAAAAACTTCTATCATTATATATATTTTTTCATTGATCTATTCGTACTTTTCTTCTTGAAGAGTGTTTAATTTTAATTTTACAGAAGAATAATGTCAATAAAAGGATTCCAGTCTATCCTTAAACACAGAATTTGGAGGAATACTGTAATAGAGAGTGTCAATCTGGCAAGCACATTGACCATGTATTCTCTTTAGCACCATGTATGGCTGAAGAAACGTTAATTCTCAGCACAGTGAACGCCAGCAGAAAGACACATCACATCTGATTATGAGCTGGAAGAGCAGCTCTGCTCTGAAACTGGGCCTAATGCTATTAAAATGGCAATGCATTTTCCCTCAGGCACTTTTACAAATGTCAAACAATCCAGAGTGACTTCATCCATACTGACCACATTAAACGTGCCATATTCTCCAATAGACTACCAGCATGTAATTTATGGGTGATATTTTGTGGGCCTGGTGAAGATTCACGCCAGAACAAGCACTGGCTGGAGTTCTCCTGACATTTCGAGAAACGCTGAAGGAGGGTCACAGCTCGTCTGGCTCATTATGGTCTCATCTGTGTGATTAGAGGAGGAAGAAGCCACCGGAGTCAGCAAATTGCTCCCTGAGGTCTCTTCAGGCAGCAGTTATTAAGGACACAGTCTCCTCCGTCAGTGATCCGAATTATTATTGATGAATTCTGGTTGTTATGACTGAGCGGGTGCCAGAAAGACAAGCTGCGTCTCCAAGCTCTGTCTGCTTCTAGACGTTTGCTTAATCCAGCTTTCCCGAAGACAGGCTGGACTGGGGTGCTGCAGAGGGACTCACACAGAGGAAACACATCCCCAGCGTTTTGATGCAGCTGCAGCAGAAATCTGACCATCAGCCCTGGACTCCAGCACTAACTCACATAAGCTTCCAACAATAAGAGGCCACAAAACAAGACTGTCCAAATAGTTCAAAAGTCTTCTGGCTGCTCGGTTCAGAGGAATTAAATTCAATTTATTATGATAAAGGTCAACATCGGTCGAAAGACACGTTCTTTCAGGCTGTGTGATTGTTTGTAGTTTGATCACAATCGCAAGTTTAAACAATTGATTAGACTGATGGGTCTGTAGTGTGAGAAGCTGTGTCTGAAAACAAATCACAAATTACGACTATAGTTACTGCGATTATAACTAACTTCAGACTTTTGACTTTGACAACCTGATACCTTCACCAAATGCTTTTTTTGACTGTTTCTGTAGTGATTGTTTCCATAGCTATTGTTTCCATAGTTACAATTTTAACACATTTTGAGCAGAACGTAAACCTTTAGCTAGTACATGACTACCAAACACAGCTTTAAGCAGTTGTACGCACATAAAATCATTGCATTTTTCATTAAAATACACTAACAGTTTACTAAGTTGTAGAAACAGACCCCATTTACACCTCATCACATGATTACATCATCACTAGGATTATATAAGGATCAATCTAAACTCCTCCCAGTTCAACAAAACTCCTCCCAGTACACTGAAACCCATCCTTGTACAACCAAAACCCCTGCCAGTACAACCGTTACTCCTCCCAGTACAACTGTTATTCCTCCCAGTACCACAAAACACCCAATAGTCCAACCGTTACTTCTTCTAGTACATCCTCCAAGTACAACTAACTCCCTCTCAGTATAACCAAAACCCCTCCCAGTACAACTGTTATTCTTCCAGTACAACCAAATCACCTACCAGTACATTTGTTACTTCTCCCAGTACAGCAATCATATCCTCCAATTACAACAAGAACCCCTCCCAGCACAATCAAAGCTCCTCCCAGTACAATTGAAACTCCTTTGAGCACAACTAAAACTCTTCCCAGTACAATCGCTACTCCTCCCAGTACAGCCAAAGCTCCTCCCAACACAACCATTATTACTCCCACTACAACTGTTACTCCTCCCAGCACAACCAAAATGCCACTTAGTAGCACTTTTACTGCTTCCAGTACAATTGTTACTCCTCTCAGCACAGCCAAAACCCCTTCCAGTACAACTGTTACAGCTCCCAGTATAACTGTTACTCTTCCCAGAACAACTTAAATCCCTTCCAGTACAACTGTTACTCCTCCAAGTACAACCAAAACCCTCCCAGTACAACTGCTACTGCTACCAGTACAATTGTTACTCTTCCCAGAACAACTAAAATCCCTTCCAGTACAACTGTTACTCCTACAAGTACAACCAAAACCCTCCCAGTACAACTGTTACTGCTCCCAGTACAATTGTTACTCCTCCCAGCACGAATAAAACCCCTCCCAACTCTTTGTATTTCAATGGAAATGTTTTTTACTTAATATTAATTTATATTAAATTCACATAAGTGTAAATGTAGGTTTGGGACAGACACCTCCCAATAGAACGTACTCTATAAATCATGATTCTGTATATGTTTAGCTTACTACTATCTTTACTAATGTCTTAAAACTTTAAAATGATTGCGTAACTCAGTTGAATATGCAAACGCTTGAACACCTTCAGTCAAGTGACATGCTGTTGTTAATTTTCTTGAATAAGTAAATATAATAATCTACAGAGAGCAGAGATTTAAATTTGGGATATAACACAAAGAATATTGCACAGGACAGAGTTTAGGTTGCAAACTTGTTAATATAAGATGATTTTATACAACAGAAAACATCTGACACACAATAAAGCGATTTATAAAGCTGAATAAATAATAAACACAAGCGTAAGAGCAAACTGTGCAGACGGAGGTCAAAAGTTTAAGGGCTGATGAGATACAGAGCTGAGGAACGCTTTCCCGTCACACTTCATAAATACTGTCTGAAGCTCTAAGAGGCTGTCTGGCTGCACCTGGCCAAGCAACTCAACTCTCCACTAATCTGTTTGGGCGTGGAGCGCGTCCTGAGGGTGGGTGTCCACGCTGCGGACCTTCTCCTTTACGGGTTGACTTGCGGCAGTAAAGATGCATGTTTATGATAATTCCTGTTCTGGTTCTCTTTTTGCCCAAACCTGCACTTTGTGTGCCAACAGCTCACAGCTTTTCACTCGGAGGGATTACTGGGGCTTACGCGAGGTTACGTCCTTTCTCTGAAAAAAGAGATTGTTTATGGGTGTACATGCATGTTTGTGTGTGTGAGTGTTTGTTTTTGTACATTTTAAGGCCAAATTACCCAGAAAATCATCAACCGTCCAATCAGGACAGAACAAACTGGGTCATCAGTCGCACAAAGATTTTATGTCCAAAGAAAGCTGCAATACAATATAGTTGTATCTAACATGCTAGATACTATATATATTTATATTTATATACACTTATATATTTATATTCATATACACTTATATACATTTATATACACTTTCATATACACTATATATATATATATATATATATATATATATATATATATATATATATATATATATATATATATATATATATGGTTGTCCAGCAAGGTAGGTGTGTCTAATAGAGTGGACAGTGAGTGCTGAGAATAATACACCACCTACATAATACCTGCGGTCCTGTGGAGGTCCTTGCCATTGAAGAACAGGGTAACAGGGTAACAGGGTGAGTATAGAAAGAATCAGATGAACTACAGTCTGTAAGTGTATATATATATATATATATATATATAGTATATATGTAGTAGCACAATACATAATACGTAACACATAGCATATTGTTAATGTATAGGCACATATTTAAAAAAAAAACACTTATATATGCATACAGACCTAACATCCTGACAAGATATAAAAACAAACATGTGTGTGTATTTTTGTCCAGCAACTGTTACGTCTGTGCTAAAAACGGGAAAACAGCTACAGCTCCACCTGATCTTTGTGATTTCGTTCCTGACTTCCTATTATTATTATTATTGGCTGCTCTTCATTTGGTCTTAGTCACATACTGTGCTGTCCATCTCCAGGAAAATGCCTGACCATTTCCTGGAATCCATTAAAGTTCTGCCGAGCAGACGTGACTCAGCCGCTCCTGCTCTCAGCTGGCGTTCTCCTGGATGAACAATGCTTTAAATCCCAGCTCTTGCGGAAAGGAACAGGCTTTCGTCACGTTAATAAATATGTTACAAATTGTAAAAAGAAATATTATTTCCATTCTACTCGCTATAATTCACCTAGCAGGCCAGGCAGAGGTGGGACTTGACTCTTTAGTGTTCTTTGGCTCTTTCCAATTAGGTCTATTTTCAGAGCCATTGTGCTGCATTATACACTCTACGGGGAGGCAGTGCTGTAATACAGTACGTGTTATACTAAAACATCAAAGCATGGATAGAATTTAATATCCACTTTAAAATACTTTCATTCAAAGTGGAACATGAGCCCCTTTCTTGATTTCTAAGAAGGACATTCCAGCTTCGTTAAACACATGGCTTGGTTACACCAGGTTGCTGATGGAAAACAGGAGGATAATAAGTGATTTGTGGTTACCTGCTCCACACAATACACTTTCAATTACCCTTAAATAACAAGCAGGTGAACTTCATAACACTGGAAGGGTCAACTTGGGCTAAAATCACTGCGATTTGGTCAAACAGCATGAAAATAACCCAAAACGCTGGAGTGAATCAAGCAGCAAATTTAAGAATGGCCAGTCAAAAACCTGTGGCGTGATCACTCAAGCTTGAGTTCCCAATAGAACACATGAACTGTATACAATGTTGGGTCAACAAACCTCCTGACCACTGCACAGGACTGATCAGCAGCCACAGAAAGCATGTGGTTGAGGTTACTGCCAATAAAGAAGGTTCCACTAGTTATGAAACACAAAGGGTTTACAGACTTTTCTCTACAAAGACCTGCACTGTGGCAAAGTTCTGTGGCTTGTGTATTAAATAAGACCTTACATTACAGAGAATATTTGCATGTCTTATATAAAGACTGTATTACACGTTTAAATCCATGAACATACAAATTAAGACAATTCCAAATAATTATTTTGTAAATAAATGCAAAAACAAGCACCCCCAAAATTTAAACAGACTTTACTTTCAATGTAAGTCAATGGAACCAGAATTTCTGGAACATTCCTATTGGTTCATTCATCATGAAATTTTCACACAATGTAAACAGCATGGACAAAAATGGAGATACATGTTTCTATTTGGACAGCGACAGTATACAGGGGGTTATCTCATTAGAAGATATAATCTGTAATTGCTCCCATGTTGAGGCTAGAGATCTATAGAGATCAGTGAAGCACAAAATGCTGAGTATAATGTCATTAAGATGCATAATATACCATCAATGTCCAAAGACAAACAATGACCTTCCAAATATTAACTTTAAAACTTTATTATTAAAAACAGTCTTAACTTTTTAATGCAAATGCAAAGAGATTTTATTTCAAGCCATCTTGGAACATCATAACAATATATAAAAACATTTTTCTGGGGACGGTGATGATATGAACCCCATTTTTTTCATTCTTTATGTACATAATCTGAACATGGCCCCGGCACTTCACACTAGCCAGAATGCAATCTTTATACATTAATATTCAAGATTTTCAAGACGATTTAGGAGTTTATTGTTATATGCTCAGAGAAACAAGCAATTCTTACTGGTACTACAACCCAGACTACATGTAGACATCATATATAAAAAGCTACTTTTAGGAAGCTTTTATTTATTTTTATTTATTTTATTTAACACTGTCCAAGCTTCTCCTTGTGGGAATAACCTAGTATTATTTACAGTCCTTCTTAATACCTGTTTTGGCTACTCAGTATCATGATTAATAATGACTAATTCATTATAATAAGGGGTATGTTTATAATAGAGGTAGGCGCACCGGTGCTGGTACAATTAAATTAAAGCCATACTGAGACACAGAAAGACATAACAGGTCACATGTGGCTTGAAATGTACACAGAGGAAGGTATCCAGTCTTGTATATGCACAGACAGAGCCTAATAGCCCAAACAGCCAGTTTGTGAAGAGGCAGTAAAATGAGGTAAAGCGTGATAAGAGATGCTTCAAGTAGAGTGTAAAAATGTAAAAGCTCATCACCGTTCCCTGCCAGCGTTCTCTAACAGTGCTCGGCCACGCAGTGCATCTGGTGTGCAGTGGCATTAATTCAAAATTGTGGGTTTATCCGCTCTGAGGTCAAACTAGGAATACACACAGGACAGGACTCTCATCAGATGTGGAGACACCTGTGTTAAAGCTAACGGAGGTCACGTCATCATCAACGAGCTTGTGGATATGCTGACTGGGTTTGGTGGCCCAACATCCTCCACAACAGAGAACGGCTGGTCATCCAGAGCGATAAACTCATCACCTTTGCTGTAACAGCTGTAGCTTTTGGGCTGTTTGTGTGATCAACTGGCTGAGCGGCTGGCTGCAGGGTTTTGCTTGTGTGTGCGCGTTGCTGTTAGCTACACTGCTGTAGCGCAGTCAGCTCAGCTAAACATCAACTGAGCATTAAATGCATCATCAAATATCGGTTCTGAAATCTGAGCATGATGATTTTCAAAAAGCAACAAAAGAAGGAGGGTTGCACAGCTTAAGGAGTGCAATGTATGAGGGATGAATAAACGGCAGGTAGAGGAGTGCGGGTCAGTGGGTTGGGGACCTGCCCTGAGTGAGTATGTGCAGTTTGGAGGCTGTAGGTTTAACGAAACCATAATGTTTGGGATTGCTCAAAAATGAATGGGACTCTATTGGGGGGAAAAAATAAGAAGGAAAAAAACAACAAAAACAAGCGCAGGTCAAACCAACACTGCAGTCATGGTCGGGGGTCTGCCCTGAGTCAGCGGTGTCTGTCGGTCGAGAGGAAGTTCAGTAGATTGGCATTAGGGGTGTGTTTAAAAAAAACGATTTTTCGATTCAAATCAATCTTCATTTGAATAATCTGATATCAATTCCTATAAACCCAAGATCGATTTTTAAAATTAGCATTCCAACTTGGGTTTAACCGGCTTTCAGAAATATAAACTCACTGTCTTTGTGTAGGAGTACACGGCCGACCTCCCCACTATGCAGGTACTGATACGCTTCACTACTTGTATAGTTTTTCATTGCCGAACCGTCGACACTTTCCAAAAGTACAAAATAATTAAAAATGTCGCCGTAGGTAACCTCAGGCCACCTCAGACCACCTTTTCATATAATCCACCCACTGTGTTATTAACCTCGGATGAGACATTGTTGTCCCATTCAAAATTCTTATTGCCTGTCTGGTCTCCTCCCATGTAACTGTATTCATTTTGGTTAGCTGAGCTGAAGTTCTAACACAAAGGCGGAAGAAACACATGCTTGAAAGTTGGTGTGGCCAAATACGGTGAATATAAACATATAAACACTAATGTTTTTAGTAATGGTTGAGTGTTCCTTGTAAATTTACCACATTAGTTCTCTGAAAATCTCTTTTCATATTCAAACAAAACATATTATTGTAACTGAAATATCCCTAAATGAATCGATATTGAATTGAATCAAATCGAATCGGAAATCGAATTGAATTGGGACCTTGTGAATCAGGATCGAATCCATCCGGGAAATCAGTGGCGATACCCACCCCTAATTGGCATGTACTTTTTTATCCTATTCATTCTCTATGGGGAGGAAATCAGGTTTGTCACTGCTTAGTTAATTGTTTGGCCCATCAGATTGCATCACTCGGTTACTGGTATAGTCTGTAGTGAGAGTTCTGAACTGAACTGTGTGTAAGGACAATAAACTGAGCTGAACTGAAGAGGTTTCCTGGTTCATGAGCATCAGCGTTCACTAATCTAATCAGGACAGGCCGTATGACTGTAGTGAGTCATGGTGCCTGAATCATTACTTATCAGTGAATTATCAGTGCTTTACTGAACAGAAGGCTCTTTATTGAGAAAGCATATGAGGGCGTCTCTTACCTGGGATAGCACCTGCTTGTTGTCGTCCTCTAAAATCCGGACTTTTGTCTCCAGCTGACGGATGTAGTTTGATGAGTCTGTGGAGATAAAACAGGTGCTTCAGTTGTAGCAATCCAATGCTTATTATCTGACACATTAAAGGGCCTTTATCATGAAATAAAACAATTTTGGTGGAAAAATGCTTATGAATATATCTTAAGTTAACATACAAACAATGTTAAAGTTTTAAAATCAGTGTGTTCTCCACAGAAAAACTGAGAAAAACAAACAATTTAATATATTTTAATTCAAGTCAGCATATATGCACATACCCACCTATTCAGAATACAACCCTGCCTACTCTCGCTGAAGCTATTAGGAGTATTTTAGCCTGAAGTGCTGTGTAAATGAGGTACAATGCAGTGCAGCCAATCAGAGCAGAGCTCATTTACATATATCAGCCTTAAAGGCACAGTAACAAGAACAGCCAGCTTAATGCTAAAGCAAAAAGTAAGATTGGGAAAAAAATTATGACTGCCTTTGGTATATAAGCACCACACAAGCATGATACGTGGACCTCAGGGAGGTAAATAAAATGCTTAAAGACCCTTTAAGTCATAAAGAAAGAGAGTAAAGCCCTCCTCCTATTGTTGAAGCTGTAAGAGAGTTCCGCAACACTTTATACAATAAAAACTAATTACAGCGTATTGTATTCTCTAAATCAGAGCCTACAGCGTACAAACATATTGAGAAGATTAGTATCTCCTTTCCAACATAATCCAGATAATTAAGAAGCGGCTTTATTGTAAAGCTGTGTGGTTTTCAGAACAGCTCAATAATCCTGAAACCATGATCTGTTTAGACGCTGATACACAACACCGCGTCCAGAATGCACAGCACCTAAACAGCATCGGACGAAAGGCGTCCGGCAAAGTGGAAGGTTTCCTGAACGAGAGAAATGTTCAGCTAAACCCAAAACCCAGACAAACAGCAGAAAAGCCTGTACTCTAAACGCAAACCAGCACAAAGGAGGCATTCAGTTTTCCCTCTGACACAGATCAAGAGCTTTCATCACAGCTCAGTGAATATAGCCTCGGACGTCATAACCAGTCAAACAACTCGCACCTTTTCTGCTTTCACAAGATATTTTGATGTTTTAACTTGAAGTGAGCTAAACCGCCTGCCCCAAATTGTAGATTTTATTCATATATATATATATATATATGTCATGTAGTCTATATACACAAAACAAGACACAGTTTTCCAATCCATTATTTCTGTGACTGCTTTTGATACTGCTTTTCTAATAATTTTAAAGGGCCCATATGTAACTTTTTGTGTACTTTATTTTTTTCCTCTAGGGTTCACCTGTAGCATTTGTGTGTCTCTACATGCTGAAATGTATAATTCAAACCTCTCCCAAACCTCCATCCTGTGCAAAGTAAGTTAATGGGGTAAACCTGAAATGTTAAGTTGATCAAACTTAAGCTAATAAGCTAATAAATGTAAAACACTGATTACTTCACTGAACATTTCAACTAGATCATTTTTTAAGTTTAAAAGCTGCATCTTTAAAATCATTGTTTACTTCCATTCCCTGTTTATATCCTTCTCCTATAAAAGTATAATAAATATATATATATTTTTTTTTTTTTGTTTTTTTTTTTAAGCTGCATCTTTCTGTTACTTGGTCTTTAAAACTGATATATGCAAATGAGCTCTGTCCTGAATGGCTGCTCTGTACACTGTATCATTCAGCAAGCAGTCTGGGCTGAACTTTTTATAACTTCAGAGCGAACGTAGTAGTGCTGCTGCGAATATAACGTACTGGTTTGTGTGACATCTCAAAAGCAGTGGATTTAAAACAAATGCAGTTTCCACACAGTGCCTGTATGTAATGGTGTGTTAATATAGTTATAGCATTTAATAGTATCTATTAATGCGTATTAGTATTTGCATACCACATTAATAAATATTAAATGAGTTGATCTATTAAATGGGCTTTTAATATAAACTGAACAGCTAACATTCCTTATAATACAATTACCATCAAGAATCTATATACACACATAACATTACACATACTTTAAAATAAGTATAAATGAAAATAAATGTAAAAACGAGGACAATTACCTTTTTTATCAGTATTAAAATAATATTTAAAAGTAGTTTTTTGGCAATAACAAGAACATTTTATTACATTAATAATACACTATACACACCTATTTATAGTGATTTGTAAGTGATTACTGTAGGTTTTTGGTAACTGAACTTAACTGTAAGGTCATAATTTAAAATGTACAGTTCTGTTTTGTTCATCGTTTAAGATTTTCAAATTTTCTGCACTGCATCCAGCAAATCTTTATATTGAAGAGAAAACAGAATTCCAAACTTTCCAAATATTCAAATATTGATTTCAAACTTCTACACCTAGTTTGAGGGCATATTTTGAATCTAACACAGACACCAAGTTTGCTGACAGCTGGTGTAAAGCCAGTGAAACTAAAGACACATGGAATCAGGAACAGGGTCTAGGAGATGTTAAAGAAGGGTGTGGATGTGTCCAGCCATGTGTTCTGGGCTGCATTCTCTGCATAGGTGTCCTGACCTCACTATCTGGAAGTAATGGAGACTCCACAGGCCAGAATAGCCCACAGAGACAGAGCTCCACACCACATTTCATGCTCACTTCACCTAACCCCCCCACCACCACCACCATACTGCATGAAGACCAGCCTTAAAGGAGTCCTTCTCCTCCACAGTACTCGCAGGACATACTTCAAACAAACAGCAGATATGAAGCAGAGATAAAGAAGTTAAAGACAACGTTTATAGAAATAATAAACGACTGCTCTTCATCTGGAGTCACACATAATCAGGACGTTTCTTACAAATGTTGGAACTCTGGACCTGATTTACCTAAAAAGATGGTTCTTCAAGGGTTCTTCAGTAAAGACTACGGTTCTATATAGAATTCTCAACACTCACAGAGTTGTGTGCTTGTTTAAGGAGTTCTTTGTCTGGTGAAATTGTTCTTCAGGTTGATGGAGAGCATCAGGTTCTATACAGCATCAGCTGTATCTTAAGCTTGTACCAATACAAGAACACTTTCAATGCCAAGTACAACCACCTACAACACGTTCTTCATCAGCGTGAAGCTCACTCTGTTCTCTAACCCCTATCCCTCTCCTCCTTCTTCTCCTCTCAGTTTCTTTATTATTTTTTGTCTCCTGCTTTATCTTCCTCTCCTTCTCTCACTTCTTCTTTTATCTCTTCATCTCTAAATGTCTGTGAACTTCCTCTCTCTCTCTCCATCCCTCTCTCTGCTCACCCATCCATATCTCTCACTATCTCAACCTTTACGTCCCTTTTTCTTAGTCTGTCTTTAAAACTTCATCTCTCTCTCTCCCACTCTCTCAATCTTTCTTCCACTCTCTCTCGCTCATTCCTTATTCCATCTTTTTCTCTTTCTATCACTTACTCCTTCTCTTTCATTCTATATCTCTCTCTTGCTCTTTCACTTCCTCTCTCTTGCTTTTTTTTCTTTCTTTCCTTGTTTCGCTCTGTCTCTCTGTGGGTCTCTCTCTCTCTAACCTTTCTCTCACTTTCTCTCTCACTCTGTATCTCCCTTGCTCTTTCACTCCCTATTTCTCTCTTGCTTTCTCCCTCTCTCTTTTTCTTTCTGTCTTTCACACTCTTACCCTTTCTCTCTGTCTTCTTCCCACTCTATATATCTTGCTTGCTTTCACTCCCCCTTTTTCTTGCTCTCTCTCACCCTTTCTCTCTTGACACTCTTATTCTTTCTCTCTCCCTCTCATTCCATCTCTCTCACTCTTGCTCTTTCACTCCCTCTTTCTTTTGATCTCTCTCTTTCTTGCCCTTTCTCTCTATCACACTCTTGCTCTTTTTCTCTCTCCCTCTTACTCCATATCTCTCTCTTGCTCTTTCACTCCCTCTTTCTTTTGCTCTCTCTCTCCTCCTTGCCCATTACTTTATATGTCTCTCTCATACTCTTTCACTTCCTCGTATCTCTTTTGGTTTTTCTTTCTCACACATTTGTGCTCTCTCTCTCTCTCTCTCTCTCTCTCTCTCTCTCTCTCTCTCTCTCTCTCTCTCTCTCTCTCTCTCTCTCTCTCTCTCTCTCTCTCTCTCTCTCTCTCTCTCTCTCTCTCTCTCTCTCTCTCTCATTAGTGAGTGGTTGTAACTGAGTGAGTTTCACACCTGTTCCTGCGCTCACTGTCATTCTCACTGAGCGTAACAACCCCGTCACAGTGCGGGACGTCCTGCGGAGAGCTCGGCTGCGAAGCGGAAAGCACTCCCGTCTTTGAAGAGCTCAACCGCTCTGCCCTTTTGACTCTGTGACCAATAAACCACAGGGCGTCATACGGTCCTTATTTTTAAAGAGTAGAGCCAGGAGAGGCCGCTGACGCCATTTTGTATCACCTCACCACAGGAGCAGACCGATCATCACCATCCTCACCGACCACCAGGTGTCAGTAGTGCCTCGCATATGTACCTTACATGCTTAAGAAGACCAACATCACAGAAAAATACCTCAAAGACACGCGGTTTATATTTCTCAATGGAAAAAACAGGGATGCACATGGACGACAGAGACAGCAGGAGGACAGGCGCCGTTAAAGAAGTTCTCCAGACAAGGCAAGGCTGGACTGCTGGAGTGGTACAACCGCGGCGGGGTGGAGTGGGAGGCAGAGGCTTCTCCTGGTTAATCCTCTTTGCCTTCCTTGTGACCCTCTAATCTAACTACAGTACATCTGATCACCTGACCCACGGCCAGCGCACAAGCCGATTACAGAGGGCCACAAATCAGAAAGAGAGAGAGAGAGAGAGAGAGAGAGAGAGAGAGAGAGAGAGAGAGAGAGAGCACACTAGTGCTGCACAATAGTGTTTGCTAATAATACTTATAAATAAATATTTTAAAATATAAAAATAAATATTGTCTCTATAGATGAATATTGGTGGTATCTATAAATGTCCCAGCTCACTTGACTTATTTTTAGTTTTAACATTAATTGATTCAATCAATATCATCAATGATAATCTAAATATAAATATATACAATATATATAGAAGCGCAGTCAAAAACTGGGAAAATGTTGATTTTCACACTAAATCTGCACTAAATCTATAAAATATCTTTATAATAAAACATGCATATGTGTTGATCAGATATATTAGAATGTGTGGTTTGATCAGAAAAGTATATTGTTCATTACAATAAACAAGATGGTCATAAAAAAAATTCAACATTGCGATTATTCATCATGATTTATGCACTAGAGGTTTATTAGCCTGAATGTTAATGTCATAATATAATATAATATAATATAATATAATATAATATAATATAATATAAAATTTATTTCCTCACTTGACTGAAAACACACAGAACTGAGTGTCTTCACAATGCCAAACGTGCAAAAGTGAGTGAACGTCAAATCCATTCTTTTAACCAAAACAATGTGCTTTGCATGCTGGGAATTTGGCTACAAACGGCAGCAGGAAATCCTGAAATATCATATTTTCCAAAATTATACAATCGTCTGAATGATCACATCCCCAATAAAGATACTACGCGTCCTTGGGTATGAGAAAGGCGCTATATAAATTGAACCTATTATTATTATTATTATACTGGCTTATTTCTTCCCTGAGAATTTTCATGCAAATGCAATGTGTAGCCATAAAACTGTGAGACTAGTCTACTGTCTTTTTTTCAGTATCATCACTACAATTAATTATATATAAGTATTAGGTGGGGGGGAGAGAGAGAGAGAGAGAGAGAGAGAGAGAGAGAGAGGGAGAATGGACTGCCACATCCTCTTGCATTTATCACTGGAGTGGTCTTCCATCTCCGCAGGGCTGCAATGCAGTAGAAGCTGCAGAACATTTAGTGTTCCATCGCTTTTTTATTTTTTCCACACTGAGTGGGGTTGTGTATGGTAACCAGCAGAAACAAGCAAGGAATCCACCCAGAAAACATCCACTCATTAACATAGTAATCCATGTTAATAAGAGTATGTACACTACGGATCAGTTCTGTGGACATAAATTAGGTCAAGTCTAGGACTAAACTGCATTGTCATCATACTAATTAGCCTAGGCTTAATCTGGGTCAAGGAAACCAAAGCTGTTCAAAAGTTCGTAGACACCTGCTCCAGTATTTCTTCTCCAATAACATCTTCTACTATTCTGGGAAGGCTTTACAAGCAGATGTTGGATCTGACAGCATTCAGCATTCACAAGAGCATCAGTGAGGTAAGGTGCTGATGTTGGATGATTAGATCTGGATCATTCCAGCTCATCTCAACTGGGTGCAGGATGGAGCTCCAGCACTCCAGAGAATACAGTTCCACTGCTCCACAGCCCAATGCTCGAGAGGGAAGGGGAGGCATCCTACCTGGTTGAGCGGGGGTGGTCATGGTTTAAATGCCACAACAGCATTCATGTCGCTTTTTCATGTTATTTCACTTGCAGGGTAGGGGTGAAAAAAAATATTGAAATATTGAATATCATGATATTATGTTTGGTGATACTGTATTTATTCTCAAAAACACAGTACCAATACACAGATTCTTGGCAGACAGTGAATCATTGTGTGTCGTGTTTAAACCTCTGACCACTAGATGGCAGTGTTGTAATCCATTTTCAGCTCCACTCCAACATTAACAAGCAGCACAAGGGCGCATGCATTGTAAGCACTGGCAAACCTGTTTATATAGTGGTGTGTTGTAATAGTAGGATTTGAAAAATCACTATATATCACTATTGCAGTATATCATGATAAATTCAATCGTGACCGCTGTATCACGATATGTATTGTACCGAAAGGTTCTTGCCAAAACAAAGCCCTATTACAGGGTCACCATTTTAAGTCATCATTCAATAAATGTCAAACAACCATGTTAAGAAGTTCTCCCTGCTCAAAAAAACAGCACAGGTCTAAGCAGGTCTATGTTGGTTATCTAGCTAAACTAGGCGGCGTCACATTTCTCTTCATTGCCTCATCTGCAACGCTTGGGTTCCAGGGAACCGAGGAACACCCAACCACAATGTGAGCCTCGTCACTCACACATGCACAGGTGCTCACACGCCACCAATCAGTGACCCCTCTAAAATATAAACAGGGGGAATATGTTTATTCAGTAGCTCAGATGTGGAATAGCTGGATCTACGTGGACAATCCTATGAGTTACAGTGCAGTGGCTGTGAAGTGGGTTGTTCTATTGTTAGCAATGGGAAACTGAGAGGATTACCAAAGGAACCACTTGCTTTAAGCCCTGAGTATCTGTTCACACAGACATACGCAACATGCACATATACAAAGAGATAGAGAGACAGGTGGTATGAGCAGACCCTCTGGATTGGTCTAATTAGTATTAGAGGCATGGTTGCAGTCCTGACCTTGTTTCCCTCCACCCCCCAGTCAAACTTTGCAACACTCGATTAGCTTCATCCTCACCCTTGTCTATTCTTCAGTACTGTGAGCAGTTCATGATGGCTAGACTGATAATAGTCCAAAATGACTTGGAATTAAATTCCACACATTAACACTGACGGGGAATTCCACTTTAAAAAAAAAATTCTGCATAATTAATAGTAATTCAGAGTGGCTTGTTGTGAAATGCTTCATTTCAAAGAAACACAGGCGAAACTGTTCACAGTGGCAGTGATAGGAACCACATGTTTAAAGAGTTCAAAGCCTTTAAAAGCAAACTTTACACCAAAAAAGCAAACAAAGCTATTCTATTAAATTGTTACAAACTCACTGCATGATATTTTGTTTTAAAACCGTTTTCTACTAAACTTCTTTGGTAGTTTACAATTTGTTGATAAGAGTTTGTTACTCAGATATACTCAGATTAACATAATATTTAAAGGCAAAGAAGGCATGTGTGGGGTAAGTGTTCAATTTGAATATTTATTCAAATTTCCATTTGCATTTTAGATATTGCAACTCCACTGCAAAGCAATTCCACTGAATTTTAAACAAATTAAGTTGTAAGAACCTGCAAATCTTCCACTATAGCCCTAGCCTAAAAAAGGGGAACTCTTTTTGCAAAAAATTAACATAATTGACTGAGATGTAAACAAAGTCAGTGGTTTGATGTGGAAAAACTCCACTCTAGAAAAATCTTCCGAGTCAGAATTGTTAACAGTGGAACCAGATGCTCGCTATAGTTAGATATATGCTGCCTGATGTCTGATACACTGTTTTCTGACAAAATTTTCGCTCAGAATTAATTATAATCCAATTATAATTAAGGGATACATGCAAAGTGTTATGAGGAAAAATATAGTTAATAAAATGGCTATATTTGTGACTCCTGGTTCCCATCACCACCACTGTAGGAAAATCCAAGTCTATATATTTCTACAATGAACCACCTCACAGCAAGCCACTCTGAATTATTCAGAAATATTGAAATATTGCTGGAATCCCCCTTTTAACTGTCTTTTTTAGTTTTATACAAACCATGCTGCGCTAATTCTTGTAATACTGCAGTCATGAGACCAAAACCCTGCTGATCTAGCTTAAGCGATTGTCCAAACCAAATAAATAATTAAAAAAATTAATCAATTTATGTGTGCCTGAATTGCAGCCTAAAACCACATCACATCATGTTTTCTCAAATACACTTGTCCAATATTGGCTATGACAAACTGTTATCTATAGAACTGGACAGAAGGACATTAGCATTTAGCTAAAAACAGTAGTAGCAACTTTCCTGAGGGCTGGATTTATTTCAAGGTTTGTCTGTTTAATAGAAAACAGTATGGCATCCAGTGTCAGAACCTTTATACGCAAGTCTAGTTCAAATTACTTAACAACTTGATATGGTTTGAGGAGAATTAGCACAACTGGGTTGTATGTAATGCTATATAACCCTAAGCTAAGGCTAGGGGCGGGTTTGGAGCTTTTCTTACACCTTAATTTGCGTATAATCTGATAAGAATCTTATAAAAACCTCTTTATTTTACCTTCTATAACTACAAATTCAACTGTGATGAGTTTGAGGCAGGTACATGATGATCTAGGCAATCGGTTTGCGTGATGCTAATGGGCTCCGCTAATGGGTTCCAATACATTAGCCTTGTAGCTCAAGTAAAGAGGCAAACTTCAGACAACATGCCTCAGCTGATAATTTGCATTTGGGTTAAGCAAGAAAATGGCTATATTTCATTTATGGTTGAGCCAACACTTTACAAACGTAGACAAAACATGGCCATGGCAAAACCGCGTTCATGCTGGTGCCGCTGCTCTTCTGTCTGAGTGGGCTTGACTTAATTGGAGCGACAGGGGGATGCGGGATGGCCTTGGAAGACATCTCTCTCTGTCTTGTCTTATTGTATCAGAGCTGTGACCCACTTGCAGTGTTTGTATTCCTTGGGCTGATCATTTGTTGGGTCTAAGCTGAGAGGAAAGGGCCTCTCCAAGAAGCCGTGATTGAGCGTATTAAAGTAGTAGCTAGCTGAGAGTGGTACTCGTAATCAGGCTGGACACAGCCCAAGCTTAGAGGCCAGAACAATCAGAAAGAAAAACTCCTCGGCTTGCGTAAACATTGCTTTGTACTGAAAGGGTTGAGTGGAAAGATTACCACGAAGAAAGGATTACTGTATGAGGACTTTGACCACTGCGCGTACGTTGGTTATGTCACTTCCCACGTCATGTGATCGCTGCTAATGTGGCGGATATTATGACAACACACAAAGGTTGAAAACAATACGGATGAATGCCGGCTGCATATTAACCCTTAGATATGGCAGTGAAAGTATTTTATGAACCTATTCTGGATATTTCTCACGTGTGGTTCATTTCAGTTAGCAGCAACTATTCAAAAGCTCTAAAATTCATTAGTTCATAGTTTTGTCTTTGCAAAAGTAAAAATATTATATTATAATTTGAATCTGATTAAGAGTTGCTGCTGCCTGTGACATGTTTGTGACACTTTCTATAAATTCTGTATTCATAATGCATTCATAAGTTAGAGAACTAGCTTGTGATCAAAAGGCTGCAGGTTTGATCCCCTAAACCAACAAGACAGGTGTCCTTGAGCAAGACATCTAACACCCCCCTGCTCCACAGGCGCTGTGGATATGACTTGCCCACCACTCCAGGTAAGTGTGTTCACTGCCCCCTAGAGTGTGTGTTTACTAGTGTTTGTATATGTGTGTGTTTCGCTGCATGGATAGGTTACATTGGATGGTCAAATTCTTCTGTGTGTGCAAACAAGTGTCAAATAATTAAAAATTCTAAAAATTCTAATTCAGTTAGGCTTTTTATGACACGCACATTACCATACAAAACCAGGCTTGTGTAGTAAAAGTGTTTATGGCTTCATAAGGTCAGGTTCCATATATTATCTGCATTGCATGTCCTAATGCTTCAAGCTTCAACCCTTTGATTATTTAACTATTTAGTAATAAGTGTAGGTTTACCAGTAAGACCACCAGATATGATTAGAACTGATGTAAATAATTATACATACAATACAAAGTAACATGAATATCTTATTGTGAAAGAAGTAGATCATATCTTGAGCTCCAGTTTGAAGAACAAGTGTAGAAGAAGTGCAGTTCCAGATTTCTCCTGGGCGCTCCAGACATTGTATGAATGTATTTAGTTCCTTCAGCAGCAATCTTGATTAAGCTTAATGAAGTACTGAGCAGTCAAAGCAGGTATTAGAAGCTTGGAAAAACAGACCCTCCTTTATTCATTTACAAGATATTCATTTGTCAGGAGATATTTCAGAAGATATTAGACATAAATTACTCCACCTGTATACCGAAGGAGGAATGTCAAAGTATCAAAAAGTAGGAGTTTCCAAATTTAATTGAAAGTTACACAGAAACTCCTAACAACCACCTGCAAGACCTGATAGACCCACCAACACTGTCCCAATCAGATAAACCAGAGTCAGGAGAACATCAAGCTCCAGCTTTAGATCAGAAAACATCTACAGGTGTTAATGTCCTTTCTTCCACTGTGAGAAAACACCTCAAAAGGATATGTAGATGTTCAAGAAGAAGCTCCTTACTGAGAAAAAGAGACACATCAAACAAAGAAGCTGCTGGTGTTCTCAAAATAGTGGACTGACCACCCCCAAAGTCCAGATCTTAACATCGCTGAGTGTGTATGGGGTTATTTGGATGGTGAGAAGCAGAATCAGCCTCAAAGTCTGAACTTTGGAGGTGAATCTCCTGAAACATTAGAAGCTGTAAGGAAGGCCAATACTGGACAAACTAAATACAGTAATATTAAAAATTACTTGAACTCTATGAACGTTTTGACTAGAAGCCCATAAACAAAGGGTGGTCTCTGATTTATGCACCGTACTGTATCTGCCACAGTGAAAGTAATAACTCTCAACTTCTAAGACTTCTAAAAACACAGCCCAGCCTTTGTACTGAATCATTGGGGCAGACTTGCTTATGGAATCAATAAAACTCTCGTTAGCTCAGCTAGCCGACCCACCACTGAGATCATATATAAAACTATACTCTAACTAAAACAAACGTGCACCCGCCTGCCATCGCCTCCTCTACGGCCAGCGTAGGGAACCACGCTTTGGTATGACAGAGGCCCAGGAACGATTTAAATTACTCCAAGATGTGAACGAGGAGCTGACCAAACAGAGCCGTATTGTTGCTCACCCCTGTGGGTCCTCTCTCTGGTGTTAAGCACTTGCCCATGAAACCTGAAGCTATGTGACTTTCGGGGGGTTTTTATACAGTGGATGCAGCGCTGTGGCACTGGCTCTCTGTGGAAACTCACCAGCTGTAGTACATACTGAATCAGTAAAGTGGTCAAAGACTCACAGCAGAATCACTTTTCACCACAGCTTACAATGTAGTCCATCAGTCAGGACGTGTTTAGCGTCTAAAGTTTGTTTCTGTAGTTTTAAGGATAAAGTTAATGTTGAAATGAAATGAATTGTATCTTCAGACACATTTGGAGAGTGCAGTTCAGCTAAAAGCAAAGTTTTTTGTGCGCTCAAGCCTTCTAACTGAATGGCAATGAAATAGTGATGTAGATAGATAGATAGATAGATAGATAGATAGATAGATAGATAGATAGATAGATAGATAGATAGATAGATAGATAGATAATAATATAGCACAGTATAGTCAGTATTATATAGAGTTAACAGTATACTTATATATAACATACAGTTAAATAAATATATAATATGACACAGTCTGATAACTGAGGACTGATATAGGGTTCCGGAGTATAAAAGTGTTACAGGATTATTGTTGTTGAGACCTTTTTTCGCTTTTCATCATCTACAGAGGACACACGTCTATGCTTAACGCATAATTACTGTTTCTTAGCCTGAATTTCAAAATTCACTGAATTTCACTATGCAAACGTTATGGTACATTTTATTTATCATCAAACTCTTTACATTGTGTGACAGTTTAGTCATGAATGGACTGACGAATGCTCCAAAAGCACCTCAAATAAAATATCTTTCTGTTAATTTTTGGAGATGGAAATAGAAACGTTCCGATTATGTCTATATATATTTTCCAATATTTAAATGTATTTTTTCCATATTTATATACGCTCCAAAAATACTTAAATCAACAATTTCTTCATTTTTGGAGAAGTTTTGTTCTGACAGCCAATGAAACCTCAACCTGTATATTAATACAAATATAAAAATATAAACATATATAAACATATATATATATATATATATATATATATATATATATATATATATATATATATATATATATAACTTTACAGAAGAAACCAAAAACTTTCTTTACTTTCAATGTAAGTTAATAGAACCAGAAGTTTTTCCAACCTATTCTGGAGCATTTCTATTGGTCCATTCATCATGAAACTTTCAAACAATGTAAACAGCAGCTGCTGCATTTACTTAATGTAGAAAAATAGAAATCGAAAAAAAAGTAGATACATGTTTTTCATTGGACAGCAACGATATCTAAAATAAATGCTAATGCTTACATATTTATATATAAAAGAATTCCACATTATATAACACAAAACATACTACGACTGCTGAACACTTACAGCTACATTAGCCTTGTTCCTCTAACTTCAGACACGAAGCTTGATTGATTGGCTACATTGTGTTAAAGAAGGAACACTGTGTACCTTTGATTCACCTTAAGCTTTCAAGAGTTTGTTTTACTGAAGTACATGGAAAAAACATAAGGATGTGTTAATGTTACATGTAAAAGCTGGTACGACCACACCAGCCTGCTCTCAGTGACCTGACGTTAACTCTGCTGTAGGGCAGATATAGATTATGAGCATGTCTGCTCCTACTGGTTTAAGTGAAAGTGGCTCAGAGACAGAAACCAGTTCATAGTTCACCAAATAAAGTAAAGAAAGAGTCTGTATTAAAGGTTCTTATTCTGGAAGTAAACTGTGGTTGGCTTTGGTGGAGGCTCTGTTTGTTCTGGCCTGCTTTCTCTCAGACTGGCAGATGTGACACAATGAATAGATGATATGTGACATTATCTGACGCCAGACAAAACTCACAGTCGCATTTCTCAGCCCTGTCAGAAAGTAAAAGATTTTTTTCTCATATTTCTGGAATGTTTACTCACTCCACTGAGCAGTGAAGCAACCGCTCACACATGTATAAGGCGTTTTCAAGCAAGTCAGTGAACGTGACACTTTGTTTTCTTTTGATTCAGTAGTACTATGTACTGTGCTTTTCCTTGAGGAGCATTCATTACTCTAAGACGCTGCATTAAAGAACCCATGGGAAATTCAATTTTTTTTTTATCAGAGGGGTCAGATTTGAACCCGAAAGTCACATCCCTTTACGCCCCAGTCCATACAGTCTATATATAAAAACTAAGTAGTCTGTTGTGAATGTACTGTTTTTGTGACATCACAAAAGACAATGCGTATATTAACCTGTGCAGCCTACAGCAGCTCATATATTGTCTCCGTCCATAGAAAAACATCTCTATTTTTGATGATTGTTATTTTTTGACATCCTTTAACTTGACAGCTGTTGTTTACACTGTGTGACAAATTCATGGTTAACGGACCAATAAAAATGCACCAAAACAGCTTGGAAGAAATTCTGTTTCCATTGACTTACATTAAAAGTAAAGGAGGTTTTTGTCCTCTCATGTTTTTCTTTGGACAGTGACAATATGCAGAGGTTATAACAGGTGTTTTAACTGAACCAGCTTTTTTATTGTACCACAATACACAGCAGCCAATCAGAAGAGAACTCATTCACATATTTTCATACACATTCTGTTTAGCTTTAAGGGACTAAAGAGTTGAAAAACGATCACTGTTTTGGGTACATGAACATACACCAATGTTATAATTGGATCTACGTGGAAATTTAGAATATGGGCTGCAGCTACAAGGCTTCCTGGACCCAACACCTATGTGACGCTACACTGAAGCTACAAGGCTTCCAGGAGCCGACACCTATGTGACGCTACACTGAAGCTACAAAGCTTC
Organism: Megaleporinus macrocephalus; assembly: GCA_021613375.1. Taxonomy (NCBI): domain Eukaryota; kingdom Metazoa; phylum Chordata; class Actinopteri; order Characiformes; family Anostomidae; genus Megaleporinus; species Megaleporinus macrocephalus. Next base: position 22,611,342 of record CM038712.1, read on the forward strand.
CTGGAGCCGACACCTAAATGTGACGCTACACTGCTGCTACAAGGCTTCCTGGACCTGAAACCTAAGTGATGCTACACTGCTGCTACAAGGCTTCCTGGACCTGAAACCTAAGTGATGCTACACTGCTGCTACAAGGCTTCCTGGACCTGAAACCTAAGTGATGCTACACTGCAGCTACAAGGCTTCCTGTCCAGATGCCTGAGTGAAGCCAACTGCAGCTACAAGGCTTCTGGACCAGCCACCTCAGTGATACTGAATAGCAGCTATGAGGATTCTCAGGCTGGCTGCTTAAGCGACGCCTCACTGATGCTACAAGTCAGTAGAATAGAACAGAATTAAGTAGACTAGAGTAAGGTGATTCCAATTTATCTCAAAACATCGCTGCAAGTTGTTTTGCATCATCAAAACATCAAAACATATCACTGCCGCTATAACAAATATTAATAAACACAAGAGTTTTGAGGTGGAGAGCTCAGTTAAGTCTACTAACAGCAATGTTATTATACAGTAGAGTCACATTGAATAAACCTATCTACAGCAAATTCTATTCGTAGAGCATTAATTAGCTTGGCTCCAAACACAATGAGAGGCATTATCTTGTCTACTTCCTGTAAATTGACTGATCAAAAGCTGGGAGAGCTGCGGAAGCGCAGGAGAGCAGAGCCAGTTCAGATTGCACAAGCTCAGCAGCCGAAGGAGCAGCTCGAGCTAAGTCAGAGGGCGGCACTGATTTCAGTCATTAGCTCTGCTCTGAGACCGTGGCGTCTGTCTGCAGTGTCGCTGTCGGCCTGTTTTATGGGGGCGCGGCTGATGAGAACTGCACTGACAGCAGTAAAACTGCAGGCCATAAAGTGCACAGTGGAAGCCTGTCCAGACTGAGCCCCGTGTCAAAGCCTGTTGCATCATTCACACGCAGCGCTGATGTGCGTCTGCAGTATTCAGCTCACACGCAGAACTTCCGCACACTCGGTATTGTGTGTTAATCTCCTCTACACAACTACAGCTGTGCAGGAAATTGTTTAGTGCCTGTGTATTGTTATGTAAAGCTTTGTTTTAGTGTTCTGAGTTTGTAGCGATATCGGCTGAGACTAAAGTCCTCTGGGCTCACAGTCATCCCGGACAGGCCACCTGAGCAATGCTACACTGTAGCTTCCCGCGTTGATTGTTTGATTAATATTACAGACACATGACTTTCCAGGACAGCTGCTAAGCTGTGCTATGCCGCAGAAACCAGGCTTCCTATATAGCTCACTTGAGCAGCAACTATGAGTCTTCTCAAGAAGATGCTTCAACGAGGCTACATCTCAGTTATGAGGCTTCCTGGACAGGCCACCTGGGTGACACCACACTGCAGCTACAAGGCTTCCTGACTGGTCGCCTGAATGATGCTACACTGAAGCTACAAGACTTTCCAGATGGGATTTTTGAGTGAAGCTACACTGCAGCTACAAGGTTTCATGGGCGGGATGCCTAAGTGAGACTACACTGCGGCTAAAAGCCTTCCTGGACCCGACACCTGAGTGAAGCTACACTGCAGCTACAAGGTGTCCTGGACCCGACACCCGAGTGATGCTACACTGCGGCTACAAGCCTTCCTGGACCGGACACCTGAGTGAAGCTACACTGCAGCTACAAGGTTTACTGGACCCGACACCTGAGTGAACCTACACTGCAGCTACAAGGTTTACTGGACCCGACACCTGAGTTAACCAACACTGCAGCTACAAGGTTTACTGGACCCGACACCTGAGTGAACCTACACTGCAGCTACAAGGTTTACTGGACCCGACACCTGAGTGAAGCTACACTGCAGCTACAAGGTTTACTGGACCCGACACCTGAGTGAAGCTACACTGCAGCTACAAGGTTTACTGGACCCGACACCTGAGTGAACCTACACTGCAGCTACAAGGTTTACTGGGCGGGATGCCTGAGTGATGCTTCACTGCAGCTACAAGGTCTCCTGGATCGGCTCCCTGAGTGATACAGTGTAGCAGCTATGAGAATTCCCAGGCTGGCTGTCTAAGCAACACCACACTGCAGCTACAAGTGAGTCTCTTGAGAAAAAAACCTACTACAGCTACAAGGCAGCCTGAGTCACGCTACACCACACCACACGCTACACCACACCACAGTTGGAGAACGGTGCTATATGAATGAAACATCAAATTATTACAATAATTATTGCTATTATTATTGCTATTATTATTATTATTATTATTATTATTATTATTATTATTATTATTATTATTATTATTTTGGCTAGATTTGTTGTTCTTCTTTTTTAAGTTACACTGACTTCACTACATATCATGCCTGATTCAGACTTTACAACCAAACTCACTGGTGGCTTATTTTCTTGGGTTATTGAAATGAACACATGAATCAAACAGACACACATTTCTGCATTGAATGGAAGCAGCAACTGGTTATTGAATACAGTGAGTTATACCTAATTATCTTCTGACATACACCGTTTGGTACACGTGTAGCAATAGCCGACCTGTCCTGCTTTAATGTCAAACTTCAAAACAGATTAAGCAAAGAAAAAAATCTGCAGGATTTGATCTCTTTAGCCGATTCCGGCTCAAGCAAATAAACAAATAAACGCATCACTCCATTTTCACACAGCTGATACACAATGACTGCAATAAAACACAAGATGGATGGTCACACTTTTACACCCCTCATATCTCTTTACACCTCTGTGTTAAACTCTGCTTTCTCATGTCACAGCACTTTAAAGCCTCCTGAGAATAATCCACAGAGACAGGGTTAACCTCTGCGGTCAGGAGCTGGACCGTTCAGTTTATCCTGGGGGCGACATATACCGTGTCCGGGAGGAGGAACACCAGAAAACCTCCTTCAGAATATACGCCGTAGAGCAGAACGAGTTACTGTGATGGAGAGTCTGATTATATTTCACACAGTCAGAATATCAACAAACACTCTTCCTGCATCCTCAACACATCTACCCGGCGGGGTGGGCGAGGAAGAAAGAGAGCAAGAGAGAGAGAAAGAAGAACAATAGAAAAGAGCAGGAGGAGAGAGGGAAAGGAAATGGAGAGAAACAGAAACAGAGACTTTAAAAGCCTTGTAGAAGGGGGCATCGTGTAGAAGAGGGGTCAGGAACCAAGTTCCAGAGATTCGAAGGTAAACAAGGTCACCAGGTAATAAATTATACATCCCAAATACACCATTTCTTCTAAACCCAGAAACATTTACGGTGTTTTGATAGAAAACAAATAGAGCTCTGGTTCCATCAGTGCCTGGAACAGCTTCCGACATCCATCTGACCGCTAAGTTTTCCTGCCCCACTAAAAACTGACCAAAACACATTTAGAGTGCTGGATGTTGGAGTTCTCACAGCCAGGAATGAATAAAATATGATTAAACAGAATCAGAAAGTGATAGAAGCCTAGGGAGATGGAGAGAGAGAGAGAGAGAGAGAGAGAGAGAGAGAGACGAGGGAGAGAGACAGAGAGACAGAGAGAGAGAAAGAGAGAGAGGGGACGGAGGAAATATAAGAGAGGGGACAAAAAGAAATAGAGAGAAAAATAGAGCAAAAGAAAGATACAAAGGGAGAGAGAAAGAAACATAGAGAGAGAGACACAGAAAGAATATAAAGAGAGTAGGGAGAATTAGAAAGAGAGAGAGATACAGAGGGAGAAAGAGAGATGAAAAGATGAGAGAAAAAGAAGAAACTGAAGAGAAGAGGTAGTGAGTGTGTTCATGTGTGAGAGAGAGAGAGACACAGAGAGAGAGAGAGAGAGAGAGGTTCTGTGTGAGAACTCATGTAGAGAGGGCTGCTGTCATTATTCATCTCTGTTAACACTGAAGAAAGAGAGGAAACAGAAAGAGAGAGAGAGGGAGGAAAAGATATGGAAATATAAGTGAAGAGAAGTTAGAAACAGACAGACAGAGATGCAGAGACAAGGTGTGAGAGAGACAGAGAGAGAGAAGAAACAGAGACGGGGCAGATATACGGAAATATAACTGAAGAGGAGAGAAGAAACAGACAGAGAGAGATACAGAGAGAAATAGTGTGAGAGAGAGACACAGAGAAAGAGAGAGAGAAGGAGGTGCTGTGTCCTTGTGTGAACGCAGTCATGTAGAGATGCTGCTGTCATTATTCATCTCTGTTAACACTGAAGAGTGAAACAGAGAGAGAGAGAAACTGAGAGAGAGGAATAGTACCACCCCACGTTTGCTGCAATAACAGCCTCTACACTAGATGTCTGAACATTGCTGTGATGATTTGATTGTATTCAGCATTCACAAGAGCATCTGTAAGGTCCTGATATTGGGTGATCAACTCAGGCCAAAGGTACTGGATGGAGCTCCATCACTCCAGAGAACACCGCGTCCTTATCTACGTTCTACTGGTCAGCACTTGTTTCACAGAGATTATACAAGCCGCGTCAGCAACCGGTGACCTTAAAGCAGCTGAAGTCACTGGATTTAAAGCAGTCCATATATTTTTGGCTATGTAGTGAATATACAGTATATAAAGCTTCTCATTATCTCAGCAGGAGTCTCAGTGGGTCAGTGGAGAAGTGCACAACCCAGAGTGATACATCTTTGCTTAAAGAGCCAACTGGGCAACAGAAGGAAACACAATTAGCAAGTAAGTCGATACGTCCACTCTATAGAAGCTTGACCTCAGACCGTAACACAACTCTCTGAGGCTCAAAGTCTAGCTAATGAGTTTCGCTGTGCAGGGAGATCAGGGGTCAGTTAAAACATGGCCATTAACTGGCTTCAGACGGACTCTAGCCATTTTATCCAGCGTGGCCTTTTTTTCATGCAGTCTCTGAAAGCTGTAATCATCTTACAGGCAAAAGCTGTAGATTAACTGAGAGCGGCATATGCTCTCCCTCCCACTCCAATTCTCTCTCCATCTCACTCTATTCTTCTTCCTCTGTTCATTCCAGCCCTCCTGGGTGTAAAACGCCTGATGTTACGCGTTTGGTTAATTGAATCTGTGGCAAACAGCTCACTCAATATGACCTTACTACAAGCAGACTCACTCAATTCTGATGCCGACTTTGGAGAACACAAACCAGATACCCTATCAGTGGCTTTAACTGGCCCTTATCTGAAGACTTTATCTTAATGTGCCACGGGCAGTAATGGGCTAGCTGCAGGCTGAGGAAAGCCAGATCTCCTGACAGAGGTGAGAGGAAAGACTATTAGACAATCTGCAGACGACTCGCTTCCCGTTAAACGTGCCACAGCTCACATATTTATTAGGCGCGGTACGATATTTTAATCTGATTTTAATCTGATGTCAACCTATTTTTACTGTCACTTGATAATATAAGACTCCATCAGTCCATCTGTCATTCTGTATACTCTGTAACCCTGTTATCCTTGATGTCAAGACCACCAAGATATCCCCAAAGGACCACAACAGGGCTACCATAGGACCATCAAAGAAGCCCACAGGACCACTGCTGGGCCACCACATGCCCATCAAAGAACCCCTACAGGACCACCACAGGACCCCAAAAAGACCCCCACAGGACCCCCACAGAGCAGGTATTATTTAGATGGTGCATCATTCTCAGCACTGCAGTGACACTGAGGTTATCTGCTTTGTTCCTCTTCCTCAAACTTTTTGCTGGACATACCACTGCAACATCCTAGCAACACCCCAGCAACCACCTGGGATACCACGGCAACAGTATAGCAACACCCTAGCAACCATGTAGGATACCACAGCAACAGCCTAGCAACACCCCAGCAACCCCCTGGGATACCACAGCAACAGCATAGCAACACCCCAGGAACCACCTGGGATACTACAGCAACAGTCTTGCACCACTCCAGCAACCACATAGGATACCACAGGAACAACCCAGAAACACTCAGCAACTACCTGGTATACCATAGCAACAACCCAGCAACACCCCAGCAACCACCTGGGATACTGAAGCAACAATCTCGTAACATACTATGACAGATTAGTAGAAAGCCTGGTATATATGGTCATAGCAGTCACTGAGGTAGCAGCCAGAACAACAGTAACTGTACACAGTATTTGGTTAATAGAATATTTGGTTAATTACATTTTTGGTGAATACTTTATTTGGTAAATACAATATTTGGTTAATGTAATATTTGGTTAATTTGGTTAAACATTATTTGGTTAATAGAATATTGGGTTAATACAGTATTTGGTTTATACAGTTTTCTAGCAATAGATATTGTTCAGGAAATATACAAACATTTGTTTTAAACAAATGTTTTTTTATTACATTTGTGTTGTTGTTTTCTCAAGGAATTACATGTTTATACTCTCCCATTGGTGACAAACTACAAATGCAAGTGATCAGAAATATAAACTATATAAATATAGACTATAGACTGATGTTAAATATCAGACAATGTTACATTAGCCTTGTAGCTTCAGAGCCAATCTAATCTTCAGATGTGTTTGCTGAACTACTGCTTTAAGTACATGTGCAACTCTGTGATAAAGCAGAGAACCAAACTATGATATGTGCACTCCTTTTTACATTCCGTGTTCACATAACACAACACTCGGGTCGGTGTGAAGCCCTTCTGTAACAACAGTCTGAGCTCCCTCGTGTGTATTCCACTACAATACAGATCCCGCAGACATCTCAGAGGGAGGAGAACTGCTGAGCATTAAAGAATTAAACAGCACACGCCCTCAGAAAACATCCCAGCACGACCCGAGTTCAGATCAAACACACAGTCGCGTCTGGGAGACCTCCTTCCAGCTCCAGCTGTGCCGGATGGAAGAAAACCAAAACACGAAACGTTTGTAATCCGAGGAGCGGCGTTTCGTAATTTTGATGAAATCGCAGAAAATGGAACTGCTTATTGAATTAGCCTATAATTACCTCGTTTAAATGTTCCTTCTCCAGCACTTTAACTCATACGAGGAGCCTTCTGCGAGCCCACATACACTCAACTGCAATAGACACCATCATTTTGTGATGTCACAAACACCAGTACATTTACATTTATTCATCCCATAACAGTTTAGCCCCACCCATTAACACCGAAGCTATAAACAGTCTTTCAGTCCAAAATGGGGCATGATACAGGTCAGCCAATCAGAATAGAGCTGATAAGCATATATCAGTCTTAAAGGTACAGTGTTGGTCCACCTTGTAGATGCAGATGTCTGTGAGTGTAGAACTGCAAAGTGCTCCTATGTGGTAAGCAGAGCTATCTATACCTTCTATACCTTCTGTTTTCCATGACAAAGTTCTCCCAATCCTCACCACCACCACCACCCCCTCTCTTACTTGCTCCTCTGTCCTATGAGAGCCTTTCTATAGTCACAAGGGCATCCGGCTTTTAGCCGCAGGCAGAAGCCACCCAGAACTCCAGCCGCCCAGAACTCCCTCAATTAGTCTTCACATTCAGAGACACTACAGCAAACTCTTAATTTTCAAGTCTATGGGCCCTTTAACTGTGTGCTGTGTTTAGGAAGAGGTGCTTTAAACGTAACCGCTGATGTGTTCAGCATGTAGGACGTCAATCCGTTTGGTATGTAAGACGCATTTTCTAAACAGTAAGAGTCAACAGTGGGGGATATTCGGGGTCTCCTGGCTTGCTGCGGGCCGGGATGGAGTCGATTCAGAAACAAACCCATGAATAAAACCGCGGCACAGCGCAGGGCCGAGGAACGCACGAGGAAGAGAGACAGCATACCGAGGTATTGATAAGAATGTATCCTAGCAACAAGCCCCAGTGTTTGACTAAAGGGTTTGTCTGGTCTTTAGTTCTTTTACCTCTAGCTTCTGCCAAATGTACATGCTCTCTCTCTCTCTCACTCTCTCTCTCTCACTCTCTCTCTCTCACTCTCTCCTGCTCATAAACAACTGCAGCAGCACTACTGTAAAAAAAAGAGCTGAAAACACAGAAAAAAACAACACAGAACATTTAACTTTCCCTTAAATCTCAGATCCTGATGAGGTTTTGGAGCTTCTCAAGTAACAAATTCAGAAGTAACATCCCACACGCCTCTTAAACTTTCATCAGAACTCTATGGCACATGGAGAATCAAAGCCAGCGCTACGATAACCATAATATTTAAAGAATTCTGGAAGCCGCAGTGTGAGCTTTGATCTACGAGCAGTGAGGAGAGGCGAAGCTGTCATAAATCCATAATCACAAGGTTACTGGTTAATATTTCTTCAGAAAGCATCGCAAACACTAACCGGGCCTTAAAAGTGCTATATAACGTGTGTGGTCGTATGAGGTCATGATCGTGTGTAGTTTGGGCAAGTGGTGTGATCGAGACTGGGGCGTGTGATTGGGGACAGGAGATGTGGTCGGAGTGGGGGTGTGTAGTCGGGGCAGGGGGAGTGTGGTCATATTGTATGGTCAGTGTGTGGGGTTGTATATGCTTAGCGAGTGGTGGGTGTATAGGGGTGGTCGTATGTGGTTGGGTGGGGGTGTTTTTGGGCGAGGGGGAGGGTTTGTGATTTTGCCAAGATCTGGTTTTACACACCTTCATCCATCATAAATATTATGACAGCTGTGCTCTGATTGGCTAGTTGAGAAGCAACATATCAACATAGACACAGACAGGAAAATAAAGTGAACCTCCACATTGTAGACTAGAGGTCACTAGTAGACGTTGTCCAATGCAGACCCAAACTGATAAACTATTGAGAAGGATTTAATTCTGACAGTGTTTATTTTAAGCAGAGCTTTTTTTGCCTTTACGGTATGCGGGTTTCACGGTGCAGTAAACTCACAGACAAATCAGGTGCGTTATAAGATCACCAACAGCGCTCCTCAGCCAATCAGATCTGTGCAGATTCAGCCTGCAGTGCATACACACAGGTGAGGTACGAAGTGAGAAGCAGCAGTCAGAGAGTAAAGCGAGTCAGAAAAAGAATAACATGCTCTAAGAAAAGAGGAGTTGACGGCAAAAACCAACTGTTTTAACCACGAATGGAGAGACGTGTTTATCCTAAGCTAAAGCCTATACATGGGGAAGCAGGGTTTAGTTACTATGCTGCTACTAAATGGAATCAATTGAGCGAGAGTATTAGAAGAGCCCCAACACTGGACACCTTTAAATCCAGACTGAAAACATTCCTGTTTGAGCAGCTCAGTTTAAAACTCTTACTAAACTTTTAGTTCTACAACTCTTTCGGAACAGCTCTCATGTGTTTGTCCAACATCACTTTTAAACCTCATTCTTCTTTTATGTTTAATTCTCTTTCTTTTAAATATTTGTATATTTTTTATTTCTTTTAACTGATTTATTGTAATGCTTTGTTTCTTATTTCTTTATTTATGTAAAGCACTTTGAGTTGCCACTGTGTATGAAAGGTGCTATACAATTAAACTTGCCTTGCCTTCTTCCCATAGGCAGCTCCAAACCAACATGTCAAGATGTGAAGTTAACAATGAGACACGTTTTATTTACATTTTCTGTAAATAAACACTTTAAAATGCATTTTTTTCAAAAGCGTTCTGTTTTTTTAATGTAGCTCTTGTTTTTATTGAAGTGAGTAAAAAAACTTACTTCAATAAAAACTTTTAATTTATTTTAAAAAGTTTTTATAAATAATTCATTCAGTTCATCATTTAAACAGTAAATATACTAAAATATACTGAATGGAATGTGTGATGTGTTGGTGTTTCAGTTGCTGATGGTATAAGATGCTGAAACTAGGCTACTTCAGTAAACAGGATACGCCACTGAATCATAACACATGCTAGAAATGATGGTGGTCCGGACATTGGCCTGAGGAAATCTCCTCTAACTGGACCTTACTGACCTCTAATTTAACACCCTACTGTATAAGAACACTGTAGGGTTAGCTGTGCTTAAATAAACACAGTGTGTCATTTGACCACAGCTGCTACTTTTACATACGAATGTGTACATACAATAATAATGCACACAGTATGGGTTTAACTACTACAAGCTCCTCCCCTAAGGATGTTTTAGCAGAACCATGTAGGAAGCTTTAGATTTAAACACTTCTACAGTTCATGCACAGCACCGCCCCCCTCTTTCTCTCTGAGAGGAATGCTTCACCCGAATGCTTCACCCGTGGACTCAATCTGTCCTGAGTTCAGTCAGGAGAATGGATGATGATAAAATGGCTTTGCGCTGATGGCTGTGCTGATGACAGTGATGCCCAATTACTGTTGGAGTGAATTCCTCAAATGCCTCTACCTGTCAGACCCACAGTGCAAGCGCAGTATAGCCTACAGCTCGCACACTGAACGGCCTCTTTCTGAAGCTCTCGTCAAGCATTGCATGTTGACTGATACAGGTATGCATGGATGAATGAGTGGTACATCACCACAGCCAGCCGGGACATGCCTCTATAATGTGATGTATCTACACAACACAACTGACACTGGATACTCCATTCCATTAAATGAAATTAACCCTTTCAGGCAGAGCAAAAAACCTATTCCTGCAATTCAATACTTCTAGTAACATTATTTCTCAATGCCCAATGGGCGCCTCAGACATTGTATGAATGTATTCAGTTCCTTCAGCAGCAATCTTGATTTAGCTTAATGAAGTACTGAGCAGTTAAAGCAGGTATTAGATGAGAACTGTAAATAATACTGGGTTGTTTCTACAAGGAGAAGCTTGAAAAGGGTTAAATAAACACACTGACGTATGTAAAAGCTGTACTTACAGTATTAATGCTGTTTGAATATTTAAAATATAAAGTGTTTTGCTGAGCACAAATAGCTTTTTCAATATAATGGTATCCCCAAAGTCCCCTAAATGAAACTCCAGGTAGGATGTTATGGTTGCTTAATCCTCCTTAATCAAAAACACTACCAGCATTACAACTACAAGGCTGAAGTCGGCTTTCTATCTGCCAGCTTCATGTTCAAATTTTCCCATTCCACTTTAAATTGGGGAAGCAGTTATATATGTTATAATTATAACTGCTACACCATTTAAGGTGGAACAGGAAATTTGACAACAGTACAACAACAGGTAGGATAGTTTTCTTATCAGCAAATGTTACCAGCATTAAAATAATAATTAGGATATTTTGTTAGTCTAAAGTAGCTTATCAGGGGGAAGTAGCCATATTAAGCTGTTGTAAATTAATTAGGCTAGGTAGCCTATGTTTGAGCCGTCCAGACAACTGGGGCTAACTAATATTGTATTGCCACATTTATGACCAAATTCTGGAGCACAGTATCAATACATATCTGTATCAATATCAATAAAATCCTGAGTTTTATGGTTCCCACCATCCACATCTCAAACACATTCATTAATATTGAACTTCTGGACTTCTGGGGTGGTCAGTCCATTGTTCTGAGGACACCAGCAGGTTCTACGTTGGATGTGCCTGTATCTTCTATTCCCCAGCGAGAAGCTTCTTGAACAGCTACACATCCTTTCAGAGGTACAGCGCAGCAGTGTCTTCTCACAGTAGAAGGATGGACAGAAACACATGTGAATGTTCTCAGATCTGAAGGTGGGGCTTGATGTTCTTGATCTGACGGGGACAGCGTTGGTGGGTCTACCAGGTCTTCCAGGTGGTTGTTAGGACTCCTGTTTTCCCTGTAGCTTTTAATTACTTTTTAATCTAAACTCTTGGTCCTGTTTTTCTACTAATTGTCATTTCACTTTCTCTTTCTGTGCATTTCTGTATTATCTCATATCTCCTGATAGAAGAACAACCTGAAATGGCTTTAAAAAACCTTGCTGAATTTCCTCGCAGGACTTTCTAATTATAGCCCTCTTCATTTCCGTGGGTGATCTGAGAGACCTGCGTGCTTGAACAGAACCCAAATAGGCATGTAGTGAATAACATTGAACTTCAAATCTGCCCGCGTCCACTGAGGTTACTGCACTTCATTAACATCTCTCAGAGCTATTAGAGCAAAAACAGACCGATTTTAGATTTTTTTTCATGTCCTTTTACATAATTTGCCCCACAGAAACGCTGCCCGGAGCAGACTTCAGCCAAGCGGCACAAACTGCCCTGAGATGGTTGGTAGCTCGTTACCGAGGGCTGTGTGTGGCTGCGGGAAACGGCTGTGCTGTTTAATAACCAGCTATGATAAAACTCTTCTGTACAAATGAGGAAAATGGAAGCGAGCGTCCAGAAAAGTGGAGCAGCACTCTTCTGTGTCTCAGCAGGCGAACGAGAAGAGAGAGAAAAAAACACGAGCCTGAAAGGTTTAGAGAGTCATTCTTATCAGCCTGCAGAAAACAGAGACTCCTGGTTTAAATAGCTGGTGATAGCAGCACTTCAGCACATCGACAGCTCTGACGAATAAAAGCATTTTAAAGTGGAGGTTCGAGAGAGAGAGAGAGAGAGAGAGAGAGAGAGAGAGAGAGAGAGGGAGAGAGAGAGAGAGAGAGAGAGAGAGAGAGAGAGAGAGAGAGAGAGAGAGAGAGAGATAGAGAGAGCAAGACAGAGCAAGAGAAAGAGAAAAAGAGAGAAAAAAGTGAGAAAAAGAGAGAGAGAAAGAGAGAGGGAAAGAGAGCAAGAGATAGAGAGAGAGAGAGCAAGAGAGAGAGACAGAGAATGAGAGAGAGAAGGAAAAGAACAGGGGTAGAATAAGCAAGGCAAAGGAAACAAGAGGGAGGAGCAAGGGGGAGAAAAGAAAAAGAAAAAAATGGAGGGGAGAGGGAGAGAACGGAGAAGAAGGGAGAGAGAAATCTAAAAAGGAAAATGAAAGAGTGTAAGAGAACAGAAAGAAAATAAAAGGAATAATGAAAGAAAAGAGAAATAGAAAGAGAGAAGGATGCAACAGTGTGGGAGGATAAGAGAGAGAAAAGCAAGATAGAGAAAGAGAAACTGAAGAAACAAAAGAATAGAGAGAAAAAAAAGAAAAAGGAATAGACAAGGAGGGATTAGAGAGAAACAGAAAGAGAAATAGAGAGAAAAAAGAAAGAGAAAAGAATATATATATATATATATATATATATATATATATATATATATATATATATATATATATATATATATATAGAGAGAGAGAGAGAGAGAGAGAGAGGGAGAGAGAGAGAGAGAGAGAGAGACACCCAGTAACAGCACTGACGGGAGATGCTCTCAGTCTTAAACAGAATGACGTTATTCCTCCATTCATGGTGATGCTCTTTGAATGGCTCTTTCCCCTTTGTGCTCTGAACAATACCGTTGGACAGATGGCCTGAGCCCCAAACCCACGGCCCACAACCTCTCTCCCCCCTCCAGACAGCAACAGGGGTCCACCAGCCCACTTCTCCTGAGTCTGGAGGGGCTTTCTGAAGTGTGGGACAGCAGAGAAGGAGGGCAAACTCTAATAATAAACGAAGATCTGTTCCCTCATTGGTCGATTCAGTTTCACAGACATACAGTCAAAACTATTAATCATGGCAGAAAACTTTCTATCTGTAAAAATACTGATAACACTTTTTACGCTCTGAGTAAGTTATGTAGCAGTATACAGTTAGACAGTCACATGTTTATTTTTAAAGTTTGAACAAATAAACTCTTACTGTCCAGATAAATAATGTCACACATCTGTTTCACAAATAAGCAAATATTTAAAGGGCTAATATTAGGAAACATTGAAAATTCCTCACTTTCTTTATGGTCAATGTAACATATAAACGCTGTAACATATAAACGCTGTGAAAAGCAAGTTCATACAGTGCAATAGCCTGTTTTGAATCAATTAATTTGTGATGTCACAAAAACTATACATTTACATTCCATCACTGTTCAAAAAAACACGTATCTCCTTTTTTATTGATTATAATTTTAACACTCCATTTAAATAGAGCAACTGTTGTTTATATTGTGTGTCATGGTGTCATTATGAATAGACCAATAGAAATGCTCCAAAATAGCTTAAAAATAATTTTGGTTCCATTGACATTAAAAGTAAAGTACGTTTATGGTCTCTCCTGTAAAGTTACAATATTTGTTTTTCATTGGACAGCAATGATATGATAGAGTTTTAGTCTGGTCTGCTTCCTGATTAAGCCAGGACACAGGAAGGCCAATCAGAACAGAGCTCATTTACAAATATCAGTTTTAATAGCACAGCTTGATTAAGTCTAAATGATAAAGAGAGGTTGGAAAATACTCATTAATTACATTAATTATGACATTTTTGGTACATTAACCCACAGAAACTGATATGCAGTGCAGCAATAAACCCCAGAGACAATGTTGGCTATGCTGTTTTTAAGAAATGTGCTACACCAGAGGCTCAGTGTGAGATCCTATATTACACATAAGCTCAAACACTTGAGCCTTAAAACAGATGGAGTGACAGATTAAGAGATTTTCAGATTAAAACAAGACGCTAAATATTGGCCTAACAAAAGCCAATTGCCTGGTTACTGACCTCCTTTTTCAATGGAACAGGTTCTAACCACATACACATACAGTACAATTCTTATTACTGCAAGAAGAAACAACGAAGCTAACCGAGCTCATGGCAGTTTCGCAGCTGATGCGGCTAAATTTAAAATATAAAATAATAGGCCCTCAGAGAACGCCTGGACACAGCTAGGATAATATTGTTTCTCTATTTAAACGCGGCACAAAGGAAATCTAGATGTCAAGGACTCCTCTGACATTAGACATTTATGCTTAGCCAGCTTCTTCTGAGTCAGGCGGCTGAGCGCAGTGGAGCTGAAAGCTGACCTTGTGGCTGACAGGTCTTGTGCGCTGAAGGACCACAGCAGAGCCAGCAGCTCAGAGACACACACCGAATCACACATGGGCTTAAACGAAGAGGCAGAACAATGCATTTTGAAATAGAGTCGTCACTCAAACACTTCAACGCTACAGCATAAAGGTTTAATACATGAACAAATAGAAAAGTTTATGGTTGTCACAATAACAACCAGTGCCAACCAGTGTAGTAACAAAACTCTTACAACCAAAATACTATCATGGCAAATAAAAAACCTGGTGTGCACATGCTTGGCCAGCTGAGCTTACTCCCAAACTAAACAAAGAACATGTTCAGTTTCGGAGTCAGTTTTTAACGAAAATCATCTAAATTTGTATTAACAGAGCAGCAGTTTTCTGTATTAAACCTATACAGTGGCTCTGTTTGGGTCTGTAGCTTGTTTGCTAAGCTAACATTTGCTGTCTGGGATCAGACTACAGATCCAAACACCATTAAACAGGTTTAGTTTAGTCTTTCTGTCTCTTCAACAGATTACAGATTACATTATAATTTTACTTAGCCTAACCTGTGTTGGTGCTTTAGTTAGCCGGAATTAAGTATTTAATTTGTGGGAGGTTGTGTTAGCATGCAAGTGACGCTAATGCTAACCAGCTCCTTTCTTCTAATTAGCAGCACTGCCTAACATTTAACAATTTCAGCTTGATAGATGGTTTGTTATTTACTGAATGATGGCTAGAAAATTATTTGGTTAGTCACCTAACTATATAACTGCACAACAACATAACTACATGAATACCTAACTGCATAACTACATTACTACATAATCAAATAAATAACTGCATAACAACATAACTACATGAATACCTAACTGCATAACTACATTACTACATAATCAAATAAATAACTGCATAACAACATAACTACATGAATACCTAACTGCATAACTACATTACTACATAATCAAATAAATAACTGCATAACAACATAACTACATGAATACCTAACTGCATAACTACCTAAGCATTACCAAATAACAATATAACTGATCTCACTTACTCCCTCTCATATTAAGCAGGATTCATTACAGGATTGGATCGGATTCTGCCTTTATTTCCTCTCTCGACATCCGATCTGGCATTTTCTGCTGATCTCTGTGCAATATTGATACCCAGTATCACATCTGCTTTGAATTAAAAGAATGTTCAGCTCTGTTTAACTGTCTGACTCCAGTCTCCTCCTTAATCTACAGGGACGAGCCCCAAAACTCTAAAGCACTGTATCTCGGCTTACTCCTTCATCCCTTTACCTCTTTCTCCCCACACACAGCGAAGGCCCACTCTAAACGCTCTGTGGTCAATCACCCAACTGATAATGGCTCCACAATCACTCCACACTCACTGCTTGCTCTGAACAGAGCCCATCACCCCTCCCCTCTGACCCCCTTTTCCCTCCACTGAGTTCATACTTTCCACAGAGTAAACTTAAGCCGAGTGGAGGTGGAGACAGCGAGAAAGAGAGAGAGAGAAAGAGAGAGGGAGGGAGGGGAGAAAAAAAAATCACTACAGCTTCATACAACTGACTAATTAATTCAACCTGGACAGACATTCTTTAGCAAATGGTACGCAGAAAGGGAAAGTTCAGGCTCATGTAGGCATGTGCAGGTTTATTTGTTCACTGCGTTTGAAATCCCGCAGACTCTGTATCAGGTCAGGCTTAACCAGTTCCTGACCAGCACACACAGACAGATAGAGTTTCTGCCAAAAGCAAAGGAATTCAATTGTTAAACCCTATATTCCCTTTAGAGCACATTCACAACGAAACAATGTGAAACTCACAAAGAAACAAGGTGAAACTTCCGCTATTGTTGTCTCGGAATGCAGAGAGTCCAGGCAAGCCGGCTTTTGGACAATAAACAGATCACAGGTCCTCAGTAGGAATTTCATCATTGCAAAATAGAGACGGATGTAGCAGCCATGCCATCGTTACGCATGTCAGACGTAGGTAAACAAAAAAAAAAGAAAAAGCACAAGAACAGAAAGAAAAAGATGGTTCCTCAAGGGTTCTTTAGCAAAGACAAAGGCACTAAGCAGAACCAAGATCGCTCAAATAACTATTTCGTGTATATAACATTCTCTGCATGGTGAAATGGGGTTCATTGCTGTCCCAAGTATCTCCAAAATAGTAACTTTGCAGAAGAGGACAAAAACTCTTAACTTTCATTCTAAGTCAATGTAAAGAGATTTTATTCCAAGTGATTTTGGAGCATTTCCATTGGTCCATTCATCATATAAACATCTGTCATGTTCAAATGATACAGAAAAATTGCATTTCCTGAAGGTAACGCAGGATGGTTATGCAGCCTAAGCAGTGAAAGTAATGAGGGATAAATAAACAACAAGTAGAGAAGGGCGGGTCAGTGTGTTTGGGGATCTGTCCTGAGTGAGTAGATGCAGTTTGGTGGCTGTAAGTTTAACAAAACCGTAATGTTTGGGTGCACTCAAAAATAAATGGGACTCTATGGGAGAAAAAATAGGGATGGATAAAATGACCAACAGATGAATGCGGGCCAAACCGACACTACAGTTGTGGTTGGGGGTCTGGCCTGAGTCAGTGTATGTAAAACGGGGTCTGTCAGTCGAGCAGAAGTTCAGTAGATTGGCGTACACATTTCTGGCCTATTCATACTCTATTGGAATTTTTTTTGGAAAAAATCTGTTGTTTTCCAGAATCCGTGTATTTGATCAAAAAGCTGTATACAAGCCCAAATCACACAATCAGACCATGTAATATGGAGATGGAATGGAGTTGATATTTCAAAAGCTGCTGGATGAGTTATGTAGCAATACAGCTGCACAACCATAACGATAATCAACAAAAATTGGTATATATGTTTTTTTTGGTTTTCTCTTGGTTCCAAATAGCACTTAAATGACTTGACAACATCACAACAGCAGAACCCATTTCCCAAAGGTTCTATATACCACAAACAACCTACATACCAAATATCTATATACTCTTGGTTCTATTTAGCATTACACATTACTGTAATAATATTACTTTTTCTCTAATCATGTAACGCAACAGTTAATATTCTGCAACCACATCACTGTCACTAGCCTAAAACACGACTCTGTTACATGCATTACTCACCCTTTTATATCATAAAATTATAAAATAACAAAATATGATATATAAAACATTACTTTTAATACCCAAAGCGTAAACGTGTCCTAAGCTGTTTTCTGTGTGATTCGTGCATGCACTAACGCCTTGCTGGCTGCACAGCCTGTCATGTGACTGGGAATGTGATGAGCACAGCACAACCGCAGTTCGGCTACAGTGGCAAAGGACAAGACTGAATGTTTCCACAAATGGAGATATTCACAAAAACATCACAGTGGAGTGTGAATTATGTCCTTGTGAAAAAACCCAATTCAACATCTGCAACCTCAACAAGCAATTTATGGCAGCATTAAATCAGCTGCTTAAACAAAACTCAAGGCCAAAGATCCCTGTACTGAGAGAGAGAGCGCCCCAGTATTACCAGTACAAGCTAAGCTGGTATTTCCTTCAGCACCAGGAAGAAAGGGAACTCATGGAGAAATGAAGACTAGCAAGATACATACCTATACATGTTTGTTTAATGGTCAGGAACCCCAGAGAAACACCACAGAGCACTCTCAGCACTGCAGTGACACTGACATGGTTGGCGGTGTGCTGGGGTGAGTGGATCAGACACAGCAGTGCTGCTGAAGAATTTAAAAACTGTGTCCACCCTCTGTCCACTCTATAGGACACTCCTAACTTGTGGGGACACTGCTGGGTGAATGTTGCTGGTTGGTGGACGATTCTCAGTTAAGCAGTGACACAGAGGTGTTTACAACTCCAGCAGTACTGCTGTGTCTGATCCACTCACACCGGCACAACACACACGAACACACTACCACCACCACATAAGTGTCACTGCAGTGCTGAGAATGACCCACCTCCCTACTTGTACCTGCTCTGTTGTGGTCCTCTGGGGGTCCTGACCATAGAAGAAGAACAGGATAACAAAGTATACAAAGAATCAGATGTACAGTATGTTAGTGTACAACTACAAAAAGCTCCTATATGGTTAATGGAGCGTATCAAATGGACAAAGAACTGGTTTTAATGTTATGGCTGATCGATGTATTAGTATATATACACTATATTACATATATGTATGTGTGCTGCCTTCTTGATGATGGCACTCGTGTCAGGAGCACAAAAAGTAGCAGCAGGCAGAGACATGCATTTGATGCATTTGCATGCAAGTAGTCAAAAAAGAGAAACAGAAAGAGAAATGATGGGTTTTCTTGTTAAGCGAGTTACAGAAGCCGCCTCTGCAGATGAGCTAATTAGCTGTGACTAACACTACAACTAACCACACAAAGCTGGCTGCTGATGTGAACTGGACGTGTGCTGAACTAGGCCTTCAGTGGATGATGTTCCAACACATCAGAGAAACATACTATCATCGTTTCTGGTGGGGATGTAGAAAATATCGGATATCATAATTCACATGATTTGCAATACCTTATCAATTCTCAAAAACACAGTACTGATTTTTAATCAATAGCTGAACATCAAAGATTGCTGTCAAACGCTGGTTGATTTTGTGTTGTGTTTAAACCCCCGAACACTAGACAACAGTATTGTAATTCATGTTCAGCCATCAGACTCTTCCACTCCAACATAAACAAGCAGCGTAAGGGTGCAAAGCTAATGCTAGCATTAGAAACCTATGTTTACAGTGGTGAGTTTTTGAAGACGGAAAGATATATCTCTACATATCAAATCCCAACCCTTGTATGATGATATGTATCACATAGTCATGTTCCTTCCAATATATAAGCCTAGTTTGGGTCTAGCTATTATCAGCTAGAACAAATTCTTCCTTGAGGTTCCCAACAGTGAGAACTAATATATGATAACAAATACATGAGCAAAATTTCACTTTACAAGTGCAGAAAGGAAACATTTTGCCAGTCTTTTTGTCTCAATCCAAAATCTAAAAAACCTAACATGAGGAAAGCAAAGTAAACACATTTTAACTTTAAATAATTTGTGACATATGAGAGGACAACATCCATATGAGTAGAGCGAGTGTGGGCAGAACTAGCGAAGACCGACAATAAGCTATAATACAAGACCAACAATAGGCTAGAAAACTACCAAGACACCAAACTACCAAACATTACAAATATAGTAAGAGCCTGAAACATTTGTGAATACATTTTAAGTTGGCTTGACAAAGACATTGGCAATGTTACCTCAGGTGGTTGCTATGTCATTGATAGGCCATTGCTATGGTGTCCAAGGAGGGTGTTAATGTGCTGCCAGGTGTTTGAATGAACAGAGCAAAAAATCTATATAAGTGCACTGTTAAGTAGAAGATTCCTAGCTCTTGCTTGAAAACTGCAGGAGATTCAATGAAACAATTAAAAACACGAGGACATAATAAACAAGCAAAAAATGCCCAAACAATACAATTTACGCAAATAAATCCTGGTAAGTCAAAATGAATAAACAATTTTGAGAACAAGACCATCAAATAAACAAGTGAATATTTTACGTAAGTTTCATTGATGTTGCTCAAAAAAGACAATCAAAAAAACTTAAAAATGAAGTTAAAAATAAATGAATAATAAAATTTAAGCAATTAAATCCTAGTAAATCAAAATGAACAGATAAATTAGAATACAGGACAATCGAATAAATATGTGAATGTTTTACAGGTGCAGTGAGGCAATGAAAACAAAAAATAATGATACAAATACAAACTAAGCTCAGGAAACACAACACTACGAAATACTCTGAAATCTCAACTATCTGATTGCCTCACATAAGCATGGACAGTGATTGATTGCTCAGCACTGCTTCAAATATTTGGAACAAGGAGAACAGGAAGCTGGAATGTCGTCTCGGTAAAAAAAAAAAAAAAAAAAAGAAATCCGCCAGCAATGTAAACTGCACACCCAGTGAACACATGGCAGGTTTGTGATATCGCCCACTTCTGAGTTTGTTGCCATTTAATCATTAAAATAGTTACTACTCAGCTGAAAAGGGATTAAAGGGCCCATATCACGGAAAACCACCTATTCAGCCTACAGCAGTTAAACCTCACCCACTTCACCTGGACTGCTTAGACGAGGCACAGTATACACTGAGCAGCCAATCACAGCAGAGTTACAGTGTTAAAATATGTTCACAAGAAATGCAATATTATAAACAAAACTAAGTTTTCATTAATGTATAATTACCTGTAACTACTAATCATTGTGTTCTACCAATCACAGTGTCTTATGGATTAGGTCTAAACATACAGAGCATACAAATCTCAGTAATCTCCAACCTTGGTCATTCAGTATGGCCAGATGTCCAGCCCAGGTGTAGCCTGTCTGATCCAGGCTTTAACTTCTGTCTAAACTCAGAGAGGGACTGTAATGTAAGAATGTGAATCAGATTAGATTTATCATATGAAAGAGTACCCTGACGCCAACAAGCAACAGCTACCTAGTGGCGCTGCCACTGGATCCTGGCCAGACCTCCATTTCCAAACTAAACCTGATCTGATCTCAGCATTCTCTCATTATCAGCTCCCTCATGCTCTTTCGAGAGTCGCAGTTCTGTCTAGATACGGCAAATGTGAATCACAAAGATGCTCAAAGAACATCTTGATCAAGCCAAAGAATGTCACAGGGAACTATGAGGCCTTTCATTCACCAGAAGACGCCAAAGTCCCTTGTCTCCTTGTCAACAAACAAACAACCTCTCTGAAAGAACCCACATTTGCATCTTTACAAAACGGCCCACCTGAAGTTCGCTCCTTTCACCGGAACAGTAAAGGCTTTAATTACGTACAGTCAACACATGGAGCATATATGAAGAGCCTGCTGCACTTAGTTCGAGAAGGAACTGCCGAAATAATGAGCCGCGCCGTCCAAAAGCGTTCGGCAAAAGTCCATCCTCCCGCAATTCATGAGCTCAAGACAAGAGTTTCTAGGCTGGGTGTCCCTGGAGAGCTGTTTGTAACGGCCAGGGGCCTGAAGTGGGACAGCCCAATTACAGGCCCATTTAAAAACAGCTCTGGCAAGACTACCTCTAAGGGAGTGAACCGCTTTGTAGGATTATTAGTTTCTTTATAAGGCAGAGCCAGCAGCGGGGTGTAGGCAATAACCTGGTTAAACGACACATTCAGCAAAATTAAAAACCTCGTTTTCAGCGCCGGTTCTCAGCACCGCTGCTTGTTGAGCCGAACAATGAGTTCCCTCCAGAGACGTGGTCTTTCAGAAAAGTCATAGTCCAGAGTCAATATGGCCATATGTATACGAACATCATGACCAATTCAATTGGTTTTCTGGGTATGTCATTGATATTGTCAGTACTTCTACAACTCTGAACAACCGCCTGGACCTTAAAATGACCACCAACCATAGCTGATTATAGCGAACCTTCACCTTGACCTTATTTCAATCACTGTTTTTAACATTATTATCCTTCTGATCCTTCTTAAACGTATTATTTTGGTAATACTAATAAAAATAATAGCTCGTTTAATTATGACATTACTCATCTGCTAGTATGGAATAATACAAAATATGCAGGTGGACGATATGGCAAAAATATGATGCTTAATCATGATGCTTAAACACATTCTCAAAATACAAGATACGCAACACACTTAGTTTTTTCAGAGGTTCCCTAAGTTTCAAATCTCTAAAACACGAGTCTTTCATAAAGAACTGTAGGTTAGTCTTGTTTATGGCTGCAAGTACTGCAACTAAATTAAGCACAACTTTGTTACAGAAAACCCTTCAGCTTGATGGACAGGACTGGCGAGACACACAGTAAATGAAGAGTTGAAATAAAATAAAGAAGCTGGCACAGTAACTAATCCAGCTGACAAAAAAACGCAGGGCCGGGCAAAACGGCAGCATATATTGTTCTAGCGATAAATAACATCCCAACACAGTACAAAATGTTTTTTGAATACATTAAGGATATCATTACTCAGCAACTGCATGCTTCATTACAAAGAATCATAAGAAAAGCAAGTCCTATTTAACTGCACTGGACGTCAATGCTAGCATAGTTTCATTATTGATTATTGGGATACCAGTTTCTGATGTGCAGGTACTTAACAATACATTTGCAGTGTGGCTTGACAATCAGCAGTTAAATGCTATATATGGCAGGCGATAGTGCTTTCTGCACTGTTTGGATGTAACTGATATTTCACAAATATACTGGATAACGTTAGAAACTTAACTCTTTATATATTTCTACATAAGAATCTTGACTAGCATTAACTCAGGAGGGATATTTAAAACAACCGTCAGAAATAATAGGTTAGGCTCGCTGCGGAACAGGAGGTAGGGCCCAGAAGGCGGGACACAGGCATCATCCTAATGCCTCAATGGCTGTTGGCATCCTCCCACCCTCTCTCGCAACTGATGTCCACCTCCTGCTGTTATGCACAGCTTACACTGGTGTACAAAGTTCAGGCACTGACTTCCCACCACCTCTGGTGGAGGAAAATGCTTGTCACTATGGTATTCATTCAAGCTTGATATGTTTTATGTGAGGCAAGGAACACAGTTTATATATATACATTAGGGGTGGGTATCGCCACTGATTTCCCGGATTGATTCGATCCTAATTCACAAAGACCCAATTCAATTCGATTTCCGATTCGATTCAATTCAATATCGATTCATTTAGGGATATTTCAGTTACAATAATATGTTTTGTTCGAATATCAAAAGAGATTTTTAGCGAACTAATGTGGTAAATGTACAAGGAACACTCAACCTATCATTGTGAAAAACATTAGTGTTTATATGTTTATTTACCGGCATGGTTTATAAATCCAAAATGTAGCCAGACATCTGCTTTTAAGATCTGGGGCGCCTTCACTTGTGCTCCAGCCATGTTAAACCGATGTGCGCCCCCAGTCGACGAAGATCTTTAAATGAAAATCGATTTGAATAAAAAAAATAGATTTTTTACACACACCCCTAATATACATATATATGCTAGTGAGGTTCATCAGAGAATTCTCAGTATTGGCTGATTCGATTGGTATACATGGATATTGCATATCAAGGTGTTTCAGACACATAAGCTATACTTTACTGTTAGGCCTTATTTACATACCCAATGAAGTAAATACCCAACACTTAAGTTTTAGATATCAGCATATATCAGAATAACTCGCCCGCTCTAGAAGTTCTAGTACCTCTTTTTTTAGCTGATTTGGGGATTTTCCCCTGTAAAAACTCTCGCGGAGGCCCCAAATGAACTCTTTTGATGTTTCTTGCTGTTTCATGTTAAGAACAGAAAGCATGACTAAACAACTAATGACATGGGGAATTAAAAACTGCAGCTCTATCTCATCCCACGCTTGGCCAACCAAGAGTGTTCCCAAGGGTACATTTTCAATTACCATTATCTCGTTTAAGGCTGAAAGATTACACAGTCAAACATGATGAATGACTGTGGATACTCATAATTGTGGGCAAAGACCAATGAAACATTTATCCAGCTCCCCAATTTAAGCCCATTACTCATCTCGACTGAAGTTACTTTAGGTAAAGCTGAGTCAATCTTGGTCGACAACACACTCTTCTTAATGCCCTCAAAAAGGGCTTCACTGAAGCTTCCAGAGAGTGACCTCCGTTCCACTCCCATAAATTGGAAGAAACAAGCAGGACAGGCCAGGCATCTGCACCTCTGATTGGAGCAGTGGGACTCTAAAGACTTGATGAAGGGTCCTAAAAGGCCAACCAAAGCTCTTTCACTCGAGTCCTGGGAAGAGGCAGGAGGAAACGTTATCTCCCTGACTCTTCCCATGGTGGGGTCTGTGTAACAGGACCCCAGCCTGACCCCGGTCACAGACTCTACTCCATAGGTGGCCTGCATGGGGTCTGGATCTTTTCACAGGACGTGACAAGGCCTTTTTAACATCTCAAAAGAAACCGATACCAGACCTGAGAACAGAGAAATAAACCACTATAGCTCACACTATAAATTACTGGGGACATTAAAAGGGATAAAAGAATGGATAAGTAACTTTTTAGGGTCTGGGTCCCACTCTTCAGCTCCTCACCAAAGACTGCAGAACTTACATGTTCGCTTCAAGTTACTTACTAAATAATAAGCCTTAAAGAGCCAATATCCTCCAATTTTATCATACCTCACTTTTCTTTTAAGCCCTGCAGGCCATGTATAACCTCTGCACTGTTTTTTTATGTACCAATAACTGTATAAGCATCAAAACTGCTGATTTAACGACCTCCATTCTTAAAGGTACAGTTACAAAAACAGCATGTGTAATTATAAGGGATAGAGAGGGAGTGGAAAATGACACATAAACCTTAAAAATGACTGTTTTTGGTACATACAATAACACAAATGTGGTAAACAGACTTAAAAAATAAGAAAAATGATACAAAATAAAACATATCATCGCTGTACAAGATAAAACATGTATTTCCAAAATGGTTACTTCACAGGAGAGGCCAAAAACACTGTATCAATGTAAGTCAATGTGAAGAGGTTTTATTCTTTTGGAGCATTTCTATTGGTCCAATCATCATGAAACCATTATAGAATATAAAGAGCAGCTGTAAGGATTAAATAATATATTAAAAAAATCGTTTAAAAAAATATATACGTGATGATATAATAACTCCAGTTCATACATTGTTCATCATCCAGTTCATCATATATACTTTTTATGTCGTTTTTTTGTTGTAGACATGAAAGTGACCTGAAGCACAACTGAACTCAACAGCGGGTCAGGACACGAGCCACCATAATCTCTGTGCCTGACTGCAGGAAGGCCTAAATATAACACAACAGACTACACTGCCATTTAGAATGCACAGAGCACGACAAAAGAAGCCTCTGGGTTGTCCCCTGACTCAGACTCTCATTGTGTAACACTTGGACTAAGATCAACAGAACACCACAGTTCATATGGCAATGAAACAAACCAGCAATATTATCTCCGCCCAGGATCAGAAGACAAGCCCTGAAATTCTTTAAATGATTAGACCTGCTTCCACTGCTGACATGCTCCTCAGGCCTCAACCTTCCTATCAGGCAGCGCATTACAGGCAACGGTTGTCACAACATTTTCAAATAATAATAACTCCACCCACTAAACCACGTCTACTACGCTTAATCCTGAAAGGGTGGGGCGGCTGTCTCAGCAGCTCCTGGCTGGACTTTAATCAGCACTGTGGAATGTGTACCTGACATAGAAATTAAAGGAACTCATCAGTGGCAACTTTTCTAAACCTGCAATGGACCAATGGAAACACAAAGCTGGGAAACCAATTCCCCATATCTGCACTTTGATAACTATTCCCGAACCATATTTTCTTTTTTTTACAATACCTTATTTAAAATTATAAGCTAAAAGTGTTGGTGGCTTGGTTAAAATGAAAAGAAGTAGCATTACAGCATCAGGGGAAACAACAGCATCTACCAAGTTTGACTGAGTTCTTTATCATACATCCATTATTTTCCACTTAATTCCGCTAGTCGGGGTCACGAGGAGGCTGGAGCAAATCCCAGCGTCATCGGGCGCCAATCCATTGCATGGCCAAAACAAACTCACACCTACGGGCAATGTAGAGTGAGTGATCAACCTAACATGCATGTGTTTGGACTGTGGGAGGAAACTGAAGTACCCGGAGGAAACCCACTCAAACACGGGAATCCAACCCGAATCATCTTGCTGTGAGGCCACAGTGCTGACCACTACATCACCGTGCCACCCAAGTTCTTTATAAATCTTTTAATCTTCATAAGTCTTTTACTGCACTCACCATCATCATATTTATCAGCTTTGAGGGTCTAATTATTAATATAAATATCTATTGAGTATGTATAAGTACTATTTCAGTCTTAAACAAGGCCTTTAACTTCGTGCTATGAGCTGCTACCACATAACCTGCTTTATGTACATTAACATTTACATAGTTACATAGTTTACATAGATTAAGACATAAGAGCTGCACTCTGAAGAACAAACTGGCCCCTGCACGGCAACTACAACCATATTGTATCTTCATTTTTGTCAATTTACATTTCTTTAAATCATTTCAACACGACAGCTGCCGTTTATATTATGTGTGAATTTCATGATGAATGGACCAATAGAAATGCTCCAACTGCTAAACACCGCTGGTCAAATTATATATTCGTTGATTTTCTAACTGGAAATATTTTAGCACATACTCTATAGAACATACTTATTTATTACATTTCTATTTTTATTAAACAAATGTTGCCTGTCAATTTTTTTATATGTATTTAGACATTTTCGATACATCGTTGCTGTCCAATGAAAAACAAGTAACTTTACGAGAGAGACCAAAACATACTTTACTTTCACTGCAAGTTAATGGGACCACAATTCTTTCCAAGCTATTTTGGAGCACTTCTATTGGTCCATTCATTCTGAAATTCTTACACAATGTAAACGACCATTGGCGTGTTCAAACCATGTAGAAAACTCAAAATCAACAAAAAATGGAGATGAAATGAAAATCATGAAATCTGTATTCTTATCATGAAATTAATTAATTTAATGCATCATATACAATTATTACAAGTCTGAAGTGGCTTAAATTACTACTTTCACAGATTAGCTATTTTTTTTTAATTACCAGTATAACAATTAGATATAGTGTGCAAAATTATAGCAGTGCAAAATTATAGCAGTCAGCTTAAATAATGATAATTTTACATAACATAAAAGATTCTTACAGACCAGTTTTAAGTTTGTTTTCCCGAAATATGTTAAATTCTGCAAATAAACTGTTGTTGTCTATTAAAATGTGTAGAAGTGTATTCTCTGTAGAGACGGCATCAACTTTTATTTCATTTGTAACATCAACAAAACATGTTATTTGACCAGAAGTGTTTAAAACTTTGCATACAACCGTATCAGACCATCTAATTGATATTTTACAAAGATGAAATTTACAAAAATCTGTGATTTTTGAATAAACTAATGTCCTTTTTGGGCTCTTAGCTTAAAGAGTTTTTGGCCATGCAGGCAGATTCTCCTCTGCAGTGTGTATGGAATGTCCCACCAGTTCAGTTTACAAGACGACGACACCCAGAAAACAGCCAATAACTCTGATTTATGGGATCGTACTCTGAAGGAATGAATAAACAGGTAAGAGGTCAAAAGTGGCGTTACGAGACGCAGTTCGAGACAGTAACACAGAGCTGTTTTGCATGACACCCAAATAGAAACGCAGATACCAAAAGAACCACGTCTACCTATTTATAGAACACTTCAGAGGATAATGACCATAAAAGCGATAAACAAGACGCATCAGGTGCATCGCATAGCCGTGCGTGATCACTGAGCACACAGGAACAGTTTGCTCAGCACTGTATCAACAACAAAGCCCACATCCAGGGACGGGTCAACAAACAAGCCTTATGCAAACAGGGCCCGTAATCTCCCCCCAAACAAAGTAGCCACAGAATTTAAATTTACTGCA
The DNA here is from genome assembly GCA_021613375.1 of Megaleporinus macrocephalus. Lineage (NCBI taxonomy): Eukaryota > Metazoa > Chordata > Actinopteri > Characiformes > Anostomidae > Megaleporinus > Megaleporinus macrocephalus. The sequence goes on from CM038712.1 coordinate 22,639,529, forward strand.
CCAACTCCATTTCTAATTGAGCTTATTTGCTGACGAGTTTTCCTCTTAACTAGTCTGTAGACAGGAACTGCTTGCTGTGCATTCAGCTGTGATGTTGAAAAGCTGCCATAGAATAGAATGGAATAGAAAACTGTATTTACACTGTCAAACTTTAATAAGAGAAACAGAGTTCAGCACGTAGAACTGTACATACCATGAACCTCAAACACAGCTGTCCCTCCTTCCAATACAAATCCAGCCTTTAGAACAGAGGACCGATTCCAAAACCCTTAACTGTTACATAACTGACTCAGTAATAATGATCACGCTGTGATGTCGGCACTTTTCTTTCCATTTCCAAGCCACTGAACAGTCAGCAGCACATGGTTGATGTTCATCTTTGAGTTCATCTTTGAGCCTTCCTGTTTACCAGCTTCTTAATCAAATGTTCTGTTCCACCTTAAATGCTGCAGCTTGTACAGGTGCCAGAATGCAACCGCAGCACCAATTAAGGTGGATCGGAAAATTAGTTTCTCAAACACTCGGAGCAGCTTCAGCTCAGGGTTTAACACTGAAAAGACTGAAGAGACGAGCAGCTCCACCTTTATTAGTATCACAACCCAACAGTAGCAGCCATGCTGTGTGAGTGTATCACTGTGTAGCTGCAGCAGATCATCTTAAATTGAAACTTTAATCTACTTAATACTTTGTGTTTGATGGTATAGGTAACCTTTAATACTCGCGAGCTCTAAGTAACAAGCATAGCTAACTAAATAGTATAAGGGCGGAACGTATTTATGGGGAGGTTCATTTTATTTTGTCTATGTTGCTTCTGTGTGTTTATCACAGCATCTCACTGAAAACCAGCCAATCAGAGCAAAAGCTCATCAGAGTATTCATGAGCTCATCATGAACAGAACCAAATCATAAAGCGTGAAAAACCACATCTGGCCATTCTTCAACCTGACCAAAGTCACATACCTTGTATGTAGAACATCAGTGAACAATGTAAAATTCAGATTAAATACAGTCTATGGCACGTTTAAAGAGGCTCTCTGGCCATAACCAAAACATAACCATCATTAAATCTGATGTAAATATGCCTACTGGCTAAACACTAGGACATCACAAACGTCCTGAGAGTGAGATTCTCTGGTTAAAAGGTTAAAACCCTCTTCAGATGATGCATCCGGAAGGTGGGAGGAGCTTTTGGTTAACTGTGGGGCAGCTACATAAGAGAGGGCTGTTAGAAATGCTTTTAGATCTGTTGTCTGTCTAATGCAGAAAGAAGCCTGATACCTGACGCTACTGCTAAGAAGCTAAACATCACATTTGTATTAATCAGTATTAACCCTTTGATGCACAACCTGGTTTAAAGGTGACCCGGTTTTATTCTCTATACCTTTCCAATAAATTTATTTCATCATTCAAGTTTCCAGGAATTCCTCGATTTACTTGTTTTTGATCACAAATCCTGATTTTAATCAAAATCATGTTTGTATCACTGCCCTTCTGACACAAAGGAACATATTTACAAACACTATTTTTGTTCATGAAGTAAATAAATAAAAATTAAAATATTGATTTAACAAGACCTGTAATGATAACTTGGAACATTAATAATAAAATAAACTGATTTCAATAGATAAACCAAAGAAATACTCAGCAACACGTACAATAACATAGGAAATGAATACGGGTCAAGTTGTTGTCCACTTGTTGTCAAGTTCTAATGTTGTCCATTAGAAGGGGTTCTCTTAGTTTGTGCATTAAAGGGTTAATTAGTAAATCCATGAATTTCTTTAATGCAGTTGGGAGGCAGGTATGAACTATTGCATGCAATGCATGAGGGATGTCATGCAGGCCTACAAAACATTGCATAACAAATAACACATTTGGGGAAGCTATTATAAGAAATGTGACATTTACAAAACTAATCATCTTGACTGGCCACATAAAAGTGTTCGCCAGGGTTTAATGCTGATAGCACTGTTTCTCAATTAAGATTCAACCTATCAGGCCTAAAATAACGCAGTGCTGCCACGATTAGCCTGTAAGAATGACACTTCTTATTTCTCAATGAGGTGTCTGATGACCTGTTGACTGAATTTACACAGCGCACGAAGTGACCAAGAGTGTTAAATCCCCATTAGATCTGACTTTGCAGGCCAAGGTAATTAGCGCAATGCCATCTGTGCAGCCAGCCTGCCCCGTTTAAAAGCCGCCTCATACGGCCATGTGCAAATACGGCCTTGTATACAAAGTAAACCCAAAGGCACAAGTGCTTGTGTCATGCCGCGTTTCCTTGGTTACCCCAGGGAGATTACTGAAGGCATCTCGCTTCTTTAGTTAAGTGCCACCACAAGTTGTTAAGAACACATTAGTTAAGGGCTGTTTTAACTGCACCCACAAAAAATACTGCCTGAACAGCAAACACACAACGCTGTCACAAAGCTGTCTACTGTCTTACAACGCGGCTAAAAGGTGGTGATTTTCATGTTTATATGAACACGGTTGGCACAAAGTCACTATTAAATAATGTTGTTTCACTGCATTATGACCGCCTGATGGAAACTTAACAAAATTCCATGGAGATATAATGGACCGTATGAAGAATTCTAGGAGGTGGTGACAACATACTGACAAAGTTGCTAATATGTTGTCACAACATGGTTATATAACATTGTCACAACTTTCTGAGAGAACTGAAATTTCTACATGGTGACGACGCTGTGGGAACCAAAACAATAGGTTGTCACACAGTCACTATTTAATAACATTGTTTTACGGCATTACGACTGCCTGATGGCAACAAACTTTCACTGAACTCCATACAGATATAATAGAACGTATGAAGAATTCTAGGAGGTTGTGACAACATACTGACAATGTTGCTACTATGTTGTAACAACATTGTCATATAATATTTTCACTACATTCTAAAAACTGGGATTTCAGTGTTGTGACAATGTAGTGGGCTCCAAAACAATATGTTGTCACAAAGTCACTATTAAATTACATTATCATGACCGCCTGATGGCAACTTAACAAAATTCCATGGAGCGCCATGCAGATATAAAGGAACATTAGCTAGGAGGTTGTGACAACGTACTGACAATGTTTTCACTACGGTGTCACAACACTGTCACAACTTTCTGAGAAAAACAATAGGTCATCACAGTGTTGTCGCTATGAAATAAAGGTGTTTCACTGCATTATGACTGCCTGATGGTGACTTAATTAAATTCCATGGAGCTTCATGCATGGAACGTATGAAGAATTCTGGGAGGTTGTGACAACGTACTGACAGTACGTGCCACTATGTTGTCACACTGTTGTCTACTTTCTTACAATGTTGCTAAAACGTTGTCAAAAAGTGGTGATTTTTACGTTGTCTGAACAATGTTGTCATAACGTTACTATTAAATACTGTTTGATGGAATTATGATTACCTGATGAAATAATAGAATGTATGAAGAATTCTGAGAGGTTGTGACAACGTACTGACAATGTTTCTAAAAAATGACATTTCAATGTTGGGACAATGTTATATGACAATGTTGTGACAACATAGTGGGCACCAAAACAATATACTGTCACAAAATCACTATTAAATAATGCTGTTTTACAGCATTATGACTGCCTGATGTTGACTTAACAAAATTCTATGGAGCTCAACGCAGATAGAATAGAACACATGATGAATTCTAGGAGGTCGTGTCAACATACTGATAATATTGCCACTATGTTGTCACAATGTTGCTTAACTATTAAATACTGTTGTTTTACGGCATTATGATTACCTAATGGCAAAATATAATAGAGCTCAACGCAGATAGAATAGAACACATGATGAATTCTAGGAGGTCGTGTCAACATACTGATAATATTGCCACTATGTTGTCACAATGTTGCTTAACTATTAAAAACTGTTGTTTTACGGCACTATGATTACCTAATGGCAAAATATAATAGAGCCCCATACAGATATAATAGAACATATGATGAATTCTAGGAGGTTGTGACAATGCACCACCATCATTGCCAATACGTTATCACAATGTTGAAATGTAGTTTTCCTTAGAAAGTTGTGACAATGTTAAATGACAATGTTGTGAAAATGTTAAATGACAATGTTGTGACAACACTGCGGGCACCAAAACAAAGTAACTGTGTTTGCAGGGTGAACAGCATTTGAACTAAGTCTTATTTCCTTTAGGCCAGTACTATGGAGCTTATGGTGTGTTCAGGTGGTCACTGCTCACAGAGTAGCAAACTCTGCTGATGTTAGAGCGCAAGAGGAAACATCTACAAGGACAAATGGACAGAAGCGCAACTCATTTGTGATAAATCATTGATTTGGCACTATATTTGTCCCAGCTCTCACTAAGAGCTCTGTGAGAGCCGCTCTGTTTACTCACCGTTCAGTCCATTGGGTATGCTTCTGTGGAGATGGCTGGCCGAGAGGTCATCCATAGATCTCCTGATGGATGCTATCTTGCTCTCGGCAGGCTTGTGCCCGTGACTGTGGTGGTGATCGGGGCTGCCGGCGCTGCCTGTGCTGGAGGTGCTGCTTCCGTCACCCACGTCCCTCACGTTACTAGAGCCTCCGTTCAAGTTGGTCAGGCTGGACTGGCTGTCTATGGAGCTCCTGGATCCAGCACCGTTCCTCTCCTCCTCCAGCATGAGGATGATCTCCTTCAGCTCCAGGTTCTCCCGCATGATGCTCTCCTGGTTGGCCTCCAGCTCCTTCAGCTTCTGCTGGTAGACGCCGACCTCCTTCCACATGACGCTGGCTGTGTACCTGCCAAAGCGCTGCCACTCCCGGGACAGCTTCTTGCCTTTCTGCCGGTCATCGTCCAGAAAGCAGCACAGCTCTCTGAGCTCCTGGTTATCGTCCTGCAGCTTCTGGTTCACCTCCTTCAGGCTGCGGATCTCATGGAGATGAACCTGCAGCCTCCGATTGACGTCTTTGATCATGTTCCCGTGCTCCAGCATTAGGTTCATCTTCTCGCCATCCACTTTCCGGAGCCTGCGGACCAGGTCATCCTTGCTGAGGCGGAAGAGTTCCTCATCAGATATCTTACCTAAATCGTCCCTCGGGTCGTCTTGGACATTTTTTGCCATATTCCTTCCTCAGCTGAAGGATCTGTGCAAGGAACCTGGAAGAAGGGAATCTTAATGGTGCCGTTGAAATTCCGAAATCAAATCCATGATGTTTAAAATCCAGAGAAGCAGTTCAGGAGAGCAAAACGAACTCCAAAAGCGGCTTTGGATCTAGAAGGACCTTATTGCTGCAGGCTCCTCAGGTCGAGATCAGAGCCTGCACGGTGAATAATGAGGAGATCAGCTCCGCTCCAATGCAGTAGGCTGGTCGCCCTCACTGATCCTGGATCAGCAAAGCGTGCTGGGATGCCACTAACAGCATTCACAGGGAAACCACACAGTATTCCGTCCACGAAGTCCAAGGAATTCTCACGGAAGACACAGAAACTCCCGCTACTTACACGATCCACACCAATTCACAGCTCCACTCCAGCTTGTTGGGAAACTTTCTGCACACATCGCCCAGCAATGCAAAGAAAACAGTCACGGTTACGTGTGGCTGACCTATCAGTGCGCAGCGATGGCGAGATTCCTCTTAACAGGTCTCTTCTCTTTTCGCTCATCCAAAGACGCGAGTGGAGGTCCTGATGTTCAGGAGGATCTGGCAGAAGCAGCCCGCTCCTCGAAGCTCAGCGAGCAGGTAGGATCGGATCTGATGGAGAGAGGTGGGCAGGCTTTAGCCACGCAGCTCAGATTGAGCTCCCTTAAAGGGACAGTGTCCTACAATTTCCCAGCAATTAGAGAGCACCTACAGCAGACCAGTTACTTTCAGTTTTCAGGTACTCTTACTAAGAATCAGACTCACACACTGTGTCTATATTTCAATAGTCTATTAAAAAAAAGTAATCAGTGACACAATTAAGACTTTTACTCATTCTCTCATTTAAATAGCACTGAGCAGTAACCAGTTCAGATATCTCACCAGAAAACGAAGAGAATTCAGTGAAACTGATTATATTTCACTAGATTATATGTATTTAATAATATGGTTAGATATGTAGCTGGTAATGCGTGCTGTGATTTCAGATTTGGAGAGTTTGAGGAGGCGAATGATGTGAATCTAACGCCATCTAGTGGGCAAAGTTTCAACACCCATTAGCTACGTATATATAGACCCAGAAAAATTAAAGTTTGAGAATCTCAGTAATTTCAACATAAAAAGTCTAGATGAAAAAACATGTCGTGTTTTTTTTATATATATTTTAAATTATTTTTTATGGAATGTCCTTTTTGGTGGACAACAGAACATTGCTGATGACATATTTCTTGTTTTCTGTTCTGCATCAGTCCAAAAACCCGTCTACAACATCAGCACCAACTCAATCATAGAAAATAATGTAAATGAAAACTGAGTTGTTTACCTTTTTGATACCATTTCCACTTTTGGCAGTATAAGAAATACTTTAAATGCACTGTATATGAACATAAACAGGTCCATGATTTATGGTTCTATTTTTAAATGTACAATTATGTAACATTTTCTAATAAATTAGGAATAAATTAAATAAGTAATTAATTAAAAATAAATCAATAATGAATTTACATGTTTACAGAGCTTACATGTTGCAAAATTATCTCTGCCTCAAAAATGATCTCTGTGTCTAATTCCTGTCCCCTGTGACAGGAATTTAGTAAGATTTAGTAAGCTCCAATGTCAGCTACATAGGACATTAAAAAAGTATGCTGTTAGGTAGTTAAACATATCAATGAAAAGTGCTTTGAGAACTAGCTACAACAGTTTTATACCTAAAATATATCAATTATAGGCTTTAGAAAAATAACAAATGCTTATAGTTGACAGCTTACCTCTCTTGCTCCCATAAAATGTGGTTACTGAGAGGCAGACATTTTAAAAAAGGCAGAACTTCTGTTGTGAATGACACACCCCAACAGATGATACATCATTGGAAAGACCAGGATGTCCTCCACATGACACAACAGGTACCTTATTTAATTATTTAGTTTTTGAATTATCTTTTGAAGACTCATGTGCCCTCCAGAGGACAAAAATGAATTACCAGGTCTTACGAGGATATATATATATATATATATATATATATATATATATATATATATATATATATATATATATATATATATATATATAGTATAGGACAGAAACTGTCTTAACATTTAATGTAAGTCATTGGAACCAGAATTGTTTCCAAGCTATTCTGGAGCATTTCTATTGGTCTATTCATCATGAAATTTCCATACATTGTAAACGGCAGCTGTCATGTTCAAATGATGCAAAAAAATACAAATCAACAAAAATTGAGACACATGCCTTTCTTTAAATCAGACAGTGATGATATATTGGACCATTCCTTCCCGTTCATGAAGAATTCTGTGATTTGTGGAGGAGCTAAGACAGATCCAAACTGTGCTCATTTGGGTGGCTGTGAGCCAGTCGTAGTCCTGAAACAAGCCGCTGAGTCTGCTCTTACACAAACCTAATGATTCATCTAATCATTTTTAGCTCATTTTTGAGGCCCCGGAGAGCTGAATGAGGTGTGAGCGACAGGGACCACTTAGCTGAACTGACTGATTAGCTGAACTGATGGGACAATAAAAGTGCGAAGCTGCAGTAGGTGAGGAGATACTTGGTTATGAGGCAAAGAAAGTAACAGACTTTTCTGAGAATCACTGCAGACATAAGACCACTGTTAGTGTAACTTTAGGACTAACACAGCATAGAACAGCCTGTACTTTTAATAAGTATAAAAAGGTATAGAATCAATTGTTTCAAAAATAATTCAAAAGTCGGATACAATACAAGAAAAGAATAGAATAGAATAGAGTGTTACTGGAATGGAATGTTTTATAGCATACACAGATAAGAAAGGAAAATAGTAGATATTTTATATATGAATATAATAAAACAATGATTGCTTTTACTTAATAGATTGAAAAAGTTGCAGAAAAGAACAGAATGCTACTACTTTCTGCCATAGCACAGAATTAAAAGGAAATTAATGGATTATTAAAGCAGAAGAACACGTTGATGTTTCTATAGAACAGATTAGAATGTTTACTAGAATAGAATACAGTAGAATGTTACTGCCCTCTCCTTTCACATAGAGTAGAATAAAGTAGGATGTATTCTGCCTCCTGCCTTTGCATAAAACATAATAAAATAGGATACAATAGAACAGCATGTCACTGCCTCCTCCGTTTACATTTACTGCACTCTCTCCACATAGAATTGAGTAGAATACAGTAGAATAGAATAGAATAGAATAGAATAGAATAGAATAGAATAGAGGAATGTCACTGCTGTCTCCCTCTGCATAGAATAGAATAGAATAGAATAGAATAGAATAGAATAGGGGAATGTCACTGCTTTCTCCCTCTGCATAAAATAGAATAGAATAGAATAGAATAGAATAGAATAGAATAGAATAGAACAGGGAAATGTCACTGCTTTCTCCCTCTGCATAGAATAGAATAGAATAGAATAGAATAGAATAGAATAGAATAGGGAAATGTCACTGCTTTCTCCCTCTGCATAGAATAGAATAGAATAGAACAGGGAAATGTCACTGCTTTCTCCCCCTGAATAGAATAGAATAGAATAGAATAGAATAGAATAGAATAGGGAAATGTCACTGCTTTCTCCCTCTGCATAGAATAGAATAGAATAGAACAGGGAAATGTCACTGCTTTCTCCCCCTGAATAGAATAGAATAGAATAGGGTAATGTCACTGCTTTCTCCCTCTGCATAGAATAGAATAAAATAGAATAGAACATGGAAATGTCACTGCTTTCTCCCCCTGAAAAGAATAGAATAGAATAGAATAGAATAGAGGAATGTCACTGCTGTCTCCCTCTGCATAGAATAGAATAGAATAGAATAGAATAGGGGAATGTCACTGCTTTGTCCCTCTGCATAAAATAGAATAGAATAGAATAGAATAGAATAGAATAGAATAGAATAGGTAAATGTCACTGCTTTCTCCCTCTGCATAGAATAGAATAGAATAGAATAGAATAGAATAGGGAAATGTCACTGCTTTCTCCCTCTGCATAGAATAGAATAGAATAGAATAGGGAAATGTCACTGCTTTCTCCCTCTGCATAGAATAGAATAGAATAGAATAGAATAGAATAGAATAGAATAGAATAGAATAGAATAGAATAGGGAAATGTCACTGCTTTCTCCCTCTGCATAGAATAGAATAGAATAGAATAGAATAGGGAAATGTCACTGCTTTCTCCCCCTGAATAGAATAGAATAGAATAGAATAGAATAGAATAGAATAGAATAGGGAAATGTCACTGCTTTCTCCCCCTGAATAGAATAGAATAGAATAGAATAGAATAGAATAGAATAGAATAGAATAGGGAAATGTCACTGCTTTCTCCCCTGAATAGAATAGAATAGAATGTTATTGTCTGTCTCTATGAGGTAGATTCGTAATATTTAAAGCCTCTTTATAGAGTACTAAAGGGCTGATGTTTTCCTTGAATAGAATAGAATAGAATAGAATAGAATAGAATAGAATAGAATAGAATAGAATAGAATAGAATGGATGTTTTAGAGTAACCCCGCTGAGAGGAGCCTGTTAGACGCGTTAAAGCAGAAGCAGCTGTTCAGCACCGTCATGTTCAGCCGAGCAGAGAGCAGGACGGCAGTGTGAGGAGCTGAAAGCTTTCCAGTTCAGCACACAGTGGAAAATCAAACCAGCAGAGGAGGAGAACGTAACGGCGAGACTCTGAAGTTTACGCAGCTACTTATAGTTACATAATAGCCGATTCCCCAGTACCCTGCGCTGATTCCGGAACCGAGCTTCGACAGAAAATCTGAGTTTGAATGGAAAGCGCGGCGGTTTGGCGGCCCGTGAGCTCACGTCTGCGAGAAGAAGTGAATAAACACGCGGGAGGTTTGTTAATGTGGCGCTACAGCGACGTGTTAGAAATGTGATGTAGACTAAATAATATAAAAAACAGGGGGTGAGTGGATGAGTCAGAGGGAGGAAAGCGAACAGATGGCATGACAGATAAGTTAGAGCGGCGCACGCAAAGCGCAGGCTGACTTTCTCTGCAGCGGGTTGTGATTGCGCTCCGGGCAAAGTGCAAAAGTGCAGAAAGGCAGCGGGGACGCGCGGACGGGCTTCTCAGTTCGCGCTTGCATAACGCCTGGTTACATGGATCTGAAGTTGCGCTGCGATTAACGAGGCACCATGTGCTGCTTTGGCGATCTTCTCGGCGCTCGGCGTTTTGTGTTGCTGGGCTTGTTGGGGTTTTGGGCAGCACCTGCGCTCCTGCATCCCCAGTGCTTGGATTTTAAGCCGCCGTTTCAGCCCCAGCAGGAACTCGAGTTCTGCACCATGTACAAGTACTTCGGCTGCTGCGACTACGCCAGAGACCAGCAGCTGATGAGCAAGTTTTACGGGATTATGGACAACTTCGACTATTACGGCTATGCCAACTGCGCAGGGTACGTTCAGGACCTCATTTGCCAGGTGAGCAGTCGACGGGCTTCAGTGCACTGTGGATAAATGACTGTATTGACTGTAGAAGTGGCAAACATGCAATATCTCGGTACTTCCAAACATTTTTCATAACACACGATATGTAGCATTATACTTTTGATATATTGGAAAATAAAAAAAAAATACTAATAAAAATATAAATACAGTGATTTACATTCACCATCTCATGATCTAACTGCAATTAGATCAAAAAGCTGTGGAATCGTTACTTCAAACAGTAGGGGGCAGTACATCATCAGAAAATGTTACTCCACCCTCTACTACTACTTACCAGTCTAGAAGAAACAACTGTAACATCAAACCTCATCTCTTTATTCTCGAAGACAGTCTAAAGTGGTGGAAAGCAGCACCAGTGTTAACTCTTGTAACTCTTGTTTATGATTGATAAGAGGTTAGAATACGCTGTCAGGGCAGCAGCGCTACTTCTTCATCCTCTTATGTTGGACTGATTCAACTCAACTCTCCAGTGACTTTACGAGACAGGACAGGCTGGGACTTGGTGATCAGGCATCTCTGACACACTGTTCAACCTGTAAATTCTTTATGTTTACAATTAAAAATCTTACATATTGCTCCTTTAATTACTGACCATATGCAATACTGTGGACATTGAATATTGAATATTTTAAGTGCTCTTGAATTAGGCGTTGTGTTTTCTTTGACCACCTTAAGTGCTAACTAGGACATATTGATTATACTTTCTCTGAAAATATTAGCCTGAAACTTTAAAGAGCCCATATCATGTTTTAAATAAAGGAGCTATGTGTAAGTTATATAAACAATGTTAAAGCTTCAAACCACTTAATTCATACCAATCCATAAACGAATCCATACGGAAGCTGCTGCGAAAAATATCCCGTGTTTAATTAATAGTTTGTGATGTCATGAGAAGTCTAAATTTACGTCTATCCACCTATTCAGCCTATTTCAGCTTGGATTGCTTTTTAAATGAGGCACAATACAGTGCAGCCAATCAGTACAGAGCAAACATCACCTTACATCACCTTTATGAGCACAGACACAAAAATAGCATGTTTAATGCCAAAGGAAATAAAACAGATATTAATGACCATTTGTATACCACACAAATGCTGGATTGGGACCTCAAGGGGGGGGGGGGACAAAAAAAAAAGAAAAATGTTACATATGGGCCCTTTAAAGTATGTTTTTATAGCTATAAAGGGTATTTAAAATAGTACAAAACGTATTAAACTACTTTTAGATATAAGAATTCTACTTTTACCATAAAGAATAAATACACCAATACTAAAAATTTCACTTTTAGGTATACAAAGTATAGAAAATGATGCGACCTATAATTTAGTATGCAAGTATGTAAAAAAAATGTTAGAAATACACATAAAAACAACGTCTTTTTTAATATAAAAAATGTTACTTTCAGTATTAAAGTATTATTAAAAGACATTAAAGTGCAAGTTTTATCTATACTGATGTGTAAAAAGCAGACAGGAAAAATAAACAAACTACATGGTCTCGTTTTTTGTTTGAGTTCAAAGCTTAAGCAGAGCAAAACTGTGTGTGGACGTGCAGAACATGAGCAGTGAGAAGTATCGCAGCCTGCCAAAACTCAGCCCCCCTCCCCACTCTTCCTGTTTCTTCTCATCAGGAATGTTCCCCCTACGCTGCCCACCTTTTCGACGCTGAAGACCCCAGCACACCCGTGAGGTCCATTCCTGGACTCTGCCCAGATTACTGCTCTCAGTTCTATTCAAAGTGCAGGTCCACCATCTCCCTGCTGTCTGACGACCCGCGGTTATCCGAGCTTCAGCACGACCACAGCAGGTTCTGTCAGCATCTGGAACTGGATGATTCAGACTACTGCTACCCTCATCTCCTGACCAACGAGCAGCTGACCAAAAACCTGGGCCGTGTGACTGCGGACTCGGACGGTTGCCTCCAGCTGTGCTTGGAGGAGGTGGCCAATGGGCTCAAGAACCCTTTGGCCATGGTGCACGCCAACGACGGCACCCATAGGTTCTTCGTGGCAGAGCAGATTGGCTTGGTTTGGGCGTATCTTCCGGACAAGTCCAAGCTGGAGACGCCATTCCTCAACATTACCAAGGCTGTGTTGACCTCAACGTGGGAGGGTGATGAGCGAGGTTTCCTAGGACTCGCTTTCCATCCCAAGTTCAAGTACAATGGCAAGCTGTATGTCTACTACTCCATAGAGGTGGGCTTCGACGAGAGAATTCGTATCAGCGAGTTCCGTATCTCGTCTACAGATATGAACGTGGTGGACCATAGTTCAGAAAGGTGATACTCTCGACTGAGCACTTTCTGATAATGTTCTTCTTGTCAAACTAGTAGATAAGTTTAATTACTTAGGAGGAGCAACTAGGTAGTAAATAACAGCTTCTTCTATTTTAGTGTTTTCTCTTAAATTCAGGCTTTGTGAGGTCACAGTGCCTATAAAAAGTATTTACACAGTTGAAATGATCATAAAACATGGACTGTGGGTTTAATTTGTTTTTTAGATGTTGTTTTGTTTAAACTGATCGACAAAAATACTCTTTCATGTCAAAACAAAAACAGATTTAATTACAAATACAAAACACAAAGTACCTTGACTGGTGTTAAAAGTCACATACTGGAGATCATCTACATGGGGTTCCAAGAGGTGGTAGTATGACTACATCTGCATCTGGAAGGTCCAACTATTTTTTAGAGAATATCATGCTATAAAAGGGCCCAGAAAGGGCCATGTGGGCCCCATATGCATTTTATCTGGGCTGTATGGGTTTTTGTAGTGGACTTTGGTGATACATGGGCCCCAGTTGGGTTATAACTTTGGGCCCCAGTTGGGCTACAGGTGTGGGTCCTGGTTGGTTTAGTTTGTGGGTCGCATTGTGGTTACAGTTGTGGGTCCCAATTAGGCTACAGATGTGGGTCCCAATTAGGCTACAGTCGTGTGCCCCAATTAAGCTACAGTTGTGGGTTCTGGTTGGGTCAGTTTGTGGGCCCAGCCGGGTTTTAGTTATAAGACCCAGTTAGGCTACAGGTGTGAGCCCCAGGTGAGTTACCATTGAGTGGTACAGTTTGTGGCCACTATTTGGGCAGCTGTTTTGGGCTACATCTGTGGTCCCAGCAGAGTTACAGTTATTTCTGTTGACCATGGGGCCAGTGGATGATTGTTTACACTTGCAGCCCAGATTGGCCCCATCATTGGCCCGCATGGGCATAAACACACACAGGGCCCATATAGAGCCAAATAACAAATGTTTGTGGGCCCTAACTGGTTTGTCTAAAGGGGCCCAATTGGCAGCCGGGCTTTAACCCATGTGGGGCCTACATTGCCAAGTTGGCTGGGGACGCCATGAAGAGAAAAAAACACTGCAAGCAACTCTGTGAACGAAAAGCACAAGTCATGGAAGGAATACAGGAACATTCCCTAGTCACTGATTATCGCCTGGAGTACAGTTAATCGGTCATTAAGAAATGAAAAACACAGCTATAAACCCGCCAAGAACAGGCCACCCACAAAACTGAGTGACCAGGCAAGAAGGAAACTAGTGAGGGAGAACTATGAGAAGAAATAGTTACAAGCCTCAGTGGTTGAGACTGAAAAAACTCTGCTACAGTTTGCCAGACGACATGTAAAACATTCTAAAATCATCCAGAAGAATGTTTTATGGTCTAATGAGACCAAATTTGATCTTTGTGGCAATTCATAAACATCTTATCCCCACCATAAAGCATGGTGGTGGCAGTGTCAGAAGAAAGACTTGTGGAAGACTTGTAGAGGTGTAGAACAAATTCAGCAAACTAGAGTAAATCCTGGATGCAGTCTGCAAGAAAGCCTTAGGACAGGATTTGTCTTCCAGCACACCAATGATCTCAAGCATACAGCCAGAACTTCAGAGGAATGACTCAAAAACAGCAATGTTCTAAATCCAGATCTTAATCTAATGTGAGGGTTTGTGGATGACAGCCTCCATGTAAACTGACGAATGAGCAGTTTTGTAAACAGGAAAAAAATGGAAGGGTGCAAATGTGCAAAGCTAATAGGGACTTATTCACCAAGGCTGTGATTCCTGCCAAAGGTGCGTCTTCTAAACATTGACTTGCTGGAACTGAACACTTGCAATCAGTTACTTTGTGTTTTTGTATTTGTAAATAACTTTAAATCACGTTGCAGAGGCCTGTTTTCACTTTGATATGCTTTGCAGTGTTGTTATAACTTTGGCAAACCTAGACTTTCTTCTCAGTATCCCAGAATAACTCAGTGTTAGCTGGAGTTTTCTCACTGACTCCCAGAATGCTGTTGTTTTCTCAGAGTCATATTAGAGATCGACGAACCTGCTTCCAATCATAACGGAGGCCAGCTCCTCTTCGCTGACGATGGCTACTTGTACATCTTTACCGGGGATGGTGGGATGGCTGGGGACCCTTTTGGAAAATTTGGAAATGCACAGAACAAGTAAGTCTGGAGAATCAATCACCCAAATGATGTGGTGTGTTTTGCATTAACACACTCCATTCAGAATTTCCCTCATGTTTCCCGTTCACTGCACTGTGATACTGTTCGTAATGACTAGGTGTGATTGAATCTCTTCAATGCACTACTCTTTCTATTCTGTACATCATGTTAGGTTATTATGTCTCACCTGGCAAAGTCACAGCAGATGGTTTCAAAAGGAAACATCATAACAGTGTCAGAGTTTATATAATCTTGACAGGTGGGGAAAGTAACAAAGCAATAATGGGTTATGTGAAGAAAGCAATATAAGCATATAGCTATTAATAAGACCTATTTACATGCATAACATAAATATTAGACCGTAAGAGAACAGCTCTGAATGCTTGTTAGACACTATTTCAGATACACTGACTCAGGGCAGACCCCTGACCACAACGGACCCCCATTCATTTTTGGACACTCCCAAGCATCATGGTTTCATTTGACCTAAAGCCACCAAACTACATGTACTTACTCAGCACAGATCCCCAAACACACTGACCCACTCTCCTCTACTTGTTGTTTATTCATCCCTCGTTCCTCGCGCTGCTTAAGCTGCACAACCATCCTGCATTTCCTTCAGTTATTATTATTATTATTATTATTATCAAATTGATAGTTTTGTGAAGTCTTAAGTTTTTGTTATAAACATCATTGATACCTTCTAGTGTCTCTTTTAACCCTTCACTGCACAAACCACCCAAAAACAGTAGTCAGATAATGATACACCAGCCAACTTGATTATGTATAAATGTGCATAAACACTCTTTTTCAGATGCCCATCTGATAGCCCTTCTGATCTGTTTTACACATCAAGCCTATTTTTTCACTCATCAGAAAATCAAAAGTTCTTGCTCATTTGAGTCTTACAGACATCTTTGCTCTTTTGGCTTCAGTGGACTATTCTTGTGGATTAAAAAAAGACAAAGCTTCTGAATACTGAACATCAGGCCCAGATCATCCAGTGGGTTTCACTGGTATGTGTCCTTCCTGGTGGTCAGGACCTGCAAGCAATTGTGAGAAAACCTAAACAGCTGTTGTGACCGGGTGTGGGAACTTTACTGGCGGCACAAAATAAATTGTGTCCTTGTGTCTTGGTTGATCATAATCCAGATGCCCTCCACATCTTTAGCAACAGTTCAACTATCCTCCACTGCTTCAGACAGGCTTTCAGTGTTTTAGTAGTTACTAGAGTTCCTGTGAATGTACTTTGTATTAAAATATCCAGATGTCCAATAGCTCTGTCTGCTGGGTCTGTAAAAGTGAGACCTGATACTAAAGAGCTGACAGACTACAGAACAAGCATTTACAAGCCAAATATAATATGTCAGTCAACCAAATTGGGGTAAGTGAATAGCAAACTGTGATCGGAGGTAAATAGATAAGTATATTATTAAATAACTGCTGTGTCAGTATGATTTAGCCAGGATGCTTGACAGTTTGGATATACATTTCTGATTTTAGTTTGTTGTCTCAACTGGGGTAAATGTATTGGTGCTGAAATGGTGTGTTTAGTTGGGCTGTGTATTGGATAGAACCTGGCGATACGATATGTAGAATAACTATATTGTTATTCGTTTTTTGCTTTCTGGCAGTTCTTCACCATGTAACTTCTTCCTGCAGTTTTAAAATATCAACATCATTCCAACTCCAAGTTGTCTGGTCTGATTGTGTGATTCGGGCTTGTATACAGCTTTTAGATCGGATGCACTGATTTTTTACACAGATTTTTCCGGATTTTTTTACCATAGAGTATGAATAGGATGGAAAAGTACATGGCAATCTACAGAACCTCTGCTCGACCGACAGACACCATTTCACATAACCTATTGAGTCAGGGTAGAATTCTGTGTAATAATAATAATAATAATAATAATAATAATAATAATACGATCAAATTAATACTTTTTTGAATGCTTTAGTTTGTTATGAACATCATTGATACCTTTTAGTGTCTTTTTTAAACATTTTTTTTTCACTGTCCAGCACAGACCACCCAAAAACAGTAACCAGATAATGACGCACCAGCCAACTTGATTATGTATAAATTATTTAAATGTATATTAACTTACCCATTATATATATATATATATATATATATATATATATATATATATATATATATATATATATATATATAAAAATTTTCCTGAAGCACGTTCTTAGATGAATAATGTTTTTGTGTGTTTCTCGTCTTTAGGTCAGCTCTCCTGGGTAAAGTCCTGCGCATAGACGTGGATGACAATGACAGGGGTCCCCTGTACAGAATCCCTCCTGATAACCCATTTGTGCATGAACGCGATGCTCGGCCGGAGGTTTATGCCTACGGGGTGCGGAACATGTGGCGGTGCTCTGTGGACAGAGGTGACCCTGAAACCATGGAGGGGAAAGGACGGATCTTCTGCGGAGACGTGGGCCAGAATAAATATGAAGAGATAGATATAGTTGAGAAAGGCAGGAACTATGGCTGGAGAGCAAAAGAAGGCTTCTCTTGTTACGACAAGAAACTCTGCGCCAACAGCTCTTTAGGTGGGCATTCTGTGTTAGTGGACAGAAATACAATCAACAGAAAGTTTTCTTATTTAGGGACATGTTTGTGATCTATAGTTATAAACATCACAATACTCCCTGGTATTAATCACGCTGTTTATTTTCTCTATATATTCTCTTTAGATGATGTTCTTCCAATTTATGCATATCCTCATAAAATGGGCAAATCAGTGACAGGGGGCTATGTGTACAGAGGCTGTGAATACCCCAATCTGAATGGGATGTACATCTTTGGAGACTTTATGAGTGGGTAAGTGTTAAAAACAACGTGAAATTATCCCCCGTTTCATATGCAAATGTTTAAATATTCACATGCAAATTGGATACTCTGTTTACACACCCTCTACAAATGAACATTAATGAACATAATTAAAAATTTGGCCCACTGGCCCATAAACCTTTTCACATGACCATTTTGTCGCTGCCCAAAGAAAAGCATGTATCTCATGTATTTTTTTAATTTGTCTATATGATTTAAACTTGACAGATGTTCTTTAGATCCTGTGAAAGTTTCATGATGAATAGACCAATAGAGATGCTCCAAAATCACATGGAATAAAACCTCTTTACATTAACATTTAACGTTTTTGTCCTCTACTATGAAGTTGCTATTTTGGAGATGCAGGTTGTTCTTTGGACAGCAAAGACATAAACTATACATTGTGCATATGCCATTTACCTATAATACCTGTGCAAGTGGGATGCTGCACATTAAACATAGTTTAACACAATCTAACAGAACTTAGGTCTAATTTTATTGGGAAAGATGTTTACTTTTTTTACTGATGTTTTATTTTTGCTGTAAAAACCATCACTGCAGAAAATGATGTCTTGGCAAGTGGTCAAAAAGTGGTCAATATATGTGATTTTTCTCATGAAGAGACTGTTGTAAAAATATATAACTATTACATATACTTTATTTATGTTGAGTTTGACTGTCAGAACACTGTTTTTCATCATATTTGTGTTCAGGACTTTTTTGTGTGGGTACCTAGCATGACCCTTCTAGCACCTGCAAATTCAGTTTGTAGATGATATAGGTTAGTGAGTTACACTGCTGCCCTCTAAGAGGTAGACTGGGGTTCGATTCCCCACCTGGGTAACCATCTTACACTACAGCAATAGGAAACCTTGGGTAAAACTCCTAACACTACCTTCACCTACATGTGTACAGGTAAACTGTAACACTACCTTTACCTACCTGTGTACAGGTAAACTGTAACACTAACTTCACCTACCTTCACCTACCTGCCATATACCTGCCGTATGTAGTTAACTTCAGCTAGGTGAACAGTACCATAGGCTACTCTGGGTACTTAGAGTAACTAGACCTACTTGACTCAATGAGGTGATACATTAGTACTACTACTGTTTACGAAACAGGACTAACAGGCTACTACTCCTCTGTTAGCTTACTTTAGCCACACCTTAATGCAGAAACAAAATGAGGAGTGAGGTTCAGGTAAGTCAACGTCCTCTGGATCCAAAGTACATTTTGGCTCCAGTGGCTCAAACAGGCATAGATGTAAGAGTCCAGTAAATCAGAGCAGTGGCTAAACTGCTGTGGACCGAATAGGTGGCTGTTTCTATCCATGTTTACCGATAAAAGTGGAAATTTTGGTTTTCTATAATATTCATTCCCTTTTAAATGATTTTACTCTGCAAGGTATTATAACATGCAGTGTGTAACTCTTGAACCAGGAACTGCGCTACTAGTAAACATTTTGCGAGTTAAGGCTGTACCCTCAACAAATGGTGGCAGTATGAGGCAAGACTTGAGGTGGGGCAACTCGAAGAACTGTAGGATGCTAGATTAGAGGAGAGGTCTTAGGCACGTACATTCCCCCACATTCATTTATTCCATGACTCAGAATTAATTAATTCCATAATTCATTAATTCCATAAGTATAAATAATACATAATAATTAATAATGATAATTAATAAGTTTTGTTTCCTGCAGACGTATGATGAGCCTAAAGCAGAACAGGAACACTCGGCAGTGGGACTACAGTGAGATCTGCATGGGCTTGGGCCAGACCTGCACATTTCCAGGACTCATCAATAACTACTACCAGTATATCATTTCGTTTGCGGAGGATGAGGCAGGTATGACGCCAAAAAACATGTTGTTCCTTCCAAAGCTGGTGACACTTTGCCAAAGCTCCTTTACAGTTAAGAGATGTTCATTTAAAGCTGTTCTTGTTTCTCACGCTGCTGAGGAGTGTATCTTCAATTTCTTCCATAATCAGTTTAAAATGTCAGTGTCAAATCAAAGCCTCCAAAAATAAATTTTCTACTCCATGAAAAAGGAAACCCCTTTACAGTCCCTGAAAATTCAGCTATTTGCCAGGTAAGCATGAAGTACTCCAAAGCACTGTGTAGCAGTTTTGGGTAAAAAACACATCAACATCAACAGTTATGCTGAATAGGATCTAAAAAGTAAACCAGTTAAATATTTCATAATCAGATAAAACCCAGTGATATTACAGTAAGAATAATTGCTTCATATACGTTTGCTGTTATCAAACAGGCACACACTATGATTCCTATCGTTTTATATTTTTACCCTATACAGTAGTAAAATTTGGGCACTCCTGGTTAAATCACTGTTTGTTTACTGAATTACTGTACATATTTTAAATTTCATCCATAATCAGAACTTTTATTTTCAATATTTTAATTTAATTTTAATGTCATTATGAGTTATTATTTATCAATTGCTTTCATGACACCATGCCGAGTAACACATTGCAACAATAATGCAAACAACATTGAACTCTAAGCTTCTTCTCTGCTCTCAAAATTGGCTCATATTCCCCATCGATGCTGTCACTACCACTGTCAGTGCACTCTGACCGACTGCCCTGTGGAATCTCCTCAATCACCTTATAACATGATATGCACAATCTACTCTGCGCTCGCTGGTTTAAAAACAATACATATCATGTGCTAAATCACTTTTTTCTTTTTCCCTTTGATCTTCAAATTATGAAACTGTTAAATGCCACAAATATCAGTGAATACAGATGTACTACTAATGTCCATACAAAGGTTTTAGACACTTGGGGACATTATTATATTTGAAAAGCTATTTGTTCCAGACAGGAAGATTTTATTTGCTCAGCAAAACACTTTATTATTTACATTTTCAAACAGCTTCTCCTTGTGGAAACAACCCAGTATTATTTACAGTTCTCATCTAATACCTGCTTTGACTGCTCAGTACTTCATTAAGCTAAATCAAGATTGCTGCTGAAGGAACTGAATACATTCATACAATGTCTGGTGCGTCCAGAAGAAATCTGGAACTACACTTTGTTCTTCAAACTGGAGCTCAAGATATGATCTACTTCTTTCACAATAAGATATTCATGTTACTTTGTATCTGTTCTGATCATATCTGGTGTTCTTACTGGTAAAAATACACTTATTGACAAGATAAACACATTTCTGTGTTACACTTTTGCATATAGTATAAAGGTGTAACTGCCTGTTAACTAAAGGGGTTTCCAATTTACTTTCCTGCTTTTACCTGTGACATTACAGAAAAGTGTAGTGTGAACATGTTTGTACGTAGCTCTTTGTAACACCAAACAATTATTCAATTATGAGATATTTTACTGTCTTACATGCCAGAGTAATTTAGTCAGACTGTCTGGTACTCCTTCACATTTTACTCACAATAATTAACACTCTGAAGTTTGTCACTCATACTCGCTCAGTTAACACCAACTCTATAGAACAATAATCTGTGTTTTACTTGCTGCTCAATGAATGTTACATTTTCAGGCATTCTTTCCCACAGTGCAGAACCAGTTAGGGCGAGGATCCTTTCTATGTGGAGTTTGCATGTTTCTCCAGGTTCTCTAGGTTTCCTCCCACAGTCCAAAAACATGCAGTCAGGCTAGTTGGAAATACTAAATTACCCCTAGGCGTGAAAGTGTTTGTGTCTGCCCTGTGATGGACTGTTCATGGTGTTTCCTGCCTTCTGCTAAATCAGTGCTGGGATGGGCTCCAACATCACCCCCCCACCCCCCAAGGTTAATAAGTGGTTTAGATAATAAGTGAGTGAGAACCAGTTGGGAATTTCAGTGCAATTCAGTTAGACCATCTTGGAACTTGAATCATGAAACCCAAAACTAATTATATACCAAATTATAACTGACTGGTAAATACCTAAATCTCGGAGGACTGTAAAAGGCCCATATAATGGAAAAACCAATTTAACTCACTTTTTTAAAATACATATGATATGTAAACTTTGTTTCCAAACATACCATTAAATACCTACTTCATATGGTCCATATATGGAAAACCAGCCTTGCTGTTTCTATGATGTCACAAGAACTCATTGACATACGCAGTCGAGTCACATAATTATGGCCACTTCCTACTTCCAATGGCAGCAGCGCACAAATTATGAAGGAAGGGATAAGGAATAAGCAGTGCTGCTGGTGTCTGATCCACTTACACCAGCACAATACACACTTACATATCACCACCACATCAGAGTCACTGTAGTGCTAGCAATAATCCACCACCCACATAATATCTGCTCTGCGGTCTTCCTGTGGGGGTCCTGGCCATTAAAAAACTGGGTAACAAAGATTACAATGAATCAGATGGACTATAGTCTGTAAGTGTTAAACTACAAAGTGTTCCTAAATGGTAAGTGGAGCTGATAGAATGTACAGATATTGTAAAATAAAAAAATTGATTCTTGTTCTTTTATATTGAAATTGGCATTTAAGAATTTGTTATGACACTGAGTATTGATCTGAATGCTCTGCTCTGTGTGATTAGGTGAACTCTACTTCATGTCCACTGGAGTTCCAAGTGCAACGTCAGCCACTGGTGTTGTGTATAAAATAGTTGATCCCTCTCGGTAAGGACTTTGACTTCGCTCTGAATGTAGACTACAACCACAGTTCAGTATGTGTTGTGTCACAGTAACTGATTCTTCCCCAAGAGTAGCTTCTGACGTAATGCACATATGCTCATTATTAAGTTGCACAGTCACTGTATTGAAATTGAGTGTAGCTGTAGAGCTCTTACCATGACATGAAAAAAAACTGCTAAGACTAAGCTTTTATGGAGTGAAAAGCCAGGCCTGGCAGCACACAGCACTGCTGTCATCTAAATCTCTCTCTCACTGGCATGGATTAAGTTAACTGGCCAAGTTCTGCACAGCTGTAACATGATTTCTGCTCTCTGTCGTACTTCAGAGCAATATGTACTTTGAAAACTATTATTTTTTCATCAGTTTCTTTGTATCTGATCTGTGTTGAAGCTGAGATCAGTAATTACATAAGCTTGTGTCTGATAAGATACTGGGAATATCTCAATATGTTCTTTTTATTACAGACGTGCTCCTCCCAGAAAATGCCATTATGACCCTATTCCAGTCCGAGTCAAGAGCAACCTCATAAAGTTCAAGCCAAAGGAAAGTAAGTTTTCTGGACCAGTAAAGGCTTTATAGTTCTTATAATGTGTTTTGGTCCACAGATTTGTTTAGAGTTTGCACTAATATCTTGGCAGACGTTGGGGAAATGCTTCTGATGTGTGATAAAACAAAAAAATGTGGTGTTAGTCTTGCTTAACATACTTTTTAAATCCATTAGCGAGACAAATTATTGGTTTCAAAGAAAAAAAATGTTCCAGTGAGTGGGGCAGTGAGTGATGTTTGTTTATTTGATCTTAACTCCTTTGGAGGGTGGTGGTGAGTGATGTTTGTTTAGTTGATGTTTGTTAATTATTCTTTAGTGGGCAGCAGTGAGTGATGTTTATTTATTTGACATTTGTTATTAACTCCTTTAGAGGGCGGTGGAGAGTAATGTTTGTATATTTGATGTTTGTTAATAACTCCTTTAGAGGGCAGTGGTGAGTGATGTTTGTTTATTTGATGTTTGTTAATAACTCCTTTAGAGGGCGGTGGTGAGTGATGTTTGTTTATTTGATGTTTGTTTATAACTCCTTTAGAGGGCGGTGGTGAGTGATGTTTGTTTATTTGATGTTTGTTAATAACTCCTTTAGAGGGCGGCAGTGAGTGATGTTTATTTATTTGACATTTGTTATTAACTCCTTTAGAGGGCGGTGGAGAGTAATGTTTGTTTATTTGATGTTTGTTAATAACTCCTTTAGAGGGTGGTGGTGAGTGATGTTTGTTTTTTAGGTGTTTGTTAATAACTACTGTAGAGGGCGGTGGAGAGTAATGTTTGTTTATTTGATGTTTGTTAACAACTTTAGAGGGAGGCAGTGAGTGATGTTTGTTTATTTGATGTTTGTTAATAACTCCTTTAGAGGGTAGTGGTGAGTGATGTTTGTTTATTTGATGTTTGTTAATAACTCCTTTAGAGGGCTGTGGTGAGTGATGTTTGTTTATTTGATGTTTTTAATAACTCCTTTAAAGGGCAGTGGTGAGTGATGTTTGTTTATTTGATGTTTGTTAATAACTCCTTTAGAGGGTGTGATGTTTGTTTATTTGATGTTTGTTAATAACTCCTTTAGAGGGTGGTGGTGAGTGATGTTTGTTTATTTGATGTTTGTTAATAACTCCTTTAAAGGGCGGTGGTGAGTGATGTTTGTTTATTTGATGTTTGTTAATAACTCCTTTAGAGGGTGTAATGTTTGTTTATTTGATGTTTGTTAATAACTCCTTTAGAGGGTGGTGGTGAGTGATGTTTGTTTATTTGATCTTTGTTAATAACTCCTTTAGAGGGTAGTGGTGAGTGATGTTTGTTTATTTGATGTTTGTTAATAACTCCTTTAGAGGGCGGTGGTGAGTGATGTTTGTTTATTTGATGTTTTTAATAACTCCTTTAAAGGGCAGTGGTGAGTGATGTTTGTTTATTTGATGTTTGTTAATAACTCCTTTAGAGGGTGGTGGTGAGTGATATTTGTTTATTTGATGTTTTTAATAACTCCTTTAAAGGGCGTGGTGAGTGATGTTTGTTTATTTGATGTTTGTTAATAACTCCTTTAGAGGGTGTGATGTTTGTTTATTTGATGTTTGTTAATAACTCCTTTAGAGGGTGGTGGTGAGTGATGTTTGTTTATTTGATCTTTGTTAATAACTCCTTTAGAGGGTGGACGTGAGTGATGTTTATTTATGACTTTTACAGGCCTTTGCAGTAATAACTGGCAATGTTAATGCACTAATACTGCTACATTAATTGTTAATACAGTATTGCACATGACCTAAACATTACTTTAACAAAAAACATATATTGTATTAAAATAACAATATAAATCAACCTTATTAAATAAATTAAAAATATATTTTCCACAGCATTAATTGGTGTAGACACACCAACAAATCGACCAGAAGTTGAAGTCCAGCCAACAGAATTTCCTCAGACTACCACCAAAGACTGGCTTCAGGACTTACTGGACAGTCTGAGAGAGCAGGAGGAGGCCATGGGCAGGACCACGGCACCACCAACCACTACAACTACCACAGCCTCGAGGCAGTCCCGTCCACGTAAAGGCAGACGCAGAAAAGGCAAGCATAAGTCTGAGAACGGGGCTGTGAGACTGGCTGGAGATGAATACGGCCGGACCGACCGTGGAAGAGTGGAAATATATGCCAACGGAGAGTGGGGCACAGTCTGTGATGATCTCTGGAACACCAAGAATGCAGTCGTGGTCTGCAGACAGTTGGGATTTCGCTATGCCCTAAAGGCCTCCAAACATGCCGAGTTTGGAGAAGGAAAACATCTGAAGATCATTCTGGATGATGTGCAGTGTGAGGGCACGGAGGGAACCCTCCTGGACTGCCAGCATGCTGGTGTAGGCACCCACAACTGTGCTCATTACGAGGATGCAGGTGTGATTTGTGGTCACTCAGATCATGCCGGGCATTAGCATTAGCGAAGGAATACAATCAGAACGGCCTCTGTGCAAAGTCCAGGTGGAAAAAGGGACCTTAACCTTGAAAACTAGCGCATAGGTCTACCTCATCCACTGAATTGAAAACAAACATTAGTTGATAACTTTTATTTGAGGTTTTAATTGTGACCGATCGCGCAGTTTATGCTTGCAGCTTCTTGTGTATTAAAGACCACAAAAATCTGTGAATACTTAGCTTGTATTTTGTATTTCCCAATAAATAATTCTGTGAATTACCATAATAATGGAGGATGCATTCTTTCCTAAAATTCCCAGATAAATCCGTCAAAACTTTCCTTTTGCAAGCGCTCAAATCAACTACTGGATATTACAGCAGAACATTTTGTGATGGAAATAAGCAGGGCAGCTGTATAGGTCCAACACTCATGCATTTTGTAGACGCTGTCATCCAGAGCCACTTAGATTTTATCTCATTATAAATGTAAGCGCATGTAGCATTACATGCCCAAGGACTTTAACTGGTGTAGTGCGGTCTATTTGCAAAGGGAATCAAATCTCATTCTGCTGCATGGAGGGCAGTGGTACCACCAAACACAATAAACCTTCTGCTGTAATGTTATATTATTTTTCTTTTTTTTTTTTATAATTGATTAATTTATTTCACCAGAGTCATTTCACAGTGCTGGAGTCATGCAAAGTTTTCATTTGATCCAATGAAAAATAATCCAATGATCTTTCATCAGTGGTCACAGGACGCTGTTGATTGGATAGTTTTGGTTGGTAGAAGATAGTTTTGGTTGGTAGTCCAGCAGTGACACTGGGGTGTTTAAAATTCCCATAGCTCTGTTGTGTTTGATCCACTCATACCAGCACAACACACATTAACACCCCAACACCACGCCAGGGTCACTGCAGTGCTGAGTATGATCCACAATCAAAATAATACCTGCTCTGTGGTGGTCCTGTGTGGTCCTGTGTACAGATAAACAGTTGGACTGTAATTGTAGAGCTAAAAGTAGTCCCATTTGGTCAGTAAGGCTGATAAAAAGGACAATGAGTGTAGAAACATGGAGGTTTACCCGTGGGTGAATAAAAAACTGAGAAGATATTTAGTTTCAGTGGTCATTTTGGATAGTACATTAAAGACTTTTTTCATTGGACACATAATGAGTCCTGGGTACTGGATATATTAAAAAAACATTACAAAGAGGTTTATGTTGGTCTGGAGCTGTTTCAGCACCTGGGTAACTGTCAGGAGTAGTTAACAGTACTCGTAGAATAACGAGCAAAAATCCACACAGTGGAAAGCACAGACCAACAACTTAAGCCATACAAGAGCTCACAATGCGAAGCAGATGGTGGACCTTCAGAAAAATATTTATGACGGTACGTGTCTACGTGACTAGACACATAAGGACAAGACTGCTGAAACAGCATACACTTGGTCTGATGCTGGTTAACCAGCATACCAGCATCCAAAATAATAATAATCAGCATAATACCCAATAATATTAGCCATGGCTGCTGACCAGCGACAGACCAACAAAAAACTAGACCCTGGTGAACTCCATGTGGGCCTTACCTTGTTTTTACCGGTGCTGGATTAGCTGGAATTCCATGCAGGCGTTATTAGGTTTATGCTGGTCTGGTGCTGGTTTAACCTAAAATATCAACAGGCCTTATCTGGTTTATGCTGGTCTGGTGCTGGTTTAACCTAAAATATCAGCAGGCCTTATCTGGTTTATGCTGGTCTGGTGCTGGTTTAGCTGAAATTTAATTTAGGCTTTACCTGATTTATGCTGGTCTAGAGCTGGTTTAGCTGGAATTCCATGCAGGCCTTACCCAGTTTATGCTGATCTAGAGCTAGTTTAGCTGGAATTCCATGCAGACCTTACTTGGTTCATGCTGATTTGGTCCTGGTTTGACTGAAATTCCATGTAGGCCTTACCTGGTTTTGCTGGTGCTGGTTAAGCTGAAATTCCATGTATGCCTTAACTGGGTTAAGCTGGTCTGGTGCTGGTTAAGCTAAAATTCCATGCAGGCCTTAACTAGTTTAGCTGGAAATCCATACAGGCTTTGCCTGGTTTATACTGTTTTGGATTAGCTGGAATTCCATGCAGGCCTTACCTGGTTTATACTGGTCTGGTTAACCAGCATCTCCCAGCATGGTCATGCTGGTTGACCAGCATACCACCATTCAAAACACAACTGGTTTTGCTGGTGAACAGCTAGGCACGTCTAGCAGGATGAATTGTGCTACGAGTGATCTTTTCTTGACGGTCTCTTCCAGCTAGGAACATTTAAGTTCTACATACAACACAAACAGTTTATCATGACAATATCATGAATCAAAACGTAATTTCGGCCTAATATTTCTCAGTGTTGGCTAGCTAATCACCTTAGAGCACCTGTTAGCATAAGCTAACCACAACTAACGTTAGCTGCAAAAGTCATGTATAGGTAGATATAACTTTAATATGTTGGTTAAACCTTTGTATCATAGTACAGTCAACAATCAACCTACGTTAAGAGGTCTGTGAGCCATATTTAGGGAGATAACGTTAGCTAGTTCAGAGCTAGCCTTATCGGTGTTTGGAAGGGCTAACGTTAGCTATCTGAAGCTAGCTGTAGGCTAAAGTTGGCTATTCGAACTTCTGCGTGGTTAATAGTTGATAATAAAAGTACAGGATTATGGACAACCACAGCGTAGCCTCACAATAGTCACGTCTGGCCTCATAATGTTTTGTAAAGTATGTGTATTAATCTAGAAGGCTGTATAAACCGTGTTAGCAATCCGCTAGCAAACACTGAACGCCGGCTAAGTAAATAGACGGGGACGATATTATGAAGAAATAGAAAGAAAACAAAGCGGCAGAAGAATATCTAAAGGTTTCACGAGCAAATTTGGAGTTTTGAACGATTTTTTAACGTGTTACAGTCTTTATACTCTAATTTTCAGCGAGTGCGCATGGCTCCATAGCTCAGTGGTTAGAGCACTGGTCTTGTAAACCAGGGGTCGCGAGTTCGATCCTCGCTGGGGCCTCGGATCCACTTTTCATTCTCAACATTAAAATCTTTATATTCATCAAAACCATGCATGGTCATAAAGTGAGACAAACTGAAATACCTCCACAACACGTGTCATTCATTACAGGGCCTCACAGTAAGCCAGCAATATAGAGGCTACACAGGATAACAAAGCTTAGCTCAACACACTAAAACCATGTACCTCCATTTTTGGATATCATTATATTATAAGTCAATATATTATTTTATATATTATAAGTCAGGTCAAGTGTTTATTGTCATTTTTTTACCATTTTCACAGTACACAGTGAAATAAGACAACGTTTCTCCAGGTTCATCCCTGCAAACACAGTTGTGTCAATGCACTGGTTTAATGCCCACAGAAAATTTTAGTCCTCAAAGGGTTATAACACCTTTATCTGACAACTTGGTCAGTATGTTGTCACAACCTTGTAGAATCCTTCATACATAAAGTACATATGTAAAGTTGCCAACAGGCAGTCATAATATGATACAACTAATATAGTGATGTTATGACAACCTTGTTATGACAACCTTGTTCAGACAACATAAAAAGCACCAGCTTTTCTCAGCATTGTTTCAGTGTTTCATACGTTTGTTAGTATGGTACACACAAGGAACATAACACAGGCAGAACAGTGACACAGAACAGCCAACGTTCAGTTCCAGGGTGAAATGTCCAAGGGCAAAAATATGTTTTGTGCTGTAGTGTGCAAATGAGCAATAGCGCAATCACGTTGATACAGTGTATGACCAAAAAATACTATGGTGATTTTTCAAAAATCTCCATCATAGTATTATATAAAGTACGTTATAGTATTATATCAAGTACATTGTACTATTACATCTAGTACACCGTAGCATTATATCATGTACATCATAGTTTTATATCAAGTATTATGTATATATTGTATTATATTAAAATTCTCTGTCATAGTACATCATAGTATATATAGAAGGGCTTGAGATCCTACAATTAAAAATGTTCACATAAAAATTAAAAATTATTTTTAATGTGCTATGTCCATTTTGCATATTGAGCAGAGACAAATATTTTATTTATTAAACAAAGAGTGCACTGACACATTCCTCCACTTGACTGTCATGTTCTAATTCCCCTCCTGCTCAGTTCGCTGCTGAGGTGGAGAAGTGGGGCTAAAAAAGGCTAAAAAACAGACATTTTACCGGACGGCATCCTCCTCATTTCAATAAGGAGGTCTTTGTGTTGTGAGCTCCATCTCCTCTTTGAACAGAGTCATTGATATGCTGAGCATTCAATCACGTAGGTAATGCCAGACTATCTGTGCCAGCTTCCCCTTAAAAGTGCCTTTTCCACTGAAACGCAATGTGAGATTCTGTCTTCAGCAGCAGCTCACTGTGTCTCTCTGAGCTGCAAGGGAGTTTGCAGTGATCGATATATATATAGCAAGTTAAAACTGCAGTCATGCAGCTCTTCAGGGTTTTTTCAGTAAAGACTATGGTTATAAACACTCATGTGCATGCTTATTAAATGGCTTTTCAGACTGATGGTGAATATTATTTATTAGCACTGTCCAAAGCAAAACATCTTCTCCAATTTTGTCAATTTTTATTTATTTTTTATTTCATTTGAACACGACAGCTGCCATTCATATTGTGTGAAAAATTCCTGCTGAACGGCCCAATAGAAACGCTCCAAAATCTGGTTCCATTGACTTACATTGAAAGTAAATACTGCTTTTGTCCTCTCCTGTAAAATTTCCATTCTGGAGATACTTGTTTTTCAGTGATGATATGTTCAAAAACATGTTCAGATAGGTTCATATAGAAGCATGTAGAACCACATACATACACATTTCCCATTAACCTGAAGAACCATTTCATTATATAAAAAACATTGAGTGTTTACCTTAACAGAAGAAACACCTTTTTAAGGATTGTACTTTTAATGTTAGGATAGTGTTAATATATTGTACTTTTTATGTACTAATTTTCAGCATCAGTAACATTCAAAAGTTTAGAATCACTTGTGTATTAAAAGTGTTTGATATTTTATATGCAATAATAACCTGAACAAGAAGTTAATGTATTTAATCACATCTTCTGCCTTGAGATTTGACATGCATTTTTGAAATAAGATGGACGCTGAATATTGATTTGCTTATAATAACTCAGTTCTCAGTGTTATACAAGTTTCTCAGTCATCTTCAAAGTTAAACAGCTGTTTATTCCAACAATTGTATTTTTTTTATTTAAACAAATAACTGATATAACTACTAATTATATTACTAATTTCATTATAATTAAGTTATTTTTGAATTATTTTTTTATTAGTGTTAGTATTTACTAGTATTAGTAAATTATTATAATTATTTAGCTAATATTGAATTATATTAGAATCATTACATTTATTTGCAACCAAATTCCGTTTGTTTCCAAAATTTGGGATAATAAGTACATGAGCATCACCTTTTCAAATAATGTTTATTATTAGTTAATTTCATCTACAGTACATTTTTACTATGTGCCTAGATGCCCCAGTACAGGATTAGCCACCCCCTGATAGTGTATCTAGTTATTATACAAATAAATATATACAAACACATTTATAAAAATACATTTATACACATTAATCATACAAATACTTTGATACAAATACATCTATACGAATGCATTTATACACATACATTTATAAAGACAAAAGCAAAACTTTGAAATGTTATATTGGATATTTTCTAAGTGAAATTTAATGAACATGTCATAAACAAAACTGCACATTTTAATTGAGAACTTCAGTTTATTTGGCGAGTTTAACATATTCGAATTCAATTAAACAAACAAAATAAAGTGTGCTGCTACATACTGGTTATGAGCTCGCCACATTCCAGTGCACGATTACTGTTTATTTAATTTTTAAAAAATATTATTGGGGAACAAAACTTCCCCAAAGAAAAATATTGTCTGTGCAATTGTATGGCAGAATATATATTAAATAGAAAATATGTTAATATTAAATATATAATGGGCCAAAAAAATTTTTCTATCATATATGTTCGATTCAGCAAATCTGCACATATCCAGTAACTGAACTGTCATAAAGAAAATCAACATGTTAGGAAACAAATACATGGAATGTTTTTCTTAAGCAACACTAGCAGAACCTGTTGAGCATCATAAAGAGCATAACTGTTAGTTTAGATTAATAAAGAAAATAATGGAGTTGTTGGGTCATCTTGTGTTTATGTGCTAATAGTGATGTTAGAAGGACCTCTGCTGGTCTAAAGGAGTTACTGATTTACACCAAAATAAGAGTCCCAGTGACCACATCACACCAACAGGGGGCAGTGCTGCACTGCCCTGTACTCAAAAGCTGACTGACTGATTAGAGCGACACTTCTTGTGTATTCCCCATATACCACCTTGTAAAGGATATAGTGATAAAATAAGATATGAAACAGAAAAGTTGTGAAAGAAATGTATAATTGACTGTGTATAATAGAAAAATGATAAGCACTCCTGTGGAAAAGTCTGAGGCATCTGAGCTGAATGTGTAAAAGCCTTTATCTGATCAGTAAGTGTATTTTCACCAGTAAGAACACCAGCTGTCATTAGAACAGTAAATAATCATACATAATATACATAAAAAAGTAACATGAATATCTTATTGTAAAAGTTCCTTCAGTTCCTTCAGCAGCAATCTTGATTTAGCTAAATGAAGGACTGAGTAGTCAAAGCAGGTATTAGATGAGAACTGTAAATAATACTAGGTTGTTTCCACAAGGAGAAGCTTGGAAAGGGTTAAATAAGCACTCTGACGTAATTAAAAGCTCTACTTACTGTATTAATACTGCCTGGATGTTTAAAAAAATATTTTGAAGTGTTTTGCTGGTTAAGTAAAAGCTACCTGTCTTACGGTGTAGTCAGTGTCATTATAAGCACTTTCTCTTTTTGTATGTAATTATTATATTTAGATTCTACTTGCACAAAAATACATTCAAATCATGCTATGTAAGCTTTGTGTGATTTGAAATCTTTTGCCCAAATTGACTGATTAAACCAGATATAATAGGGCACAGCAGCCGTTACACACATTATGACCACAGAGGATTAAAACACTATGCAGCCCTAAAGCTTATTTCCATTGTGGTCCTCATCACATAAAACAAAAACACAGTAGTAGACATGACAACAACAAAACAATAACAAAACACAATAGACAGACGTCAGTGTGAATTTTCAGTGTACTTCTGTGAACATATTCCTAAATAACTATGTTTTAAATATCTGCTCAAAGGCTCTGTCTATAGGGAGTTGGGATATATGAAGTTTGTTCCATAAAAATCTGCAGAATATAAAATAACTTTTTGAAGAATTTGACTGGAGTTAGTGGAGTAATGCACTAGTTATGACTGGAATTATTGAATATATGCACTGCTTATGAAAGGAACTGTTGAAGTTATGCTTATGACTGAAGTTATGAATGTTCTGCGCAGGTTATGATGGGAGTCATTAAAGTTATTGACTGTTGTGACTGGAGCTATGCACTAGTTATGACTGGAATTAATGAATACATGTCTTGATCATGACTGGAATTATTGAATTTCTGCACTGGTTATGAAAGGATTTGTGAAAGTTATGCACTGGTTATGACTGGAGTTGTGAAAGTCATGCATTGGTTATGGCTTGAGTTATTTGAGTTATGCATTAGTTATGACTTATTTTTTTATAAAAAGTTATTTGTTAATTGTGACTACAGTTAATAGAGTTATTGACTGGTTATAAAATTGAGGTATTGACTGGTTATGGCTTGAGTTATTGAAGTTATGGACTGGTTATGTCTGCAGTTATTGCAACTATGCGCTGGTTGTGACTGGTGTCATGAAGGTTGTGCGTTTGTTATGCCTGGAGTTATTGGTTGGTCATGACTGGATTTACTGGAGGTATGCACTGCTTGTGACTGCGGTTATTGTAACTATGCACCGGTTATGGCTGGTGTTATGGAAGTTGTGCACTAGTTATGGCTGGGGTGTTTAAAGTTGTGCATTGTGTATGAAAAGAGTTACTGAAGCTATGCAATGGTTATGACTGGTGTCGCTGGAATCAATTACTGGTTATCACTGGAGAAATTGCATTTTTTTAATTGTTATGACTGGAATTATTGGCATTATTACTGGTTATGAATGAAGTTATTGGCATTATTGACTTGTTATAACTGGAGTTATTGGAGTTATTGACAGGTTATGACTTGAGTTGCTTGCATTATTACTGGTTATGACTGGAATTATTGGCATTATTACTGTTTATGAATGGAGTTATTGGCATTACTGACTGGTTATGACTGGAGTTATTGGTGTTATTGACTTGTTATGACTGGAGTTATTAGTATTATAGACTGGTTATTTCATGAATTATTGGAGTTATTGACAGGCTATGACTGGAGTTATTGGCATTATTACTGGTTATTAATGGAGTTATTGGCATTATTAATGGTTATGACTGGAGTTATTGGCATTATTACTGGTTATGACTGGAGTTTCTGAATTCTTTGAGTGGTTGTGACTAAAGTATTTTGGACCTCTTGGCTGGTCATGGGTGTTTACCTCAGAAAGGCTGTCCTGAACAGAGAAAATGCATAGAGAACACCTGAACTGTGTCTTTATTGGCAAGATGCAGGAATGACCGGAATGTGCCGGTGATGGACAGAATTAAACATTAATAACAGTGAGCCAGACACATGGCCCTTCTACTCTTACACCCTCTCTGTCAAGAAGATCAAGAGCTTGCGTTCTGGACATCACAAGTGTAAGTCTAATGTTTTCTTTATGAATCATGTTGTCAGATGAAAAATCATCAACAGTGGAAACTGCGGCATCCAAAAAAGGAAGAATGTTCCATTTCATGTGGAAAACGTTTTCCAGAAGATCAACTCTGAGAAGTCAGTGTTCATTGTAACTTTCTTTCCTGACAATGCAAAATAAGCAAGTGAAAAACGTGCGATCACCACCTTCCATGGAAACATATTGGACTATATGGTTTCTATCTTCTGTTTCAAGCCAGCTTCAGTCATAACGGCCAATACGGATGCATTTCACTTCTCATATTGGTCCTGGTAATTATGGTTGATTAATGAGACGTTAATGAGTACTCTCCTACAGCAAAGCTTAAGCAGAGCATTGACCTGTACAAATCCCATTTCCTGCCATGGACCAAAGACCTCCACTCTCATTGACGACCACAAAGATGTGGAGACCCCAACTGTAGAGTTTAAAGGCCATTTGTCAACCTCATATGTCACATCTCATCAGAGTCGACTTACCAGAACATATTTGGATCATTCTGCCCAATTATATTGAACTGTAAAAAAAAGAAAAGGAAAACAATGAAATATTCAGACCTCAGATATTTACAAGGGTTATGTTAAGATCCTTCAAAGCCAAAGCATTAACTGAGATATAAATACAAAATCATCATGTATAGGGTATTTTCCGTTGGGAGATAACTGTCCCCAATCCTGACCCTGCTTCAAGACTTTTATTAACATGATATCAGATCTTTTTTGCAGCTACAGGAAATGTTTGGTGGAGGTGATGCAGCTGAAAAAGACCTATAGGTTATTAAATTCAAGGGTTCACTTACTTCTTCCAGCCTGCACCATGGATGTTACTCAATGTGGTCCATATATGAAAAGAGCAACTATTTATGTGATATTAGTTTAGTCAGATTGTGTTTGTCTATAATTGTGACATTTTATCCATAATTAATGCAGAAATCAAGCTAATTCCAAAGGGTTTACAAGAATATAACTGAATAAAAAGTAGATTCCTTTACTCACTGTTGTACATCAATTGGAGTGAAATTATGATGATCTGAGCCCAATTCCCTTCAAGTACATGTACTTAAGTGAATGGATGTAGTTACTACCCATCTCTGGTGGTATTGTGTGTGTTTTTATTCTAACAAATACATTGATTTAAACCCCTGAACAGCATTAAGACTAAGACTGTTTTTGCTTGTTAACTTAATATTAGCAAAGCACTATTAGTGCAGTGACCATTAAGAGTCAATATTGGTAA
Source organism: Megaleporinus macrocephalus (assembly GCA_021613375.1). NCBI lineage: Eukaryota > Metazoa > Chordata > Actinopteri > Characiformes > Anostomidae > Megaleporinus > Megaleporinus macrocephalus. Next base: position 22,675,086 of record CM038712.1, read on the forward strand.
ATTAATATGTTAATATTAGATAATAAATACTCTTCAAAATGTGTTATTAAGCTGCTGTGCACTTTTCCTCAATTTGACATCAGGAGCAGATCAACTCTTGGACTGAACAAACAGATCTGGTCACTTGCACATTCTCCACATCCACAGCGTTCCCACTCTAAAGTGTGTCCGTGCCTATAGGTTCCTGTTTATAAATAGGAGAGACGTGAACGGGTCACTGAGTGGTTGAAAGGGTCTGCGCCGCGTCTGGCTCCAGACCGCCAGTCGATCCTACACTCAGCTGTTTACTCACAGCTTGGGGTCTTCCTGTGAACCTTCCCCCTCCCAAAGCTCCACTCACCAGCCATGGTTCCTCTTGCCCTTTGGACCTGCCTGACCACATTGGAGCCATTTACATGCACCATTCACTCTCTTGCTGCTGCTGAGCCTGGACTGGGCATTTCAGCAGCTTTAATGAATAGTCCATCATCACATTCCCTCTGAAACTTCTCTAATGATTTGCAATTAGTTTCATGACTGCCAGCACCTGCATGTTCTCATATTTAACATCTTACCCAGCATGTATTCAGGGCTTACATCCTGTATACGTCCCACACAAAAGATTCTCCAGATCTTCTCATATTAGTTATTAATTTTATTAGTTATAGTTCCTTCTGTATGATCCAGTGCTTCTGTTTAGTCTTTCTTTCAAACTTGTCCTTCTTATGTCCTAACTGCAGTCCAGAGAAGGGTGGGTTCTCCTTTTGAGCCTTGGATTGTCCATTCATCTCTTCTTTGTGTCTTTAGATAGCTTGTCCCTTATAATCATGGATCCTTTTAATGGTTTTTAGGTGTTTTTATTTCTTCAGGTGTTTTTCCTTTGAGTCTTGGATGTTATCTTTTAGATTCTTAGTTCTTCTCAGTGGTTCTTTCTCATGCTTTTATGGAGTTTCTCCTCTTGAGTCATGGATCCTTTCAGTGGCTGTTTCTCATGTTCCTATAGAGTGAGGGTCTTGGTAAACTTTTTACTGTTTTTTTGATGTTCATATGAAGGTTCTCTTTTAGATTCTTAGTTCTTCTCAGTGGTTCTTCCTCATGCTTTTATGGAGTTTCTCCTCTTGAGTCATGGATCCTTTCAGTGATTTACTTCTCATGTTCCTATAGAGTTTCTAAGTGAGGGTCTTGGTAAACTTTTTACAGATTTTTTTTATGTTCATATGAAGGTTGTCTTCTAGATTTTTAGTTCTTCTCAGTGGTTCTTCCTCATGCTTTTATGGACATTCTCCTTTAGGATCTTGGATCCTTTTGATGTTTTACCTCAAGTTTTTAAGGGGGTTTCCTATTTAGAGTCTTGGATCCTTTCAATGATTTTTCTTCATGTTTTTAGGGAGTTTTGCATTTAGAGTCTTAAACCTCCCAATCTTCATCATTATCTTAGGGTATTTTTTCTTTGAGCTTTTGATCTTCTCAGTGGTTCATCCTCATATTCTTAGGGAGTTTCTAATTTAGGTTTGTGGTTCTACCTCATGTTCTTATGAAGTTTCTATTTTAGGGTCATTTGAGTGGTCTTTTCAATGTTCCAAGTTTTTTTGGAGCTTCCCATCTGAAGCCTTGGATCCCTTCAGTGGATATTCATCATTTTCTTAGGGTGTTTTTCTTTTGAGTCTTTGTTCTTCTCACTGGATCTTCCTCATTCATATGGAGTTTCTTCTTTAGATTCTTCGTTCTTCTTAATAGTTCTTTCTCATGTTCTGAGAGAGTTTTTCCTTTTGGGTCTTTGTTCCTCTTATAAGCCTTTTCGACCCTAGTGGAACCGGTTCCATGACGGTGTGTGCACCTAATTTTGAACCGTTCTGCACATTTTACCAAAAAATAAATCAGTTCGGAATCTGAAAAGTTCTTTCCCATCTAGAACCAGAGAATAGTAGGTTCTGGAGTATAAACCATGAGGACATCTTTGGGCATATCAGTTGTTAAGAAAAGAGAAAAAAAATACTGGAAGAGTGTGCAGTGTCTGCGGAAGAAACTTTTCTACAACTTCTTATCACCAACCGTTGATACAGCCTTGCTTTTTTGGATAAAAAACAAACAGTTTACTACCGCTCTGCAGCGCCCTATGTAGATGATGTATCCTTTGACGTTCCTTAAAAAGTTATATAAATGCAGGCACCAAGGTTCTAAGAAGCCTAAATAGAACCAGTTCAGAACCAGGGTTCTTCTGGTCAAAAAGGGCTATCCCTGGTTCTTCCCCATGTTCTTATGGAGTTTCTTCTTAATATCCTAAGATCTTCTCAGTGGTTCTTCCTCACGTTCTTAGAGTGTTTTCTTTGGATTCTTGGTTCCTCTCGGTGGTTCTCCTTAATGTTCTTAGAGAGATTTTTTCAGTGGTTTATCATCCTCTGGAAGGGTTCCCTGTTTTAGAGTTCATTTTAATGTTGCTTCATCAAAAAGAGTTTCTCCCTGTAAGTCTTGGATCCTTTATTGGTTCTTTCTCATGTTCTAGTAGTTTTTGGGCTGGATCTACATAAAAAAATGAGACAATGTCTGTTGTAAAAGCCACTATATGAATAACATTAAACTGGGGCTCACTCCAATTATTCAGTACGGCCAAATCCAGCATGGCTAGTTTTCCCATTTGTTCATGCTATTAGAAACACTTTATTTTGCTTTCAGGTTCCTTTTTCCAGTGTTTGGACCATTTGCACTTTAGTTGACTGAAAAAGTCTCTCAGCTTTGCTCCAAGACTGCAGGATATCTGGATAAGCCAGATCACCCTTCTAGTACTCTGTTCAGGAATCAGGCAATGCCCTTTGACTGCTGTAAAAGCTTCACAAACACGCATACAGAAAGCACCAATAAAGAAAATAAACAGTGCTGAGATTCTTGGAGTGCGGCAAGTGTGCTGTCCAACATAAGAAAGCCAGCAGCAAACATTTGGTTAACTGTGATATTGCTTCCAAACAATAGAAGGTCTAGGTTTACTGCTCTCTGCCACAGTAGAGCCCATGCATTGTCCACATAACCAGGTGAGTTATCTTCTGCCATTGTGACACTGTGAATGGAAATAGCCGGGACACCCAGTCCTGCTCACGTCTATAGCGTAGAGTGCAAAGGGTCAGTGATAACATCTCCTGAATGCTAAGGACCGAATAGCCAGCAGACAATAGTCTGACCCTTAAAGGTTGTGGTCCAGCCACCCTGACGGGACAGGCACAGACTCAGTGCACGTTTCTGCACGTCCTCACACTACACTGATGACTTACAGACAATGGTTTCTCTTGCATCTGGGTGGTCGGCAGTTTAACGCAATGCCGGACACTTAGAGTAATTATCTGAATACACAGACGCAGTTGGTGTGGTTAGAGGGAGGCAGATGAAAGAGTGTCTACTTCACAGGAATTCTTTAAACAAATGACCAAACAGGAGAGAGAATAATACTTCAATTTCCTGGATCTTCATGTATATATCGTTGCAGGCGTAGGTTTGAGGGGCTCTGCTCAAATGAAGTAAAAAAAACAAGTTAGCAAATCTTCAACAGAGAACACACTTCTGCCTTTTAATACACATTTTTTTGTTTATGCACTTAATTAATATAGTGGAAAAAGGATGACCTTTGCAGAAGTTATGGGTCATTTGGGGCAATTTGTTAAAGTCATATAAATAGAAATTGTACACTAACCATTATCATTTAGAAATTGAAATGAATTTGCAATTTAATGTAACTACTAATTATATAAAAGGCAGATGATGGCACCATATATATATATATATATATATATATATATATATATATATATATATATATATATATATATATATATATATATATATATATATATATATATATATATATATACAACATTTAGGCAACCAGTAGCTTATACACAACACAGGTACACAATGCAATAACATATAATACAGCCTACTGCAATAAGCGATTCTCAGCATTTATGTCGGGTTATGTCAGTTGACATAAGTTTGGTCTCTGTACTTATTTTCCCTTAATCAATGTGAGTGTCATGTGACCATTTAACTGTATTCCTCTATTCTGGGGAGTACTTTGTCCCATTTCACTACGTACTGCTGGAGTGCTTAAGCTCTGGTCTTGGTTGTGTCTGTGTGTTGTGGTAATGGGGACCCCTTGAGACCTGTTTAATGCAGGTTTTATTTATTTATTCTGTTTTTTTCTCATAAGAGCATAGCTAGTAAAAAGATCATTTTAAAATCAGGAGCAGCTCTGTGTACTGTGATTGTCCAATTGTGCTTACATTTTAATGTATTTTGCTTCTAGAAGCATTACAACCTACACAAAACCTCTAACAACTAAAAGAGGAGCATGAATCATCTAGTTCGCGATAAACCAATATGTGCAGTTAATATATAATGTAGTATAAACTAAGACACATTGCAGCCAAAGCAAAAAGTCTAATTTGTGGATTTTTAATTTCAAGGTGGTACATAAACACGACTGCATTGGGTATTCACCATCATAACAGCACTAATACCAACACATTAAAGAGCCAATATCCTGCATTTTCTTGTATTTTATTTTTCTCCATTGGTTTGCTCATGAAGTGTAAGTGAGTTTATGTACCAAAGCTGTTATAATTCATTATTATGGCATCTATCATATTATCCTTGTCCAAAGAAAAACATGCATCTCATTTTTGTTTATTTATATATTTTTTTTCAACATCATTTGAACACAACAGCTAGACTTTATATGCTGGACTAAAATCTCTTTACATTAACTTAGACTGAAAATTGAGAACGATTGGTCTCTCCTGTAAAGTTACTATTTTGGAGATACTTGTTTTTCTTTGGACAGTGACGATAAAGACTTCTCCATGACTTCATGCACCCAGATCTCACAGTTCACACATCAGGTAAAAGTTGCCCAATTTTTCACTAAATCTGATTTTCTGATTTTTCTTTTAAATGTGGCCTGTATTTCTCATTAGTCTGAACAGATAAGCTCCTAAACTGACCTGCAGATGCAAAAGAAGACCCATGTGATGCACTCACCCAGAGGTGAGAAGCAACGCTGTAAACAATGCTTGCTTTAAAATGGGCCTGTTATCTACTTGGCATTCTTAATTTCTCAAAACTTTTCTTAACACTTCTACCTGTGGTGTGAACATAGCCTTAGTTTGGCCTCCAATGATCTCAGCAACTTTACTCTTCATACACAACTTCATATCTGTCAATAATGTCTGCATGTGGGTCTCTTGACCTTTCTAGGGTCAAATGCATCTCCTTAACCTTTTCTCCAGCGCCTTAATCCTTCCATTATTGTGTTTGTGGAAGCAGTGATGGGAGAAGGAGTCACATGAAGACAGGAAGGGTCTCTCCACTGGTGAGCAACAGGCTCTTATGCTGATTCTACTGTTGTGGTCCTGCATTTCAGTAAATATCAAAATGCTTGACCCCACTTGAAATGATATACTGCTGTCAGTAAGACTCTCAGTTAGGATTCCAAAATGGCCATTATCGGAGAATTACACCCTTTTCTGTTTAGTTGAGATGTAAACAAAGTTATTCAGTGTGGTTTGATGTGAAACGGTTCATCGCAATAAAGCTTAACAACTCTTTCTTACAGTGGTCTTGAAGGAAACCGGAGGTCATCTTGTGTGCAGCATAACAAATGCACCAGTGAACCAAACATATCTGTTTATATGCAATGATGATGAAGGTAAAATAGTATTAAATCTCTTAAAATGATTTCATAACATGCTGCTGGCTTGCACTGCCATGCGAATGCCATGTGTGGCCATACAGAGCAGCTGCATCAAGGAGGCTCTTGGGAATCAACATGTTTGCGGTAGGAGAGCCTTTGTAGTTAATAAAGTTGTTGCTCCTCAAATGAAAGACCCTGTTAAATAAAAGATATTTTGACCTCAACCTGCAAGTTTTCCTGAATCTTCTTCCTCACTGACTCCGCACTGGTGTCAGAGATGGGATTGTGCCCCACAGCGGACTGAAGAAGATCAGGACTTCCTAAACTCTTGGTGGATAGCGAAGATGACCAAACCCAGTCGACAGGGCCTGACCAGAGGACTGCAGCAAAGCAAGCGTGGTGGTCTGGCGAAGTTGGCCACGGCCCTTAAGTAGCAAATTAAGCAGGTGTCGGCGGTGTGGTTGGATAAGGCAGAGTTAGAGTCAGCACCCTCGCTGGTGTCTAGGACAATGTAAACCAGCCGTGCGAGGAAGCTTTCAATTTAAATAAGTTGCTGGTTCTCAGTCTCAGATAAGCTAACGTCTTGCAAGTGTTATTCTGTGTAGGGTTCCGAGGTAACTCATGAGAGTTGGTGTCTACCATGAAGGAAAGCTGTATGATTGACCTGCCTGCTATCCTTCTCTCAGCAGTGGTTCTTCCTTGCTGCCTGTTCAATAAAAGAACAATCACAAAAAGAGCACAATGTGTCCTGTCATCTTCTTCGCTGACGCCACAGTATCATCAAACAACATCCACATCTAGAGACAGCATATTCATAACCTTACCATGTAACAACTTGGTCCCATTTATTTTAAGTGTTTCTAATAACTGTGTAGCCTTGCCTCATTTAATTACATAAGAGTATATTAATAATGGTAAGGCATATTCTCTATTAATTGTAACTATGTGTAATTACACATTTATAATAATTTGATTGTAGCTATTCATTAGTTTGGGTGTAGTATAAGGCAACACATTACATAAAACCTTACTGTAGGCATCTACTACTTGTGCACATGTGTAATTACTACTGGAATCCATGTGGAACAGTGGCTACATCACTAGTAGTTACATTGTTATGTGTATCTACGCAGTTATTAGAAACACTTAATATAAAGTGGGACCAAAATCTTTCTTCTAGAGCTTTTTTAGAGGCATGAAACTCTTCAGACGTCCTATCACCACCACCTTGAACAGATCAGATCTGAACAGAAGTTTCTCTAGAACGAAGCATTTCACATCCATACTCTCCAAATGACTTTATCTACATTTTAGCCATTATGTGTACATTTTAAATAATCAGTGACGTCTGTGTGCAGGTGTACTGACGTGTTCAAGAAGAATGACCATGCGAATGTTAAAGAGGTACACAAGAGAGGATTTAGTCCTGGGATGCAGGTTTTAGACTCTGTTTCTACCACCGCAGAGACAGAGTGAGTTAAGAATTAGTTTGAATAATCATTCTGAAATGAAAACATCAGGGTATAGACCAGTCCCTAAGAACAGTTGCAGATAATTGGGGCTGACATCACTGACCCCTGTGTTATTGCTCTCTTAAGAGTTTGTGGAACAGACGATCTGAGAGTAGCACATAACGTCAAATCCCCCACGGACAAAGCCCAAATCAGCTGCAGCTGTGTGCAGGACAGCAGGGTCACTGGCTAGAGGGCTAGAGTTCAGCAATGTGACGTGGGTCTCGTTCATGAACTGTTATCTCCCATACAAACATGTACTGTCTATAAAATGGTACGTTACTGTGCTCATTTAAAGAGGAATTGTCACACAACATCAACGTGTTATTTACCACTGACCACTGTGTTGTATATAAATTGCTGAACAGGGTAAAATATTAGTATACATATACATATATACACTACTGTGCAAAAGTCAATAAGTGTATTTTCACCAGTAAGATCACCAGATATCATTAGAAATGTTGAGTTCTTATGCTTTAGCTTATCTTATGTTCGTGAAATGTAAATATTAAAGTATCAGCAATTTAGAGGAGAAGTATAAAAGTGACTAATTTAAATAGAAGAGATGAAAATCTACCACTACCTCTAGTGGCTGTTCAGCCAGTCAGAATACAAATCGACTGATATATCTTTAATTAACATTAACAATGAAAACATATTCAGTGTAACTCTGTTATCAGATAAAATAACACACTGTTGTCTCTCTGAGTGGGAAAGTTTCTTACTCTGTGTTGAGCTGCTAGTGAGCAATGAGGGCTGAAAAGGAAGAGTGAAAACTATTCTTATCTGTAAACTAAGCTGATTGTTAAAAAGCCCTTATCTTATGAATAAGTGTATTTTCTCCAGTAAGAACACCAGATAAGATTAGAACAGATGTAAATAATCATACATACAATACAAAGTAACATGAATATCTTATTGTGAAAGAAAGTAGACCATATCTTGAGCTCCAGTTTGAAGAGCAAAGTGTAGTTCCAGATTTCTCCTGGATGTCCCAGACATTGTATGAATGTATATCTTATTTATATATATGCAGGCCTATATGAAAACGGCCCCTTCTTTAGGGACACTGCTCGATTAGTGTGATACTGTAGTGACTTTCTTGCACATGAACGCTTAAGATTAATTGGAGAAAATCTTTGTAGGAGCTCAATTTGTGGCTGGATTTATGAACTTTTTGTCACAAGTGGGTTGCAGTGGGGTGAAGCAGAGGAAACTAAGGTAGGACAGACGGAGGGCGGCTGCAAATGCAACACATAAACTCACTACAACACAAACAAGACTAACAGGCTGGAAAACAGAGCCAGACGGGCTGTAATACAGAAACAATGACCCACCACGCAGGGAGCAAACGGAAGGTATAAATCAACACAGGGAACACGGAACACCTGTGAACAATGGGCGGAGACACAAACTTGAAACAGGTAAGGAGCAGAGACAAGGACAGACACGTAACCAAAACAAACAGAGGCACATGGCTAACACAGGACTAGGACAAAGGATTTGAACAAAAGGACGTAATCAGGGCAGAACGTGACACATATCTTTTGAACCACACAGTTTATTAGTTATAGCTTACATATAGCATGCCTGTAAAAGATTTGTGTATGTGTATATTGTAAAAACATATTCATAATGATTTACTTTACCAAGGTTCTGATATATAATGTTTAAAGTCGTAAAACTTAGACATCTGGTTCCTATCACTGCCACTGTAAACTACTCTGACTCAACAGCGGTATTTTGAAAAAATTGGTGGAATTCCCCTTTACATATTGTGTTAAATATCAGTTAAACAGGCTGTCTTAATAATACATTTTTCAAAATAGTTCTTGACTTGAACATAGTGTTTTAGGAAAACGCTTTAATTGCCAGTGTAGCTTTAAAATACGTGGAGCTTCTTTATACTTGCATGTCATATTTACATACTAAAAGGTCCAATAAGAACTAAAAGAACCACTTCAAAGAGGATTTTATGTGTTTTTGTTATGCACATTTCATAATTTTAGTTCTTCATTATTTAATGACAAAGGTAAAGTCATTCAAATTGGTTCGGTGAGAATTGTTATGTTCAGAATGCCAGAATGTCTGAGAGCATGCATGACATTATAAGGCAAAATGGTAAACAAAGTTTTAGTTGTTTACATTTACATATACATAAACATAACATATAAAAGTTCAGGAGACACGTGTAGGTTCACTGATGGTTTTGCACAGTAAATAAAATGTCCATATCTATGTTGTAGAAGTTGTGACCCCTGGTTCCCAATACCACCACTGTACAGAGAACCATTTCACACTAAAGCACTCTGAATTACTTTATTTACACACAGTGTTGTGAGGGTTACTTTTAAAATGTACTTCACTACAGTATACAAAATACATATTCTAAAATGTAATTTGTAACATATTCTGTTAGATTACTCAATGTGAGTAATGTATTCTAAATACTTTGGAATGCTTTAATATTTTCTTACATTTTAAAATTATTAATGTGGTATTTACATCCTGCTTAAGAATTCTGTTCTGTAGCAACTAGCTGAGGAGCTTTCCTGAATGTATAAATTTGTTGTAAACGAGTAAAGACTATAAGATATGTACACAAAATATTAATTGTTTTGTCTGAAAAAAGAAAGAACAAAACTAAGAACAGAACTAATATTTTTATTTTTAATAACAATTTATTTCCACAGCCTATCACCATGTCTGGTTCATCCTTCAGTGGAAGCTATTAAGCAATACCCTGAGACCGTTATGCTAGCATCTCAGGCTAGACATTTCAACAGGAGCAAGATGCATACAGCCAACACAGTGTGCAGAAACATTTCATCATGTAAACCATTTTACAGAACAGCCTTACACTTGAATACCAGTAACATGTAGCCTGTATTGTCTGTAAACCTGAAACATTAGCCCTGACGTTAGCTAATCTAACAATTAGCTAAATTATAAATTGACAGTCTCCTTAATGCTAACTACAGGCATGTGACATGCTATCCAGCATTAGTTAGCATACAGGAGATTGTCAGTTGACGCTACGACTAAGTAGGCAACTATAAAGGGTTCGGATAGCCAAGCTAAGCAAACCAATATGTTGCAAACTAAAAATAAAACTTACAAGAGGCTTCTTTAGGTTGGAAGTGGAGTCTTTGGATGCTGAAAGCAAGTTAGTAGCTGGTAAACAGAGCTTGCGCTGCACAATAACGTTACGCTCTTCTTTTTCTTCCTTAAACGTGAAAAAATGTTTACATTTCCGAGACAGAAACACATTTCTCTCCTGGTTGTGTTGTGCCAGCTTCTTGATCTCGAGCGAGCAGGCAACTAACGAAACTGCATGTAAACATGCTCGCTCTAATTTAATTTCAGACTGAATAAACATGTTAAATAGATAAATTCCCTCATGTAATTCAATTAATTATACCAATGTAACTGAAAACTATCTATTTACATAATACAGTTGCTTATGTTTTGTATTCTAAATACGTAACGCCATTACATGTATTAACTTACTCCCCAACACTGTTTACACATAATCACTTACACAAACATGCTACATGTAAGCTATAACTAATAAGCTGTGTGGTTTGAAACATTTTCAGGAATCATAAATCCAGCCTGAGCTGCTGCAAAGATTTTCTCTAATGAATCTTAAGTGTCGAGCTAAAACGTTTATGTATATGGAAGTCACTGCAGTAATCAGCGATCCCTGAAGAAGGGGCCGTTTTCTTATAGGCCTGTGTGGACTGTGGAGCCCTTGTAAGGATGCTGAACGTACCCACGCTGTGGAGAGAGAGGAGACTGACCAGCTGCACAGGGACGCTCATTGACTGTGCTGTGAGCTTTTCGCTGCTCTCCAGCCGGACTCTCAGAGGAAATCTGGGATTCCTGTTGGTTTGGGAGAGCAAACAGGGCTTTAACCACCAGGAGCTGGCAGCCGGCCTGAAGCACCACAGTCAATGCACATAGCAGCCCTTTCACTGCAAGGCCTGCGTACCACAGCTTCTCGCCCACCAAAAGCCTGCACCACTCAGGAGGTCCAGGTGGGATATGTAGTAATGTAGGAATTGGATTTCTTAAGGAGATTAATCTTTGAACTCTGTAGTTATATTCAGTCATTTATCTTGAAGCTTATTATGGGCTGTAAGTGGCTTTTAATTTCTGGTATAAACAGTGTACACAGCTACATCCACCAGTGCCTCAGTGGCTATTACATTATGACTCTTGACATACGATGAGATCTGCCAAACATAAGGATCCCTATATAAGATCATTCAGACATTATCATCCGCATATAGGAGTACAATAGAGAAAAGGTCTCAAAACGTACAGAGAGTTTTACATAGAGTCATATCGATATCACTAGCTGTTAGTCACATTTTACTTTGGTGATTTTTTAATCTCTGTAAGTGCTTAACCTACAAAATATGTTATTTTCCTACCTCAAACCATCAAAACAAACACAATATTAGCCGTCTTTTTCTAAAAAGTACAGCCTTTTTTGTGACCTTGTTATCATTTTTAGGAAGATGGCATTTAAAAGTCTGTGTCAATTAAATGTTGTCCCGATCTGCCTTTCTCCTGTTTGTCTATGTCTTTGTTTTCTATCTCCTGTCATGTTCCATGTGCAAATGTTTGTTTTGGTCATGTGCTTCTCCTTGTCTCCATCCTCTTGTCACACCCCTCATCTGCTCCTAGTCTGTGTCTCCTCCTTGTCTCCTTGGATCCTCCTGTCTGTTTATCTCATGCTGTCTCTGTGTCATCTGATTATTTTGTTATTATGTATTTTCATTCTGTTTTTCACCGTGGACTATAATAAAAGACATTTGCACATGTATCCGACTTTCCTGACTCCGTCGCTGTTGTATATCCATTTCCAGCAAAAAATATATATGAAATGCTTTAAATAAAGTAAATAAATATATAATATAGAAATATATATATTTATAATATTATATATATATATTTATATATAATGTATAAATAAATACTAAAAATTGTTTAAGAAAGAAAAAAAACATATATATTTTTTTCTATCAACTCTTTCAATCTTGATATTAAATGGACACTTTCTGGTAACATGACCTACTAAATTAAATGTTTTAATGTTTAATGTCTGAAATTGAAATACAATGTTTTCATTAAAATGTTAGCTTTAAGCCATTTTTATTTCAAAATAAAACTTAAAATGTGCAATAGAGTAGCATTACCAGTAACTTACAATAAGTTAGTATTTATGAGTGGTTTGCTTGATAGGGTGCACATGCTGCATACTAACTACTAATAACCGTTTAGTTGTTTACATAAATAAACACTGCTGTTAAGGTACATGGCTTCAGACTTGACCTGACTGCAATATTGTCTTGTATTTTTTTGCCAGTCCAGCTGCCTCACTGGAGAAATACAAGGTTACCTCAATAATTACGATGCAGCATGCAGCTTTTTCAATTTAAATCATCTGGAGTTCACCAGGACCACTGTTGTCCACTTATAACTTCTCAGAAAAGTAGTGATACTGGCATGGTCACTGCTTGTTGTAAATAGTCCCACCCTGAAAATATACAGTAATAGCGTCTCTGTGGCCATTGACCACTGATGAAGGAACAAAACTGTGGCAACAGGATTTCAGTGTCCAACAATACACCAGCAAGGTGGCGCTATAGGGAGCAAGTTTCTAATAAACTGACCAGGGAGTGTAAATATAAATGAGAAAATCTTCCATACACTGTTATTTTAGTATTTGAAGCTTATATTCAGTGAAACGGGAACTTTCCTCAGGGAGGTGTTGTGAGCCTCCATGTTGCTAAGTGTGATCTTTGTGATGAGCTTGGATCAGTATTCTTGGTCAGAGTGCTGGAACCGCACAGACCTATTTGAAACCACTGAAGCCAAAAGCTTTCTGTTGAGCTGCTGACTTTCTTTCTTTACTTCCTCTGGACTGAACTCTCTTCTGCAGGTGATTCCTCATCTTTTCCGGAGAGGTAAATGAGCTCTGCATGTGCTTGGCCGAGCCGCTCAGCTCCATTTAGCTCCATTCCCCTCTGAATTAATAATGTGCTATCATTAGGGGCTCTAGACGCAGTCGTCAATCCGTTCCCTCCCGCAGATGTCCAGCAGGACCCCCTCCACACTGACCTCACTGCTGATGAATTACTAATGACAGAGAGAGAGAGAGAGAGGCCTCAAATATATAATGAGACAAAGTGTTATATACATTTAAATAAATAAATTGTTGGATGAACTTGTTTCAGCTAGAAAAGTACATTTCTAGGACAAAATGCTGAGTCATTGTGCAGCCGGATCTTGTTAGACAGTTGTTTGTCAAATGGCTATTTGGTTTATTGATGTCATAACAAATATGACAAGGCCATTAATATGACAAGACCCCAAACTTCTGAATGGTAGTATAAATATGTTGTTTACATTCTGTCTGGGACGGTCTATGTTAGAGTTTTGCATAATAACATAATACATAACAATATAATATATAATATATAGTAACAATTCTGCGGCCAGTCATGGGCTGGAGGTTAGGGAACCAGCCTTGTGACCCAGAACTGTCAGGGCACCACTGTAGAACCCATAAGCAAGACACTTAAGTGTGTGTGTATATGTAGGTGTTTCACTGCACAGATGGGTTAAATGCGGAGGCCAAATTCTTCTATGTGGCTAAAAGCTCTGAATTCTAAGTTCTAACCCAGGGCATATGCACAGACATGTCACATTATTATGACCACTTCCTTCTTTTGACGCTGTCATGGTGGCTGCGTTATGGCCTGGGGAATGTGCCATTCTCTGGACCCACTCATCCATGTGGAAGACTCTTAACTGATGTGGGTCTAAATCCATCCTTGCAGATCCCGTACACCATACATGTTGATTGTCTTCCGTGGGGTGGATGGGATCTTCCAGCAGGACAATGCGAAATGTCACATGGTTAGAAATGTCCCACATTGGTTGGAAAAGCTGACCAAGACTTCCCTGACCCCTGATTCCCCAGACTACCAAGACCACCTGAATCATAATGCTGATATTCTTTAAAGGAAAACTGTGAATAAATATAATGAATTTTTGACCCTAAATCTACTGCATTACATTTTGACCCACCAAGATAAAAGGTTTTCGTACCTCTAGTATACATGAATGGGTCAAGAAACACGCTTAATGTGCTTTTAATCCTCCGTGTGCCCCCAGAACAGCTTTCACTCACCAAGGCATAGAGCGTGTGTGGTTGAGCAGACTTGTTGTTCTAGCACAGGGGTATTTTATTAGAATTCAGTAAGGTCCAGTTAGAGGAGATTTGTGTTATGTTGCCATATCCTGTATGTTAAAGTTACCTAGTATCAGCATCTTATACCATCAGCCACTGAAAGACAAACATATTACAAATACCGTTCAGTATATTTCAGTTTATTTACTGTTTAAATGCTGAACTAAATGAATTATTTATAAAGCTCCAAACAATGTTTTGTCCTTACTTCAAGGAAGAACAAGGGCTACATTTAAAAAAACAGAATGCTTTTGAAAAAAGTGTATTTTAAAGTGTTTATTTATAGAGAAAGTAAATAAAATCTGTGTCTTCTTGTTAACTTCACCTAGCTTCACAAATTGACATGTAGGTTTTACAGAACAGTATTCTCCAAAACTAGACGAGCAAGTCCATTCCATAACCGTTCCTGGTTAAACAGTCAGTTGTCGCTGTGGACTTTTCAGTTTTTACGATTTTCTCTCTGACTCGCTTTAGTCTCTGGCTGCTGCTCCTCACTTCATGCCTCGCCTGTGTGTGCGTGCCGCACGCCAAAGATCTAATTGGCTGACAAGTGCCTTCGGTGATCTTACAGCGCGCGCGATTGGTCTCTGAGTTTACTGCGCTGTTAAGCCCATATACCATAAAGACAAGAATACTGGGAATACTTTTGTATACCTGTCAAGAGCATCAACACTCCCTCCACCAACTTGTCTTCTTTCTGGAGTGCATCCTGGTTCCATCACTTTCCCAGGTAAATGGTACATACGTATCCAGCCATCCACCTGATGTAGAAAAAATCTGGGACTCAGTGGACCAGGTGACCTTGTTCCATTGCTTCAATGGCCCTTTTGACACCTATTGCAGGCACTTCAATGGTGGACAGTAAGTTAGCATAGGTACTTTGACTAGTCTGACTCCCTGGCCCGTCAAACTTTATGGGATAGCCTTTGTTGGCCTAGTTCAACAATGAGGCCTGGACACCCACCCAGAGGTCCCTCCTTGGCCCCGTGTCAGCAGGCTTCACCACTGCTGACCAAGACTAGCCCCAGAAACCTTGCCTCTTTGGAGATGTCCAGTTGACTTGCCCCTTGTCAAAGTTGTTCAGGTTTTCATGCCTGCCCATTTTGCCCGCAAGCCACTATGAGAACCTACTGGACACTTACGTTTCAATATATCCCAGATCATGCCATGCACCGTTCATACAAGATAATCAACGTTATGTGCTTCATAAAACATTCCTGCACAGGTTGCCTGTTGTAGCTGGATCTGGAAGGCATCCAGCCTTTGCGAGGAATAAATTATATCAGTTCTGGGAAGCGGCTGTAGTGCAAACAAACAGCAACGTGCTAATGGCTGAAGTTTTTCACACCCAGCTAACTTCTCTAGTGTGTGGTGCCGGAGCGAGCTTTGATTAACAGTTGGTGGTCGTTTAGTTCCAGGCCCACATGAGCACAAGAGCAGCCTTAAAGTAGTACAATACTGTCTGATGTAAGTGAACAGCGGTTATGACGGAGCCGTGTCAAAGCGTCATGTGTCAGGATCCATTTTCTGTTCGAGCCATCAAAAGAACAGAACGTCCCGTGACGTGTAAAAGTAGGATTTGCAGGGAAGAGTAAAAGATAACAGAGAGGATACGCCGGTTGCCGAGACGTGATGTTATGAAGATGCATTGTGAGAGTAAAGGCAGAGGGGTTTCGCGAAGGAGGCCGCAGCGAGCCAAAGCTCTGGGCTTTGATCTCGGCTCATCACGGCCCATTCCACCAGCCCCCATCTGGACTCACTTTTCTCAGGTCTGTTTTGCATCTCCCTCTCTCTTATTTATAGCCCCGAGAGCGGTTGTAAAACAAGTCCTTCTCGAACGCTGTTCCTGCCTGCAGTGACGGAGGGCCAGCGAGCTCTCTGCCCTGCCGCTCAGCAGAGTTTCTGCGGAGTTTACAGCGCTGTTTTTGAAGATCGTGCCACAAACACAATCATAAACCTGAAAATTTCGGAGCCACAAACACTGCAGTTGTCACAAACAACACCGAGCAACACGTCTTAGTCCTTTGAAATGTAGAATGGAAACATATGAGAGGACCACGTTGCCAGATACTCGCCAAGAAAGATCTAATAGAATCTGTAATAAAATTTGTTACATGGTGACTTTTTGCGAATGTACACAACTTTCCATTTACCTTAATTGTAGTCAGTCTGCCAAGAAACGTTCAGTATAAGAAAGAACAACTGTATAGAATTTAATCTGCTACACACATTTTTGTGTTACAGTTTTGAACATATGATAAAGATGGTAAAAAAACAAGATATAAGAGTTACAAAAAGTGTGTAAAATTCAGTAAAAAAGTAAAAAGTAAAATCACAGGTATACTACAAGCCCAAGATAGGACCCTGTGCAAATAAAACCAGATCACAATGATGTGCTAATTATTTAAGCCCTATATTTAACTGACAATCCCACAAGAAAACATTCCAAACTGAGATTCTTTACTGTCTTTTAAAAAAAAATATGTCCATTTTGAATGTAATGCCAATCACACAGGTCAAAAAAAGTTGGCACAGGATCAACAAAAGACAGTAAAATGTTGTGTACTGCTAAAAACCACCTGGTGGAACATCTTACAGCTAATTAGGTTATGTATAACAGAGCATACCAGAGAGGTGGAGTCTGTCAGAAGTAAAGTTGGTGAGTGGTCAGTGACATATTTCAGTGTAAAATGGTTAAGAATTTGGAGAAGATCATCACTGTATAAACTATAGAATATTTTGGAAAGATTCAAAGAATCAGGAAACATCTCTGAATGCAAGAGACAAGAACCAGAACCAGGACTGGAGGGCCATAACGGTCAGGCCCTTAGACAGCACTGCATTAAATACAGACCTGAAATCACTGCACAGGCTCAGGAACACTTCCCAACACCGTCAACACAGTCCGCTGCTGCTCCACAGACACAAGTTACAACTTTTCTATGCAAAGAAGAAACCAGATATAACCAGATCCAGAAACATGTACCTTCTCTGAACCCATTCAAGATGAGCTGAGGTGAAGTGGAAAAGCGTCCTATGGGTGACTTTCACATCTGCAAAGCTTCATTTATCCTGAACGGTGTATATGGTTTTGAAACAACATATGCTGCCATCCAGACTACGTCTTTTTCAGAGAAGGTCTTGATTATTACTGCAAGACAATGAACCACATTCTACACCAAATACAGCTCCATAGAGTCCAGGTGCTATTCCGACCTGCCGGCAGTCCAGACCACTGGTCACCCAATGAAAACATTTGGCACACTATAAAATAAAAAAAAAGTAGGACAAAACAGACTCTGAACTGGTGAGCAGTCAAAATATTATCAAGGAAGAATGGAAAAGGTTTTATTTTCAAAAAACTACAGCAATCGTCTCCTCAGATCCCAAACACTTACAGGGTTCTGTTTAAAGAAGAGGTGATGAACACAGAGCTGAACTTCAACCTGTACCAACTTTTTCTGAAATTGATGCTGGCAGTAAATTTCAAATGGGCAGATATTTTTCAAAAAACAATATAATTTCTCAGTTTGACCTTTAATGTTTTGTCTTTGCACAATTTTCAATTAAATAGCAGGTTTCAATGGTATACACTTCACTGCAATCTGTTTTTATTCACATCAGCCCAACTTTTTCAGAACAGGGCTGTACAACCTCTATAATTATGATGTCCAAACTATGTGTCTGAGAAGTTTAGCACCTTTTAAAGCTCCCTTACAGGAAATTATTACACAATAGGGTTATTATTACATTGCACAATACATGTGTAAGCCTGCAGGCTGTTATAGAGCAAAATAGTACTAATATGTTTCAGAGGTAACACTATTACAATATCATATATTATATATAAACATTTAAAAAAACGTGTTGTGGTGCTGGATATAAGGCTATTTTTGTGCTGTACACATTGTAATCTCTGGTTCATATGACCACCACTGTGAAAAATCTGAGTTGACAAGTTTCTCTGATATGGTGCACTTTGCATTAAGCCGCTCTAAATGCTTTGTAATTGAATTACATAGAAATTTTGAAAAATTGGTGGAATTCCCCCTTAAGGTTGAGTTTAAGCTCCGACAGTTGTATACTAATAGGCTGCAGCTTGCCTGGATTTGCTAGAAACTGAGAAATGGAAAAGAATATAGATTTTGAGGCCACAGACTTGATTGATATTGCGTGCGCACAGTATTACCCGGCTTTGCCCCAATAATGCACTAACAATTTTCTGCACGGCCTATTAAGCAGAAATATGCTCCAATGGAGACTTCATAATCATTCATAATATATGAGAGAGAGCAAAGGCCACGTACATAAATGAAACAAGCGTACGCATAATGAATTCGGGGGTCCCTCTCTCTCCGGAGGCTGGCCTCTTTATGTTTGACCAATGTCCTGTAACCGTTTCCCCATTCATTTATTTTTGTTTCCTCCCCTGGCTGCAGACAAAGGGCAGGCGTCCCTCCCCTGGCCTCCACAGCCTCTCTGGGGGGCCTGTTTTCAGTGCAAACAGAGGCACATACAGGTGGAGTTGTCTTTGTCTGAACCCCTGCTCTGTCCCCTCTAACCCCCCACAATCAGGTCAGCCCTGGTGGTCAGCATGGGAGCCATGAATGACTGACCTACAATAAACATCCCCCTTCCACTCTGCAGCAAATGTAGTTTTACTTTGTTATTGCCACCGATAGAAAAGCAACATCGCGGCGGGAGGCGCGGGCAATCCGGAGGGTGGCACTGACTTCAAAGGGCAGATAAACACGGCTTTGTTATTTTTGTTTGAATGAAAAAATATTACGCATTCAATAAAGCCCAAGATATTTCCACTGAGTAACAGCATGTGGTGATTTATCGCCCTCTCAGATATTAAATATAATGCATGCTTTGAAGGCGCTTTTTCACAACACCTCCCTCTGATCTGCAGGAATACTTTACGGCTCGGAGAGATTTTACAACATAACGATGCATCTCTAACACATGTAACATATCGTTGCTGTCGTAACAAAACCTTTTATATACAGAATGAAAAGTGTATAAAGAATTTAAGGATAAATCATTCTTAACTAAACTAACTTTAAAGGGCCCTAGCGTAGGTTTTCAGTTTTTCCCCGATGTCTGAATATTTTTGTGTGTTTATGTACCAAATGCAAGCACGATTTATGTTTTTGTTACTTACTGTTACTTATGCACTGACAGTGTAATGCATAAGTAACTGTAACTGAACACTGTATCTCCAAATTTCCAAAACAGTAACACATTTTGATTGGCCACCTAAATGTGCTTTATTCAGAAAGCAGTCTGGGATATCTGAATTGGTGGGGTTAAACTGCTGTAGGATAAATTGGTGGGGTTAAACTGCTGTAGGATGAATTGGTGGGGTTAAACTGCTGTAGACTGAATGGGTGGGGTTAAACTGCTGTAGCTTGAATTGGTGGGGTTAAACTGCTGTAGGCTGAATTGGTGGGGTTAAACTGCTGTAGGCTGAATGAGTGAGGTTAAACTGCTGTAGGCTGAATTGGTGGGCTTAAACTGCTGTAGACTTAATTGGTGGGGTTAAACTGCTGTAGACTGAATTGGTGGGCTTAAACTGCTGTAGGCTGAATTGGTGGGGTTAAACTGCTGTAGACTGAATTGGTGGGCTTAAACTGCTGTAGGCTGAATTGGTGGGGTTAAACTGCTGTAGACTGAATTGGTGGGGTTAAACTGCTGTAGGCTGAATTGGTGGGGTTAAACTGCTGTAGGCTGAATTGGTGGGCTTAAACTGCTGTAGACTTAATTGGTGGGGTTAAACTGCTGTAGACTGAATTGGTGGGTTTAAACTGCTGTAAGATGAATTGGTGGGGTTAAACTGCTGTAGACTGAATTGGTGGGTTTAAACTGCTGTAGGCTGAATTGGTGGGGTTAAACTGCTGTAGGCTGAATTGGTGGAGTTAAACTGCTGTAGACTGAATTGGTGGGGTTAAACTGCTGTAGGCTGAATGAGTGGGGTTAAACTGCTGTAGGCTGAATTGGTGGAGTTAAACTGCTGTAGACTGAATTGGTGGGCTTAAACTGCTGTAGGCTGAATTGGTGGGGTTAAACTGCTGTAGGATGAATTGGTGGGCTTAAACTGCTGTAGGCTGAATTGGTGGGGTTAAACTGCTGTAGGATGAATTGGTGGGGTTAAACTGCTGTAGACTGAATGGGTGGGGTTAAACTGCTGTAGCTTGAATTGGTGGGGTTAAACTGCTGTAGCTTGAATTGGTGGGGTTAAACTGCTGTAGGCTGATTTGGTGGGGTTAAACTGCTGTAGGCTGAATGAGTGAGGTTAAACTGCTGTAGGCTGAATTGGTGGGCTTAAACTGCTGTAGACTTAATTGGTGGGGTTAAACTGCTGTAGACTGAATTGGTGGGCTTAAACTGCTGTAGGCTGAATTGAAGGGGTTAAACTGCTGTAGACTGAATTGGTGGGCTTAAACTGCTGTAGACTGAATTGGTGGGGTTAAACTGCTGTAGACTGAATTGGTGGGGTTAAACTGCTGTAGGCTGAATTGGTGGGGTTAAACTGCTGTAGGCTGAATTGGTGGGCTTAAACTGCTGTAGACTTAATTGGTGGGGTTAAACTGCTGTCGACTGAATTGGTGGGTTTAAACTGCTGTAAGATGAATTGGTGGGGTTAAAGTGCTGTAGACTGAATTGGTGGGCTTAAACTGCTGTAGGCTGAATTGAAGGGGTTAAACTGCTGTAGACTGAATTGGTGGGCTTAAACTGCTGTAGGCTGAATTGGTGGGGTTAAACTGCTGTAGGCTGAATTGGTGGGGTTAAACTGCTGTAGGCTGAATTGGTGGGGTTAAACTGCTGTAGGCTGAATTGGTGGGCTTAAACTGCTGTAGACTTAATTGGTGGGGTTAAACTGCTGTCGACTGAATTGGTGGGTTTAAACTGCTGTAAGATGAATTGGTGGGGTTAAAGTGCTGTAGACTGAATTGGTGGGTTTAAACTGCTGTAGGCTGAATTGGTGGGGTTAAACTGCTGTTGACTGAATTGGTGGGGTTAAACTGCTGTAGACTGAATTGGTGGGCTTAAACTGCTGTAGGCTGAATTGGTGGGGTTAAACTGCTGTAGACTTAATTGGTGGGGTTAAACTGCTGTACACTGAATTGGTGGGGTTAAACTGCTGTAGGCTGAATTGGTGGGGTTAAACTGCTGTAGGCTGAATTGGTGGGGTTAAACTGCTGTAGGCTGAATTGGTGGGGTTAAACTGCTGTAGACTGAATTGGTGGGGTTAAACTGCTGTAGGCTGAATTGGTGGGGTTAAACTGCTGTAGACTGAATTGGTGGAGTTAAACTGCTGTAGACTTAATTGGTGGGGTTAAACTGCTGTAGGCTGAATTGGTGGGGTTAAACTGTTGTAGGCTGAATTGGTGGGGTTAAACTGCTGTAGGCTGAATTGGTGGGGTTAAACTGCTGTAGACTGAATTGGTGGAGTTAAACTGCTGTAGGCTGAATTGGTGGGCTTAAACTGCTGTAGACTGAATTGGTGGAGTTAAACTGCTGTAGGCTGAATTGGTGGGGTTAAACTGCTGTAGGCTGAATTGGAGGGGTTAAACTGCTGTAGGTTAAATGAGTGGGGTTAAACTGCTGTAGGCTGAATTGGTGGGGTTAAACTGCTGTAGACTGAATTGGTGGGGTTAAATTGCTGTAGGCTGAATTGGTAGGGTTAAACTGCTGTAGACTGAATTGGTGGGCTTAAACTGCTGTAGGCTGAATTGGTGGGGTTAAACTGCTGTAGACTGAATTGGTGGGGTTAAACTGCTGTAGACTGAATTGGTGGGCTTAAACTGCTGTAGGCTGAATTGGTGGGGTTAAACTGCTGTAGCTTGAATTGGTGGGGTTAAACTGCTGTAGGCTGAATGAGTGAGGTTAAACTGCTGTAGGCTGAATTGGTGGGCTTAAACTGCTGTAGACTTAATTGGTGGGGTTAAACTGCTGTAGACTGAATTGGTGGGCTTAAACTGCTGTAGGCTGAATTGGTGGGGTTAAACTGCTGTAGACTGAATTGGTGGGGTTAAACTGCTGTAGGCTGAATTGGTGGGGTTAAACTGCTGTAGGCTGAATTGGTGGGGTTAAACTGCTGTAGGCTGAATTGGTGGGCTTAAACTGCTGTAGACTTAATTGGTGGGGTTAAACTGCTGTAGACTGAATTGGTGGGTTTAAACTGCTGTAAGATGAATTGGTGGGGTTAAACTGCTGTAGACTGAATTGGTGGGCTTAAACTGCTGTAGACTTAATTGGTGGGGTTAAACTGCTGTAGGCTGAATTGGTGGACTTAATCTGCTGTAGGCTGAATTGGTGGGGTTAAACTGCTGTAGGTTGAATTGGTGGGCTTAAACTGCTGTAGACTTAATTGGTGGGGTTAAACTGCTGTAGACTGAATTGGTGGGTTTAAACTGCTGTAGACTGAATTGGTGGAGTTAAACTGCTGTAGGCTGAATTGGTGGGGTTAAACTGCTGTAGGCTGAATTGGTGGGGTTAAACTGCTGTAGGCTGAATTGGTAGGGTTAAACTGCTGTAGACTGAATTGGTGGGCTTAAACTGCTGTAGGCTGAATTGGTGGGGTTAAACTGCTGTAGACTGAATTGGTGGGCTTAAACTGCTGTAGACTTAATTGGTGGGGTTAAACTGCTGTAGACTGAATTGGTGGGTTTAAACTGCTGTAGACTGAATTGGTGGAGTTAAACTGCTGTAGGCTGAATTGGTGGGGTTAAACTGCTGTAGGCTGAATTGGAGGGGTTAAACTGCTGTAGGTTAAATGAGTGGGGTTAAACTGCTGTAGGCTGAATTGGTGGGGTTAAACTGCTGTAGACTGAATTGGTGGGGTTAAATTGCTGTAGGCTGAATTGGTAGGGTTAAACTGCTGTAGACTGAATTGGTGGGGTTAAACTGCTGTAGGCTGAATTGGAGGGGTTAAACTGCTGTAGGTTAAATGAGTGGGGTTAAACTGCTGTAGGCTGAATTGGTGGGGTTAAACTGCTGTAGACTGAATTGGTGGGGTTAAATTGCTGTAGGCTGAATTGGTAGGGTTAAACTGCTGTAGACTGAATTGGTGGGCTTAAACTGCTGTAGGCTGAATTGGTGGGGTTAAACTGCTGTAGACTGAATTGGTGGGGTTAAACTGCTGTAGACTGAATTGGTGGGCTTAAACTGCTGTAGGCTGAATTGGTGGGGTTAAACTGCTGTAGCTTGAATTGGTGGGGTTAAACTGCTGTAGGCTGAATTGGTGGGGTTAAACTGCTGTAGGCTGAATGAGTGAGGTTAAACTGCTGTAGGCTGAATTGGTGGGCTTAAACTGCTGTAGACTGAATTGGTGGGCTTAAACTGCTGTAGGCTGAATTGGTGGGGTTAAACTGCTGTAGACTGAATTGGTGGGGTTAAACTGCTGTAGGCTGAAGTGGTGGGGTTAAACTGCTGTAGGCTGAATTGGTGGGGTTAAACTGCTGTAGACTGAATTGGTGGGCTTAAACTGCTGTAGACTTAATTGGTGGGGTTAAACTGCTGTAGACTGAATTGGTGGGTTTAAACTGCTGTAAGATGAATTGGTGGGGTTAAACTGCTGTAGACTGAATTGGTGGGCTTAAACTGCTGTAGACTTAATTGGTGGGGTTAAACTGCTGTAGACTGAATTGGTGGGTTTAAACTGCTGTAGGCTGAATTGGTGGGGTTAAACTGCTGTTGACTGAATTGGTGGGGTTAAACTGCTGTAGACTGAATTGGTGGGCTTAAACTGCTGTAGGCTGAATTGGTGGGGTTAAACTGCTGTAGGCTGAATTGGTGGGGTTAAACTGCTGTAGACTGAATTGGTGGGCTTAAACTGCTGTAGGCTGAATTGGTGGGGTTAAACTGCTGTAGACTGAATCGGTGGGGTTAAACTGCTGTAGACTGAATTGGTGGGGTTAAACTGCTGTAGGCTGAATTGGTGGGGTTAAACTGCTGTAGACTGAATTGGTGGAGTTAAACTGCTGTAGGCTGAATTGGTGGGGTTAAACTGCTGTAGGCTGAATTGGTGGGGTTAAACTGCTGTAGGTTGAATGAGTGGGGTTAAACTGCTGTAGGCTGAATTGGTGGGGTTAAACTGCTGTAGACTGAATTGGTGGGGTTAAATTGCTGTAGGCTGAATTGGTAGGGTTAAACTGCTGTAGACTGAATTGGTGGGCTTAAACTGCTGTAGGCTGAATTGGTGGAGTTAAACTGCTGTAGACTGAATTGGTGGGGTTAAACTGCTGTAGACTGAATTGGTGGGCTTAAACTGCTGTAGGCTGAATTGGTGGGGTTAAACTGCTGTAGCTTGAATTGGTGGGCTTAAACTGCTGTAGGCTGAATTGGTGGGGTTAAACTGCTGTAGCTTGAATTGGTGGGGTTAAACTGCTGTAGGCTGAATTGGTGGGGTTAAACTGCTGTAGGCTGAATGAGTGAGGTTAAACTGCTGTAGGCTGAATTGGTGGGCTTAAACTGCTGTAGACTTAATTGGTGGGGTTAAACTGCTGTAGACTGAATTTGTGGGCTTAAACTGCTGTAGGCTGAATTGGTGGGGTTAAACTGCTGTAGACTGAATTGGTGGGGTTAAACTGCTGTAGGCTGAATTGGTGGGGTTAAACTGCTGTAGGCTGAATTGGTGGGCTTAAACTGCTGTAGACTGAATTGGTGGGGTTAAACTGCTGTAGACTGAATTGGTGGGTTTAAACTGCTGTAAGATGAATTGGTGGGGTTAAACTGCTGTAGACTGAATTGGTGGGCTTAAACTGCTGTAGACTTAATTAGTGGGGTTAAACTGCTGTAGACTGAATTGGTGGGTTTAAACTGCTGTAGGCTGAATTGGTGGGGTTAAACTGCTGTTGACTGAATTGGTGGGCTTAAACTGCTGTAGGCTGAATTGGTGGGCTTAAACTGCTGTAGGCTGAATTGGTGGGGTTAAACTGCTGTTGGTTGAATTGATGGGGTTAAACTGCTGTTGGTTGAATTGATGGGGTTAAACTGTTGTAGGATAAATGGGTGGGGTTAAATTTCTGTAGGCTGAATTGGTGGGGTTAAACAGCTGTAGACTGAATTGGTGGGCTTAAACTGTTGTAGGATGAATGGGTGGGGTTAAACTGCTGTAGGATAATTGGGTGGGGCTGAACTGATGTAGGATGAATTGGTGGGGTTAAACTGCTGTAGGCTGAATTGGTGGGGTTAAACTGCTGTAGACTGAATTGGTGGGCTTAAATTGCTGTAGACTGAATTGGTGGGGTTAAACTGCTGTAGGCTGAATTGGTGGGGTTAAACTGCTGTAGGCTGAATGAGTGAGGTTAAACTGCTCTAGGCTGAATTGGTGGGCTTAAACTGCTGTAGACTTAATTGGTGGGGTTAAACTGCTGTAGACTGAATTGGTGGGCTTAAACTGCTGTAGGCTGAATTGGTGGGGTTAAACTGCTGTAGACTGAATTGGTGGGGTTAAACTGCTGTAGGCTGAAGTGGTGGGGTTAAACTGCTGTAGGCTGAATTGGTGGGGTTAAACTGCTGTAGGCTGAATTGGTGGGCTTAAACTGCTGTAGACTTAATTGGTGGGGTTAAACTGCTGTAGACTGAATTGGTGGGTTTAAACTGCTGTAAGATGAATTGGTGGGGTTAAACTGCTGTAGACTGAATTGGTGGGCTTAAACTGCTGTAGACTTAATTGGTGGGGTTAAACTGCTGTAGACTGAATTGGTGGGTTTAAACTGCTGTAGGCTGAATTGGTGGGGTTAAACTGCTGTTGACTGAATTGGTGGGGTTAAACTGCTGTAGACTGAATTGGTGGGCTTAAACTGCTGTAGGCTGAATTGGTGGGGTTAAACTGCTGTAGGCTGAATTGGTGGGGTTAAACTGCTGTAGACTGAATTGGTGGGCTTAAACTGCTGTAGGCTGAATTGGTGGGGTTAAACTGCTGTAGACTGAATCGGTGGGGTTAAACTGCTGTAGACTGAATTGGTGGGGTTAAACTGCTGTAGGCTGAATTGGTGGGGTTAAACTGCTGTAGACTGAATTGGTGGAGTTAAACTGCTGTAGGCTGAATTGGTGGGGTTAAACTGCTGTAGGCTGAATTGGTGGGGTTAAACTGCTGTAGGTTGAATGAGTGGGGTTAAACTGCTGTAGGCTGAATTGGTGGGGTTAAACTGCTGTAGACTGAATTGGTGGGGTTAAATTGCTGTAGGCTGAATTGGTAGGGTTAAACTGCTGTAGACTGAATTGGTGGGCTTAAACTGCTGTAGGCTGAATTGGTGGAGTTAAACTGCTGTAGACTGAATTGGTGGGGTTAAACTGCTGTAGACTGAATTGGTGGGCTTAAACTGCTGTAGGCTGAATTGGTGGGGTTAAACTGCTGTAGCTTGAATTGGTGGGCTTAAACTGCTGTAGGCTGAATTGGTGGGGTTAAACTGCTGTAGCTTGAATTGGTGGGGTTAAACTGCTGTAGGCTGAATTGGTGGGGTTAAACTGCTGTAGGCTGAATGAGTGAGGTTAAACTGCTGTAGGCTGAATTGGTGGGCTTAAACTGCTGTAGACTTAATTGGTGGGGTTAAACTGCTGTAGACTGAATTTGTGGGCTTAAACTGCTGTAGGCTGAATTGGTGGGGTTAAACTGCTGTAGACTGAATTGGTGGGGTTAAACTGCTGTAGGCTGAA
Organism: Megaleporinus macrocephalus; assembly: GCA_021613375.1. NCBI lineage: Eukaryota > Metazoa > Chordata > Actinopteri > Characiformes > Anostomidae > Megaleporinus > Megaleporinus macrocephalus. Next base: position 22,702,192 of record CM038712.1, read on the forward strand.
TTGGTGGGGTTAAACTGCTGTAGGCTGAATTGGTGGGCTTAAACTGCTGTAGACTGAATTGGTGGGGTTAAAACTGCTGTAGACTGAATTGGTGGGTTTAAACTGCTGTAAGATGAATTGGTGGGGTTAAACTGCTGTAGACTGAATTGGTGGGCTTAAACTGCTGTAGACTTAATTAGTGGGGTTAAACTGCTGTAGACTGAATTGGTGGGTTTAAACTGCTGTAGGCTGAATTGGTGGGGTTAAACTGCTGTTGACTGAATTGGTGGGCTTAAACTGCTGTAGGCTGAATTGGTGGGCTTAAACTGCTGTAGGCTGAATTGGTGGGGTTAAACTGCTGTTGGTTGAATTGATGGGGTTAAACTGCTGTTGGTTGAATTGATGGGGTTAAACTGTTGTAGGATAAATGGGTGGGGTTAAATTTCTGTAGACTGAATTGGTGGGGTTAAACAGCTGTAGACTGAATTGGTGGGCTTAAACTGTTGTAGGATGAATGGGTGGGGTTAAACTGCTGTAGGATAATTGGGTGGGGCTGAACTGATGTAGGATGAATTGGTGGGGTTAAACTGCTGTAGGCTGAATTGGTGGGGTTAAACTGCTGTAGACTGAATTGGTGGGCTTAAATTGCTGTAGACTGAATTGGTGGGGTTAAACTGCTGTACGCTGAATGAGTGAGGTTAAACTGCTGTAGGCTGAATTGGTGGGCTTAAACTGCTGTAGACTGAATTGGTGGGCTTAAACTGCTGTAGACAGAGTTGGTAGGCTTAAACTGCTGTAGGCTGAATTGGTGGGGTTAAACTGCTGTAGACTGAATTGGTGGGCTCAAATTGCTGTAGGCTGAATTGGTGGGGTTAAACTGCTGTAGACTGAATTGGTGGAGTTAAACTGCTGTAGGCTGAATTGGTGGGGTTAAACTGCTGTAGGCTGAATTGGTGGGGTTAAACTGCTGTAGACTGAATTGGTGGGGTTAAACTGCTGTAGGCTGAATTGGTGGGGTTAAACTGCTGTAGACTGAATTGGTGGAGTTAAACTGCTGTAGGCTGAATTGGTGGGGTTAAACTGCTGTAGGCTGAATTGGTGGGGTTAAACTGCTGTAGGCTGAATTGGTGGAGTTAAACTGCTGTAGGCTGAATTGGTGGGGTTAAACTGCTGTAGACTGAATTAGTGGGGTTAAACTGCTGTAGGCTGAATTGGTGGGGTTAAACTGCTGTAGACTGAATTGGTGGAGTTAAACTGCTGTAGGCTGAATTGGTGGGGTTAAACTGCTGTAGGCTGAATTGGTGGGGTTAAACTGCTGTAGGCTGAATTGGTGGGGTTAAACTGCTGTAAGTTGAATGAGTGGGGTTAAACTGCTGTAGGCTGAATTGGTGGAGTTAAACTGCTGTAGACTGAATTGGTGGGGTTAAATTGCTGTAGGCTGAATTGGTAGGGTTAAACTGCTGTAGACTGAATTGGTGGGCTTAAACTGCTGTAGGCTGAATTGGTGGGGTTAAACTGCTGTAGACTGAATTGGTGGGGTTAAACTGCTGTAGACTGAATTGGTGGGGTTAAACTGCTGTAGGCTGAATTGGTGGGGTTAAACTGCTGTAGCTTGAATTGGTGGGGTTAAACTGCTGTAGGCTGAATTGGTGGGGTTAAACTGCTGTAGGCTGAATGAGTGAGGTTAAACTGCTGTAGGCTGAATTGGTGGGCTTAAACTGCTGTAGACTTAATTGGTGGGGTTAAACTGCTGTAGACTGAATTGGTGGGGTTAAACTGCTGTAGACTGAATTGGTGGGCTTAAACTGCTGTAGGCTGAATTGGTGGGGTTAAACTGCTGTAGGCTGAATTGGTGGGGTTAAACTGCTGTAGGCTGAATTGGTGGGGTTAAACTGCTGTAGGCTGAATTGGTGGGGTTAAACTGCTGTAGACTTAATTGGTGGGGTTAAACTGCTGTAGACTGAATTGGTGGGTTTAAACTGCTGTAAGATGAATTGGTGGGGTTAAACTGCTGTAGACTGAATTGGTGGGCTTAAACTGCTGTAGACTTAATTGGTGGGGTTAAACTGCTGTAGACTGAATTGGTGGGTTTAAACTGCTGTAGGCTGAATTGGTGGGGTTAAACTGCTGTTGACTGAATTGGTGGGGTTAAACTGCTGTAGACTGAATTGGTGGGCTTAAACTGCTGTAGGCTGAATTGGTGGGGTTAAACTGCTGTAGGCTGAATTGGTGGGGTTAAACTGCTGTAGACTGAATTGGTGGGCTTAAACTGCTGTAGGCTGAATTGGTGGGGTTAAACTGCTGTAGACTGAATTGGTGGGGTTAAACTGCTGTAGACTGAATTGGTGGGGTTAAACTGCTGTAGGCTGAATTGGTGGGGTTAAACTGCTGTAGACTGAATTGGTGGAGTTAAACTGCTGTAGGCTGAATTGGTGGGGTTAAACTGCTGTAGGCTGAATTGGTGGGGTTAAACTGCTGTAGGCTGAATTGGTGGGGTTAAACTGCTGTAGGTTGAATGAGTGGGGTTAAACTGCTGTAGGCTGAATTGGTGGGGTTAAACTGCTGTAGACTGAATTGGTGGGGTTAAATTGCTGTAGGCTGAATTGGTAGGGTTAAACTGCTGTAGACTGAATTGGTGGGCTTAAACTGCTGTAGGCTGAATTGGTGGAGTTAAACTGCTGTAGACTGAATTGGTGGGGTTAAACTGCTGTAGACTGAATTGGTGGGCTTAAACTGCTGTAGGCTGAATTGGTGGGGTTAAACTGCTGTAGCTTGAATTGGTGGGCTTAAACTGCTGTAGGCTGAATTGTTGGGGTTAAACTGCTGTAGGCTGAATTGGTGGGGTTAAACTGCTGTAGCTTGAATGAGTGGGGTTAAACTGCTGTAGGCTGAATTGGTGGGGTTAAACTGCTGTAGACTGAATTGGTGGGGTTAAATTGCTGTAGGCTGAATTGGTAGGGTTAAACTGCTGTAGACTGAATTGGTGGGCTTAAACTGCTGTAGGCTGAATTGGTGGGGTTAAACTGCTGTAGACTGAATTGGTGGGGTTAAACTGCTGTAGACTGAATTGGTGGGGTTAAACTGCTGTAGGCTGAATTGGTGGGGTTAAACTGCTGTAGCTTGAATTGGTGGGGTTAAACTGCTGTAGGCTGAATTGGTGGGGTTAAACTGCTGTAGGCTGAATTGGTGGGGTTAAACTGCTGTAGACTGAATTGGTGGGCTTAAACTGCTGTAGGCTGAATTGGTGGGGTTAAACTGCTGTAGACTGAATTGGTGGGGTTAAACTGCTGTAGACTGAATTGGTGGGGTTAAACTGCTGTAGGCTGAATTGGTGGGGTTAAACTGCTGTAGACTGAATTGGTGGGGTTAAACTGCTGTAGGCTGAATTGGTGGGGTTAAACTGCTGTAGACTTAATTGGTGGGGTTAAACTGCTGTAGACTGAATTGGTGGGTTTAAACTGCTGTAAGATGAATTGGTGGGGTTAAACTGCTGAAGACTGAATTGGTGGGCTTAAACTGCTGTAGACTTAATTGGTGGGGTTAAACTGCTGTAGACTGAATTGGTGGGTTTAAACTGCTGTAGGCTGAATTGGTGGGGTTAAACTGCTGTTGACTGAATTGGTGGGGTTAAACTGCTGTAGACTGAATTGGTGGGCTTAAACTGCTGTAGGCTGAATTGGTGGGGTTAAACTGCTGTAGGCTGAATTGGTGGGGTTAAACTGCTGTAGACTGAATTGGTGGGCTTAAACTGCTGTAGGCTGAATTGGTGGGGTTAAACTGCTGTAGACTGAATTGGTGGGGTTAAACTGCTGTAGACTGAATTGGTGGGGTTAAACTGCTGTAGGCTGAATTGGTGGGGTTAAACTGCTGTAGACTGAATTGGTGGAGTTAAACTGCTGTAGGCTGAATTGGTGGGGTTAAACTGCTGTAGGCTGAATTGGTGGGGTTAAACTGCTGTAGGCTGAATTGGTGGGGTTAAACTGCTGTAGGTTGAATGAGTGGGGTTAAACTGCTGTAGGCTGAATTGGTGGGGTTAAACTGCTGTAGACTGAATTGGTGGGGTTAAATTGCTGTAGGCTGAATTGGTAGGGTTAAACTGCTGTAGACTGAATTGGTGGGCTTAAACTGCTGTAGGCTGAATTGGTGGAGTTAAAACTGCTGTAGACTGAATTGGTGGGGTTAAACTGCTGTAGACTGAATTGGTGGGCTTAAACTGCTGTAGGCTGAATTGGTGGGGTTAAACTGCTGTAGCTTGAATTGGTGGGCTTAAACTGCTGTAGGCTGAATTGGTGGGGTTAAACTGCTGTAGGCTGAATTGGTGGGGTTAAACTGCTGTAGGCTGAATTGGTGGGGTTAAACTGCTGTAGGCTGAATTGGTGGGCTTAAACTGCTGTAGACTTAATTGGTGGGGTTAAACTGCTGTATACTGAATTGGTGGGTTTAAACTGCTGTAAGATGAATTGGTGGGGTTAAACTGCTGTAGACTGAATTGGTGGGCTTAAACTGCTGTAGACTTAATTGGTGGGGTTAAACTGCTGTAGACTGAATTGGTGGGTTTAAACTGCTGTAGGCTGAATTGGTGGGGTTAAACTGCTGTTGACTGAATTGGTGGGGTTAAACTGCTGTAGACTGAATTGGTGGGCTTAAACTGCTGTAGGCTGAATTGGTGGGGTTAAACTGCTGTAGGCTGAATTGGTGGGGTTAAACTGCTGTAGACTGAATTGGTGGGCTTAAACTGCTGTAGGCTGAATTGGTGGGGTTAAACTGCTGTAGACTGAATTGGTGGGGTTAAACTGCTGTAGACTGAATTGGTGGGGTTAAACTGCTGTAGGCTGAATTGGTGGGGTTAAACTGCTGTAGACTGAATTGGTGGAGTTAAACTGCTGTAGGCTGAATTGGTGGGGTTAAACTGCTGTAGGCTGAATTGGTGGGGTTAAACTGCTGTAGGCTGAATTGGTGGGGTTAAACTACTGTAGGTTGAATGAGTGGGGTTAAACTGCTGTAGGCTGAATTGGTGGGGTTAAACTGCTGTAGACTGAATTGGTGGGGTTAAATTGCTGTAGGCTGAATTGGTAGGGTTAAACTGCTGTAGACTGAATTGGTGGGCTTAAACTGCTGTAGGCTGAATTGGTGGAGTTAAACTGCTGTAGACTGAATTGGTGGGGTTAAACTGCTGTAGACTGAATTGGTGGGCTTAAACTGCTGTAGGCTGAATTGGTGGGGTTAAACTGCTGTAGCTTGAATTGGTGGGCTTAAACTGCTGTAGGCTGAATTGGTGGGGTTAAACTGCTGTAGCTTGAATTGGTGGGGTTAAACTGCTGTAGGCTGAATTGGTGGGGTTAAACTGCTGTAGGCTGTATGAGTGAGGTTAAACTGCTGTAGGCTGAATTGGTGGGCTTAAACTGCTGTAGACTTAATTGGTGGGGTTAAACTGCTGTAGACTGAATTGATGACTTAAACTGCTGTAGGCTGAATTGGTGGGGTTAAACTGCTGTAGACTGAATTGGTGGGCTTAAACTGCTGTAGGCTGAATTGGTGGGGTTAAACTGCTGTAGACTGAATTGGTGGGGTTAAACTGCTGTAGGCTGAATTGGTGGGGTTAAACTGCTGTAGGCTGAATTGGTGGGCTTAAACTGCTGTAGACTTAATTGGTGGGGTTAAACTGCTGTAGACTGAATTGGTGGGTTTAAACTGCTGTAAGATGAATTGGTGGGGTTAAACTGCTGTAGACTGAATTGGTGGGCTTAAACTGCTGTAGACTTAATTGGTGGGGTTAAACTGCTGTAGACTGAATTGGTGGGTTTAAACTGCTGTAGGCTGAATTGGTGGGGTTAAACTGCTGTAGACTGAATTGGTGGGGTTAAACTGCTGTAGACTGAATTGGTGGGCTTAAACTGCTGTAGGCTGAATTGGTGGGGTTAAACTGCTGTAGACTGAATTGGGGGGGTTAAACTGCTGTAGACTGAATTGGTGGGGTTAAACTGCTGTAGGCTGAATTGGTGGGGTTAAACTGCTGTAGGCTGAATTGGTGGAGTTAAACTGCTGTAGACTGAATTGGTGGGCTTAAACTGCTGTAGGCTGAATTGGTGGGGTTAAACTGCTGTAGGCTGAATGAGTGAGGTTAAACTGCTGTAGGCTGAATTGGTGCGCTTAAACTGCTGTAGACTTAATTGGTGGGGTTAAACTGCTGTAGACTGAATTGGTGGGCTTAAACTGCTGTAGGCTGAATTGGTGGGGTTAAACTGCTGTAGACTGAATTGGTGGGCTTAAACTGCTGTAGGCTGAATTGGTGGGGTTAAACTGCTGAAGACTGAATTGGTGGGGTTAAACTGCTCTAGGCTGAATTGGTGGGGTTAAACTGCTGTAGGCTGAATTGGTGGGGTTAAACTGCTGTAGGTTGAATTGATGGGGTTAAACTGTTGTAGGATAAATGGGTGGGGTTAAATTTCTGTAGAATGAATTGGTGGGGTTAAACTGCTGTAGACTGAATTGGTGGGCTTAAACTGCTGTAGGCTGAATTGGTGGGTTTAAACTGCTGAAGACTGAATTGGTGGGGTTAAACTGCGGTAGGCTGAATTGGTGGGGTTAAACTGCTGTAGGTTGAATTGATGGGGTTAAACTGTTGTAGGATAAATGGGTGGGGTTAAATTTCTGTAGAATGAATTGGTGGGGTTAAACTGCTGTAGACTGAATTGGTGGGCTTAAACTGTTGTAGGATGAATGGGTGGGGTTAAATTGCTGTAGGATAATTGGGTGGGGCTGAACTGATGTAGGATGAATTGGTGGGGTTAAACTGCTGTAGGCTGAATTGGTGGGGTTAAACTGCTGTAGGCTGAATTGGTGGGCTTAAACTGCTGTAGGCTGAATTGGTGGGGTTAAACTGCTGTAGGCTGAATTGGTGGGGTTAAACTGCTGTAGGTTGAATTGATGGGGTTAAACTGTTGTAGGATAAATGGGTGGGGTTAAATTTCTGTAGACTGAATTGGTGGGCTTAAACTGTTGTAGGATGAATGGGTGGGGTTAAACTGCTGTAGGATAATTGGGTGGGGTTGAACTGATGTAGGATGAATTGGTGGGGTTAAACTGCTGTAGGCTGAATTGGTGGGGATAAACTGCTGTAGACTGAATTGGTGGGCTTAAATTGCTGTAGACTGAATTGGTGGGGTTAAACTGCTGTACGCTGAATGAGTGAGGTTAAACTGCTGTAGGCTGAATTGGTGGGCTTAAACTGCTGTAGACTGAATTGGTGGGCTTAAACTGCTGTAGACTGAATTGGTAGGCTTAAACTGCTGTAGGCTGAATTGGTGGAGTTAAACTGCTGTAGACTGAATTGGTGGGCTTAAATTGCTGTAGGCTGAATTGGTGGGGTTAAACTGCTGTAGACTGAATTGGTGGAGTTAAACTGCTGTAGGCTGAATTGGTGGGGTTAAACTGCTCTAGGCTGAATTGGTGGGGTTAAACTGCTGTAGACTGAATTGGTGGGGTTAAACTGCTGTAGGCTGAATTGGTGGGCTTAAACTGCTGTAGGCTGAATTGGTGGGGTTAAACTGCTGTCGACTGAATTGGTGGGGTTAAACTGCTGTAGACTGAATTGTTGGGCTTAAACTGCTGTAGGCTGAATTGGTGGGCTTAAACTGCTGTAGGCTGAATTGGTGGGGTTAAACTGCTGTAGGCTGAATTGGTGGGGTTAAACTGCTGTAGGCTGAATTGGTGGGGTTAAACTGCTGTAGGCTGAATTGGTGGGGTTAAACTGCTGTAGACTGAATGAGTGGGGTTAAAATGCTGTAGGCTGAATTGGTGGGGTCAAACTGCTGTAGACTGAATTGGTGGGGTTAAACTGCTGTAGGCTGAATTGGTGGACTTAATCTGCTGTAGGCTGAATTGGTGGGGTTAAACTGCTGTAGGTTGAATTGATGGGGTTAAACTGTTGTAGGATGAATGGGTGGGGTTAAATTTCTGTAGAATGAATTGGTGGGGTTAAACTGCTGTAGACTGAATTGGTGGGCTTAAACTGCTGTAGGTTGAATTGATGGGGTTAAACTGTTGTAGGATGAATGGGTGGGGTTAAATTTCTGTAGAATGAATTGGTGGGGTTAAACTGCTGTAGACTGAACACATTTGGCAAAACTGATGTAGATGTGTAGATGTTGTAGGCTTAATGGGTAGGGCTGGACTGCTATAAAGTAACTGGGTGGGGTTAAACTACTGTAAAGCGAATGGGTGGGGCCAAAGTGGAAAACTGAAAGGGTGGAGCTAAAGTGTTGTAGGCTAAATGAATGAGTGAACTGCGGTAGGCTGATAGTGCAGGGCTAACTGCTAACGGCTGAATCAACGGAGCAAAACTGCTGGAAGCTGAATACAATGATATATGCAAGTTCGTTGCTCATGACATCACATAAACAATGAATAAAAAAATGCAGCGTTTCGTATCTGGTCCCCATTTCCTGCTGACATCAAAATCAAAGGCCGATAACTGCAATATCATCAAACAAAAGCATCAGCTGTGCCTCGGCAGCCCTCAGCTTGACCTTGAAGTGACCGCAGCATTGTCTCTTAGGCTTTTCAAGTTGAGTAACAACCACTATGAAGGAAAAGAAAGAGAGCAGCAGCCACTGAAGTCACATAAAATGTAAGCAAGTATCCCAAAACGGAGCCAGTTGGATGGACCTCACTGAACTGTTGAGGAAATGCATTAACTGCCACAGGGGAAGAGAGAGAGAGAGAGAGAGAGAGAGAGAGAGAGAGGTTACTGACCTCTCCAGCAGCACCTGACTTGGACTTGAGTCAGGTTGTGTCCTGGCTGAGGCATTCAGGCAGTGCTTAATGTGGAGGCAATTAGATTATTAGTGCACCAGATGGCGGTTACATAGCTAGATAGCTATTCAGTGATAAGCTTTGTAAGCCCCATGAGGACCAGCTCTCCCCTTCTCCTCTTCTCTCTGGTAACCCAATCTCAGTGCCACTACAAGGCCACATTTTTTTTCTTTCATTATTATTATTGACTACATGTGGTTTGTTTTTGTCTGCCAGTTGTAGTCTATAGTAACTCTTATCTATGCCAATTTCCTTTAAGCATTTGTGAATGCTGAGACAGGTGACCTACAACTCTTAGATGCATTATAATTAATATATGCAGAATATACAATGCTAATAGTGCACCATAGCACAATGTAGAATATAGTATCAAACTGCATGCTGTACTGATAATATAATACACTGTAGAGCATACTATGCTAGCAGTTTAAAGTAAAAGTGAACAGATTCCACTAATAGAATAGTGTGAAACAGTAGAATATACTGCACTGCTAGTATGGGATAGCACAGACAACCTCAAGCTCTCCCAGGCTTAATAATTTTAAATTAAAAATTTTTGTTCATTTTTAGTTCATAGAGTCATCTTGTTCATCTCATTGTAGTTCCTAAAACTCTCCATTCAAGATCTCATTGGTTAGACCTTCAGGAGATGAACTGAAGGTACATATACAGTGCTAAACTGCCAGAAGCTGAATGGGTGGGGCTAAAGTGTTGTAGGCTGGGCATTTGGGGCTAAACCGCTGGAAGCCGAATACAATATATATATATATATATATATATATATATATATATATATATATATATATATATATATATATATATATATATAGATAGATAGATAGATAGATAGATAAAATATAACCATGAATGACTGTAAAGCAAAGACGCAGTAGCTTTATGTCATAACTGTATACAACTTTTTGCAAAATATAACATATAGAAATGTTTGTTGCAAGACTTAAAATATTATTGATGTCCAAAGAAAACCACGCATGCCACTTTTTTGCTGTTTTTTTTACTTTTCTCTATCATGTGAACACAGCAGCTGCCCTTTACTTTGTGTGAACACTTCATGACTAATAGAGCAATAGAAATGCTTAAAACTTGCCAAAAATATATCAAACATTATATAAGTTATATAGAACATTTTGTCCTCCATTGTTTATCTACTATTTTGGAGATACATATTTTTCTTTGGAGAGTGATGATATGGAAGTTTAAATGCATTTTTATGTTTTTTTTAATCAAGAGTACCCAACAATGTTTATGTGCATCAATTGCTAATATAGTATAGCATAGTAAGTCCCACAAGGGAGATAGCAAGATAGCAAGTCATGGGCAAGATTGAAAAAGAAGGTGTAATAATAACAGTTTGAAACAGAAATAACACTAGTGTGTATTATATTAAAAGCAAGGTATAATATACTGCAGAGCATATAATAATAATAACAACAGTATAGAATAAAACTGTAGTACATCACGTAAAATACTATAAGTAGTGACATTGAAAACACTGTTCTAAACGTATACAGTATTGTGTTTTACTAAAAATAATAATCATGAAAACAATCAGAATATAATAATAATAATAATAATAATAATAATAATAATAATAATAATAATAATAATAGTAACTCATCAGTCTTAACTTTTAATGTAAGTGAAAGTAAAGAGGTTTTAATCTGTGTGATTTTGGAGCATTTCTATTGGTCCATACATCATGCAACTGTCACAGGATATAAAGAGCAGCTGTCGTGCTGAAATGATATAGAAGAATAATGGAAATACATGTTTCATGACATATTGGTAAAGCAGAAGTGATTTTTTGGTTTTACTTGTTCACAGTTTTCTTTCTGTTCTTTCTGAATCTGTTAATGTTTTTTTCTCTTATCGTCTGCTTACGTCCACTGCTGCTCCCACAGTCTTCCAAGTGGTCTGCTAAGTCTAGCACGACGCTGATACTAAACTTATCACGTGCAAACATGTCCATTACCGAGATTATCAGTTTGATCATTCCTTTAGCAAAGCTCACAGAGATTCAAAACTGATCATCATATTGATCTATCAGTCCACTCAGATTATAGCAGGACCTTCAGTGTTTATAAGGAAGTCATTAATTGCCTTAGAAATGCATTCTAATAGCTCATAAGCATTAATGGTGTTTGTTTTGAATATTGCATGTTTGTGTGTAAATATTCTAAAAGGATTCCATTAAATGCCTTTACAGAATGTAACCTAGACTAGAGGTGGGCAATACGACGATATTTTATGGTTATCACGATAAAATATTTCATAATATGCATTTCTGAGCGTATCGTGAATATTGACAGTACTTAAAAACACTGAGATTGACTGGTTGATTACAATGAGTATAATTAAGCCTGTATAATTTATTGCAATGTGTGAAATGTATTTATATAATACATACAGTTGTTAATTTTAAACACAACATTGTAGCATAAACTTAAAAATGAAAAATAACCCTAAATATTGCAGTACATGTCAGGTATCATGACAGTGGCAGTACATTTCTCAGCAGTACTTTGACTTATTACAGATACTTTATCTTTGTATTTTGAATACTGTTGCTTCCTAAAGAAAAAAATGTATCTCATATATCCCAAATTCCTTTTATCACGTCACATGAACACGGCAGCTGCCCTAAATAACCTGTGAATGTTTTATCATGATTGGGCCAATAGAAATTCTCCAAAATCACTTATAATAAAACCATATTTTTATGAAATTAGGAAGGTTTTTGTCTTTCACTTTGTCTTTTTTAAAGTTAATATTATGAAGATACATGTTTTCTTTGGACATTGACAGTATGCATTACTGATATTTGTAATCTCCCCTCACAGCAAGACCATCCGACTTGGATTCGCAGTCCGGGTCGTTCTGTGTGGAGTGTGCATGTTCTCCCCGTGCTGGAGTAGGTTTCCTTCCACAGTCCAAACACATCCATGTTAGGTTGATCACTCACTCTAAATTGCCTGTATGTGTGAGTGAGTGTGTGTTGCCCATGCAGTGGACTGGCGATTTGTCCATGGTGTACCCCGCCTTCGCCCCATGACGCTGGGATTGTCTCCAGTCCCCCCGTGACCCCGACTAGCAGGATAAAGTGGAAGATAATGGATGGATGGGTAGATATTTGTAACTCATTACATCCAAACACTGGGTATATCATCTGATAATAGTAATAATGAGTATAAAATAAAACAGTGTAGTACAGTATAAAAAGTATAAAATAGTATACCACTATATAGTATAAGATATTAATAGTACAGTGTAATTGTATTCTAATAACAAAGTATAAAACTGTACTGTATACTATATTAATACTAATAGTATGGTATTTTAATAGTATAATACTGTGGAGTATACAATACAAAAATATAGTTTCAAAATTGTGTAATATAATACAAAATGCCATTTAAATAAATAATTTAATTACTATTTCATGTAAACTTTATACCTAAAAGCTTCCATTTCTTAATATATACTATAGAACATCTTATAGTATGTATGTAGAAGTTACGATATATTGTACAAACATCTGGAAAATTGAAAAACGCATTTGTTATGTTTGCATATAACTAATAATTATTGATGCAAATGATGTAACATGAGACTATAACTCAGAGAGGTCATTCTGTTTGCATCAAACTCTCACTGACTGTGCGTATGTGAACTCCTCAGCTCCGTCTCTGGCTTTTCCCGCAAAGGGATCACACACACACGGCTGTGCATGCTTTTTCAATTACCCTCCGCTCAGTAACACTTTAAAGCTTTAAATAGTCACCGAACGACAAAAGACAACATCACATGCTCACATTAACTGTCAACGTTACATTTATTATATTTACGACAGAGCTCTTGTTACAAAGGAGATGACAACTGGTAAAAAACAAAAACACATACATATATAACTGAAGTAGCATGGTGTGTGGCGCGGCTTGAAAACATTCCCTTTTATTCACGAGGCTTCCGACCAGGAACGGGGTATTTTACTTATATAGTGCATCTTATGGATCATGGACAATAAATACTGTACAATAATAAATCTAACAATAGACACGACATGCCAGACATTTTACATTACATACAAAAATTCCTTTATGAATGCAGCATTTGTGTATTTCTTCCCTTTACAATAACCACACAAATCATATAAAAGTCTGTAAATTGTACATTACAGGTATTATTCAATATATGATAGTATATACAGAGATATATCCACTTACTTCTCTTAAATAAAGTGCCTTTCTTTCAGAAGTTTCTTAAAAGTGACACACAATCTTATCAAATATTCCTGAAAGACCATGAAGACGTAAACTTTGCACCCAAGGGTCTGCACTGAGGGACCAGATACGAGTCCATCCATCTTATTGTCCATGGTTCCCCACTCTTCGGCGCTCCTTTCTCCTCCCAGCTCAACGATTAGATCTGAAGGCTCGCGTCCAACATTCTGGAGAGTCCGCACGTTTCTAGCTTTAGTTGTTTCAGCACGTTTGGTACTGCTGGCAACAGTAGCATAGCGCAGAGTCTCCTTTCTTTCTGTAATAAAAAGCAATGAAAACCTGCTCTGGTCTACACTCTCCATCCAAGTCTTGCGCTAAAATGAAACAGGAGTGGAAGGCTGGCACTGCTTCAAAGAAAGCCCCCACGCTCAGGCCAAAGCCGGTACCCAGTGGAGCAGATAGTGAGCTTTGCCCCCTTTACGCTGGCCGCACCCACGCCTCCCGGCCAGGGCACATACCGCACACCTCCTGGATTCCAGGGTGCTGAAACGTGAGGCAAACATGCCATAACAGAGTGCAGAGGGTGCTCGCCGCGAGAGATTAAAGCACTTTCACAGCTGCACGCTATGAGATTGTGTAGGGCCGGAATGCACGGTGAACTCGGAGAAGATGGCTTCAAGCAATACTATAAAATTGTCATGGATGAATGTCAGCTTGTAGCCTCCAATGTATTCTTCCATGCTCTGGCTTAGAGTCTGATCAATCATAGCGACTGCTGCTAGGTTGGACAAGCTGTACAGATCACTAACAGAAGTAGCATTCAAAGTGGAGCGCTTAGATAGCTAAATAGAAGTGAATGCTCCAAAATCTAAATTTCTGGTTCCATTGACTTGCATTAAAAGTTAAGAACGCATATTTCTATTTCTGGCTTCTTTTTGGAATACAACAGCTGCTCTTTATATCCTGTTAAGGTTCATTATTTTTACTTTAAAGTATATAATAGTATAAATCTACACTATACACTATTCTGGTTATATATGCTTTACATATGTTTTTCTTTAAACAGTTATATGCCTACTATTGACTGGTCACAAATATATGTGTGGGAGATATAGCCAAAATAATATCACCTAATATGTTTGCGATATGATACTTATCATGATACTGGGCTTACAATTCAATATACAGTAATATATTGTAAGCAAAGTCATATACTGTGATTTGTTAAATTTTATTTTTGGGAGACTGTATAAAAACACACATCATATACACAGGTTTGATAATGCTAATGTTAGTGGTGCACAACTACGCTACTTGTTTACGTTGAAATGAAAGAGGATAATAGCTGGATAGATAACAACGCCGCTCTCTACCACTCAGGGGTTTAAACTCAACCTGTAAATGTGAACTTACATCATCTAGAAGATGAAGAATATTTAAATCCTTCGTTTTGTCCAGCATGTAGATCTTGCTGTCGCTGTGTTAAATGCTGTTTGTTTATTTCCTGTACTGCAGTCAGTTTTCACATATGCAGAGTCCTCAATACTCGATTACTGCGCTAAAATCCAGCTCTCTTTATCAGATTTCATAATCAGACTTCTGGGTCTTAATCCGATGCTTTCTACCTGTAAATATAGTCATTGTGGTTGAATGGGATCATGGCTAATGTTCTGTAAAGCTTGTCCTACCTAGCAACAGTTGCTCCAAATGAAGAAGACTTGTGTGCAGAGCATCGGTGGATCGATCAGCATGATATCACTAGCTTAATGCTAACTGTCCATATCGTCGTATCTCCAGTTTTGTCGATTTTAATTTTTGTACATCACTTGAACACGACAATTGCCCTCTATATTGTGTGAAACTTTCATGATGAATGGACCAATAGAAATGCTCCAAAATAGCTTAGAAAGATTTCTGGTTCCATTGACTTACATTAAATGTAAAGACAGTTTTTGGCCTCTCCTGTAAAGTGGCCATTTCTACCTGTTTTTTTTTAGACATCAACGATATGTTTGTTCACTGAAGGCACTATTCTTTAATTCAGCACTGAAACTATTCACCAGTGAGTCTACAAGGCTCAGACAGTCTGACATCTCTATAGACAACGTTACTAGGGACTAAGATTCTGACGGGACGTTCTGTACTGGAGGATTTTCGGGGTAGGGCAACACTGTGCCTGAATTCACTCATTAACATGTCACTTCACCAGAGGTGGATGTTTTTACTGGGCTATGGAAAAGGACTCTGTCAACACGGCTTTGCAGGGTAAATCCCCAGCGTTCTGTTTCAACATCTCACAAAGAGACAGATCATGATAAACGCCCAGTCTGAAAGGAGAAGCTTTAGCTGTAAAAACAACGTCCAATACGAGCAGGCTTTGATTAGAGCCCACTGATCAGCAAAGGGTCTGCAGAGCACGCTTTGTTTGTGTAGATGTTCATTTGCTTCACAAGTACCCCTACCTCTATAAGACAAAGCCCCCACCCCTTCCCCGCCACAAAAGCCAGCCACTAGGCAAGGATAACCCCCCCTACTGTAACAGGTCAAATCACTGTCTCAGACAGCAGTCAGCATAAACGAAAGCTGTGAAATCAAATCCAGTATGTACTTAAAGGGGAATTCCACTGGTTAATTTAAAAAAGATGAGAGGTCTGATGTGAAATGATTCATTGTAGAGGAACCAGTTACATTTCTTTACAGTGGAACCAGGAGTTACAACAGCCACAACGTCTGTAACTATAATGATGATAATGGTGGTGGTATCAAAAAAGTGATGAATAAGATATATTGATTGTTTTATAAGTCCTGCATATATCTCTCCATCAAGAATCTGTTCAAATTAATGTGTCATATAATAACATTCCATGATTTAGCTTTTACAGACATATATATATATATATATACATATATATATATATATATATATATATATATATATATATGTTTTTTAGACACTTTAGATGACATCGGGTTCCCATCACCACTGCTGTGAACTGGGTTTGTCTACAGCATCACGTGGGTTACTATCTTTACATCATAACTATTTCATTATTGTTACTATTATAATAATGTATTTATTGTTATCATATGCATTATTATCATTACTATTTCATATTTTCCAATATGTTTTATTGTATTTATTTGTTTTATTATTTCATATAATTATAAATCAGTGAAATTCCCATTGAAAGGAATATTTCAGCATTCTCTATGTGTTTCCATGCACTTGGAAAGCAACAGAAAATCTGTTGACTCAAAATAATAGAAGCTAATGGGCAGTTGCATGAGTTAAATAAAGGTGAATTTATTGGAACGGTATAGCTTTGAAGCAGTTCTGGAGCATTTTATTGGTCCAATCATTATCAAATTTCGAGAGGACAACCGTGGATTTCAAATAATGCAAACAATTTAAAATAGCATATATATATATATGTTGTTGGCAATTCATTAGCTCATCTGAAGGGGCAGCTTTCTTTAACTTTTACATATCCTATATATAAGATGTAAACTTTTAATTTGGCATGACTAATATTGAATATTAAAACACGTTTTCCAATTTCTATATATAGGGCACTACATGGGAAGGAGTGAGGGTTTCAGACATGACCCTAACTCTTTTAACATATTCTCTACAGAGAGCACACTTCTGTACATTCTAATACATCATTACTGCTTATTTACTGAATTTACAATATTGTGGCAAAATAAAACATAAAACATAGCCTGTGTAAAAGTTCTCATTCTTAATGAGTTAAACTTAGCAAATGAACAGAAATCATGCATTAAATGTACAGATCAATGCCCTAAATAATTATGTGTTCTGTTGAGAACTACATATTTATAACAACATATTTTTCCCTTAAAATGATACATTCTCTCAGTCTAAACTTTTGATCTGTGATTTGTGTTCTATTCTGAATAAAATATTAGATGTTGGCACCTCCACATCACTGCATTCAGTTTTTATTCACAATTTGTTTATTGTCCCACCTTTTTTGGAATCCGGTTTGTAGTTTTCACTTTGACGCATATCATTTGAGCAGGAATATTTAAACTTTTGACTTTTAGCTGTATTTGTCCCATTAGACAAAAACAAGGCCGCATATTGTTTTTAAGGGCTGTTTTGAGAACTAATACGTGACCACTTGTTCTTAAACTCTGTGCATCTTTCTCATAGAACACAGCAACTGCCCACTGACTTCTATTATAGTTGTCTTTCGCCCCAACAGGGTTTGTGTTGTTTAAGAAGTAGAGAAAAACACTGTAGACTACAGACACAGCAAACACACCTCAGGTAGAAAAACAGAGTATTCCTTTAGGACCGAATGCTGCTTTGGTTTATACTGCGGAGTGAAAATGCTTGACCTTGCAGAATTAGAATTGTAATTAGAAGTAGAACAGTGGAGTATCCCTGTAAGACTGAATGCTGCTTTGGTTTATACTGCTGACCTTCTGAAAGAAGTTCTTTTGTCTGATAACCTAATTATGTTGGTCTTCTTCCCCAAAAGCATATCAGAGGATCGAATCACTTTATATAAAGATCTCGTCCTGTGACACCACATTTGAATGCATGTGGGGTAACAATATACAGGCTGCAAAGGCTGGAACTATTCCGTGAAGTGTGTCGAAGCCGAGGCGCACGCGGCACCGGGGCTCGTGTTTGATTTGTTTGGATTGATCTCGCCGGGGCAGCAGGGGAGCCAAGACCGAGCTCCGAGTCTAAGACAACAAACGAGCATTCTGCTTGGACTGGTTGCAAGTTTAGCAGCTTGAGAGGAATTCCTTTCATGACACATCTGAGTCTTTGAGGGGAAAAAAGAGGGAGCTGTGCGAATCCAATAAACACACTGAGCTTGTTCCAGAGGATGCCATGTTCGAACTCCCACTGAGCCTTTTAGCTTGATTCCGAGCTAGGATGCGAGTCTGAGGACGTTACGTAACGTTCTTCTCTTTCATTTCGTTGAACCGACTTAATCCCAGGTTATTTAGTTTAGCTGTATGCAAACTGCGGAAGGGTTTTCTGACCAGACGTCCAGGCATGACATTATTTCCATAGATCCGTTTTTAATTATGAACAGCTTCTCCTTGCGGGACAGTCTGAGATCATGGAGCTTTGTTTGTTTTAGACTTTGCGCTAATACTACTATGTTTTGTTTCTGATGGGCTGCATGTAAACAGCATGGGGGTCACCTCACTTTTCAGATTTCCACAGCACCAGTATTCCTATAGCTCCATATTCCTAGCAGCCAGACAGACACCTTTGCTGAAATACAAGCCCAAGCAAACAGTGGAAACTACAGTATCTCTATAGCTTCAGCTGTTGCTGGCTACAAAAAAGTGGCACAGTCAAAGCAGACAGCCGTATATTTCGTAATGATTTGCACTAATAGACTGTAAAGCACTCCCCAATGAATCCCACCATTTGTTTCCATTATAGTTCAGTGTGGCTGTCAATACTCTCTGGCCTCCTCCAGCTCATTCATATAGATGTCCTCCTGAGGGTTTTCCGTGCACTGCAGTCCGTTGTTAGGGGGTCGAACGGAATGGAAGCGACTCCAGTCGCCCTTGCAGAGAATCCAAGGCAAGACGTCCACCTTATAGTGCAGCTCCGGAGAGAACTCTGTGCTGATGAGGTTGGGCGCTCCGGCCCCTTTGCCCCGCGTGATGAGCTTCATGTGGTCATCGTAGCAACAGTGCTGAGCGGCCAGCGTGGTGCTGTCGAAGGACAGCATGGAGCGCACGCAGAATTTGGCCGAGGGCTTGTAGATGTCCAGGCGCTCTTTGGGGCCGCTGGCGTCGCGCCACCGGTAGGTCTTGCGAAGCTTCTCGTCGAAAATGTTGACGGCGCTGTAGACAACCTCGTTGGGGTAGACGCAGGGGCAGCTGGGCAGTTCGGTCAGGACCTGGTGGAGGTACTTCTGCAGGAAGTCATTCTTACAGTTCAGCCACTTCTCACAGCTGTCCATATCTGCGGAGGGGGGGACAAGAACAGAACAGTCAAGCAGAAGCAGAGACCGCACACCACTTTATGTTTGCTGTTACCAATATTGAAGCTATATTTAAAAAGTAAATAAAAAATCATTTAAAATTAATCTTTAATAAGGACCTATAACGCTTTCCTTTACTGTGTTGTAGCTTTTTGTGCACAGCTGCAAAATTATGAAGCTAAAGTACATGCCAGGCAGAGAAACTCTCTCCCCAATTTTCTCAGCTGCCCTGTTGGAATTCCAGCCTTTTTCTCAGTTACATCAAGATGACATCATCTCGTAACACAATCTTTATTGCCCGCCTACTGGCGAGCTTGGCACACCCTCATACAATGCACAGAAACTACTGGAGAGGCACAGCACCTCTCTGGTGGTTGACCAGACTGGGTGAGCTGACCAATCAGAGCAAACTCGACTTATCGGAAGGCGGGGCTTGAATACAAAGAGTGTTTACAGATGTACAGTATAAAAAACAACGTGGTGTTGCAACATTGAGGCATACAAAAATCTATTATTTTTCAGTTTTTTAGTAGCCTATAATCTAAATTTCTGCTTGTATATGATTTTTCCCGCTAAACACACTTTGATGAGCACATGGTTCTACACACAATCTACACATGAACTTGTACAAAGCTTGTAACAGACGTCCAGTAAATCCAGCAGTAAAGCTGGATATCAAACTTCAACATGAAGTTTGATATTGCTGCTTAGCCCATTAGCAGTCTGCTGAGCTGCGTGTTAAATAGAACCAGGTTCTACAATAAGGTTTGGACCTTTCACTTCATACATGCACCATTTTTGACTATAAACATTGCTGATCCACTCAAGGGAGCTCATCAAGAGTCAGAGCATGATGTCACTGTTTGAAAGAAACGCTACTCTGACCTCAAAATCTCTGGTACAACTGAGGTTATTTGCCAAAAATGCAATGACAGTATTTCAAAGAGTCTAAAATGAACTGAAGCACAGCAGAAACTAGGGGGGGAGGAAAATATCAAAAATATCGAATATCGGGATATTATGTTTCATGATACTGTAATGATTCTCAAAAACACAGTATCGATACACAGATTCCTGGCAGAAAGAGAATCAGTGTGTATTGTGTTTAAACCTCTGACCACTAGATGGCAGTGTTGTAATCCATTTTTAGCTCCACTCCAACATTAACAAGCAGCACAAGGGCGCCAGTGCTATTGTAAGCATTGGCAAACCTGTTTATATAGTGGTGTGTTTTAATTGTAGGATTTGATCAATTTCAATATATCACTTCGCTTGCAATATCGCAGTATATATATATATATATATATATATATATATATATATATATATATATATATATATATATATATATATATATATATATATATAATCGTGACCACTGCACGCTGCATCACAATGCGTATTGTATCTCCAGGTTCTTGCCAATACACAATACACAAGCCGACTTTTCAGACTGTCTATGGAAATTATGAACTAAATGATCTCTGGGCCAACGAAGAAAAAGACCATTAAGATTGTTACCAGCATAAAGTTGTAAAGCCTACATCTTTCATCGGTGGGCACGACATATGTAACTTGGAAAACTTGGACATCACCATTAACACTGGAAGACATATACACAGCAAAATGCTGCCTTCTAGATGACGTCTTTTTCGAGGCATCCATGCTTATTTCAACATGACAATGCCAAGCATAACCAATTGCAGGGTGTGGGTGCTAGACTAGCCTGCCGGCAGTCCACACCTTGTCCACTGCAGACTGGAGGTCCATTTAAAGTGTAGTACAGCTGAGGACGTGTTGTAGAAAGAACAGAGCCAAGACATTTAGCTTTTAAAACTAGATAAAGCGAGTAGTTTATCTATTATTCACTGCTTTCTGCACATACAGTGCAACCTTTTTTTTGCAATGAAGGTTCGAAAACTGTTTTGCCAATTGAGGTATACGTTCATCGAAGTGCCTGCTTGGTATGAGGAGCAAGGAGCAAGGAGCAACAGATTTTCAAACTATTGTTTAAAATCACATATTGAAACCTTTTTGGCCCAAAGATGGTTTAAACACCTGAAAGGTCTCAGTGGGCTGACAATATAGGACCAAATGTATGGGTTTTGGCTCCATTCCTTAAAGTACTGTCACTAAAACTGTCATGAATATTTACGTATGAAACTGTCTGCCTCCGAACAAACCTGCTTATTCTTAAGCAAACGAAGGTGCCCTCGAACTGTAATGGGCAGTGTATGTTCCTGAGTGGTCCAGTAATCAGTCACTGTTAAATTCAACTCCTTCTATACTGTAACTGACATCTCCTCTCTTTAATGTGGCAGGACGGAAAAAGAGTTTAAGTGAAACGGACTGTTCTGAACATCAGCAGATTTCATCCCCCGCTGAGGAACGAGATCCATGCAGGAGATCTAGGCCATAATAGAAACATTTAGCGTCTGACGTGAATTATAACAAGAGAATTATTTTTTTTTTCGTAAGTGCTTGACACAGTATCTTGTTATGCTTTCATTTTGCATTTCATTATTATTATGGCTGAATAAAAACAGCTATCACTTGCACTCGTCTGTGCCAGATTTGGAAGACAAAAAAAAGAACAACCCCAAAGCAAACAGTACAGTTTTATGGCCCCGGCAACACTCTCATTGGGGCAATCCTCAGAATGTTAAATATGGGCTTTTCAGCCCAACTGGACCTCTGCTTTCTTCCTGACTGCAGCCTCAGAGGGGTCGTTTATTTAAGGACAAGGACCATTTCAGCTGCAAAGGAAACACGCTTTAAACTGGACATGGATTAAATGGAAGATAATAAAATCAACAAATATTTAAAGAGAGAAGCAGTAAAGCTGGAAGTGCAGTCGTCTCCGAGGGTGGAAATTAAAGAAGCGCAATCTGATAAGCTGACTTAAATACACCATTATTATAAATTGGTCCTATCAGCTGGATACTGGCTGGGTGCTCCAAACAACACAGTGTAAGAAACTAACAAACATTAACAGTAATAGTATAATTATCCCCTCAAATGCAATCCAGTTACACTAAACACTAAAAATTAGTTGATGTCAACTAGATCCAGAAACATCACAGTACTGTGCAAAGGTTTGAGCCACTTGGGGACATTGTTATATTTAAAGAGCTATTTTTCCAGACAGGAAACTTTGATTTGCTTAACAAAACACTTTAAATATTTAAACAGTATTAATACAGTAAGTAATTCTTTTACATACGTCAGCGTGTTTATTTAACCCTGTTCAAGCTTCTCCTTGTGGAAACAACCCAGTATTATTTACAGTTCTCATCTAATACCTGCTTAAACTGCTCAGTACTTCATTAAGCTAAATCATTGCTTAATGCTAATTGATTGCTAATGAAAGGACCCGAATACATTCATACAGTGTCTGGGGCGTCCAGGAGAAATCTGGAACTACACTTTGTTCTTTAATCTGGAGCTCAAGATATGATCTACTTCTTTCACAATAAGATATTCATGTTACTTTGTATCGTATGTATGATTATTTACATCTGTTCTAATCATATCTAGTGAAAATACACTTATTGTTAAGATTAAGGCTTTTAAACAGTCAGCTTGGGTGCCCAAGACTTCTGCAGTACAGTAGTGTACACACACATATATATGTATATATATACGTGTCTATATGCATGTTGGCACTTTGTCCACTGAGGAAACTTTCAATCAGGATCTAGCACTGTACCAACCCATGTAGGCTCATTAGCTCATCTGAAGAGACAGCTTTCTTTAACAGTTACATATCCAAGATGTCAACTATTAATTTCTTTAAAACTAAAATAAGACATGTTTTCCAATTTTAACCATCCAGAGCTAACAGTACTTCATTAATTTGGGCCATGATTCCCCATTTTATTATTGTTTTTGCAGTTAATAAACTCTTACAGATACTCAAACCTCAAAATTAGCTGCAATGCAGGCGAAAACAACAGCCACATAGGACATAATGCCATCACACATAGTAGCTAGCCAGGTACTATAGCAGAACTAAAATCCCCTTATTTTAAATAATCTAATTCTTTCTTTTTCACTAAAAAGTGTTTAACGTAATAAAAAAACTGCAGTTTTGCTGTTAGTTATGGATTTTCCAGGTACCCTACAGGGTATAAACACATATTCAATTATCTGAGGTTAACATATTGTGAGAGTTCAACAAATAAACAGTAACTGTGCATTAGAATGTGCAGACGTTTGACCAGGGGTGCCCAAACTTTTGCATACAGCCCAAAATGTCGAATGCGCTCAACCAACCTGTATCAAAAGCATCGGTGTCATTCATCTCATGAGGGATGAGCTCTGTTACTGCGTTCAGGTCATCTGAAGAGGAAGAAAAACAGCAGTCAGCATCATTCAATCAAGGCCTCCACACTACAGTAACTCAGTAACTCCACTCCGTGTTTTCTTAGCTTGGTCACCGCCTCCTCGCTTGCTTGTACAAGTGATGGAAACATGGGCGGCGCATGTTTAATGTGTACAAGCACCATCTATTACACGCCGTGCATGCCATGCGAACTGCATCGGCAGTCTCAAAGTGCAATTTGAGGACAAATCAGCATCAATTCCCCGTGACAACTGCAGCGCGCTACCCGGCGGCCTGTATCTCCGCCTAAATCAGCTGAGTTGCTCTAAATGGACTGGAGCTTTACAGTGTGTGTTTCGGTAAGTCAGCTGGGCTGTGAGTGGACAGACTGTGTGTGTGTGTGTGTGTGTGGGAGGTGGGGGGTCGTCTAGACTGACCCGTGTGTGTGTGGGCTGCGCTGAAAGCCCTCATTGATCTGTCCTACACAGGTCTATGCATTCAAAGGGTGAGTTTGTGTCGTGTACATACTAAGAATAGCCTAAATGGCTTTTTATTCTTAACACTGGAGCTGTACAGCAAAAATGAGATGCATTTGTTTACAACTCTGCTCTTTGAAATGATCGTATCTTAAACAATTCCTGGTAATTCCAGAGTTAAACTGGTAAATATACTGGTAAACTGGTCCCACTAAATATTAAGTGTCTCTAATAACTGTGTAGTTACATATGAACAACATATTCACCAACAATGTAACTACTAGTGATGTAGCTACTGTTATAGATGGATTACAGCAGTACAGCTTATGTAATGTATCAAGTTCTTTTATGCCTCATATAATTGCATAAGAGTATCTTGATAGTTGCAACAGCAAATTCTCTCTAATGTAATTACACATCGGTAATAATAGTGGAATTACATTTGTAACTAGAAAGTGCATTTCCTGAATGCAATGCAGGATGGCTGGCCAGCTTAAGCACTGCGACGAACAAGGGATGAATAAACGACGAGTAGAGGAGTGTGGGTCAGTGTGTTTGGGTAATTGCACTAAGTGAGTGCATGCAGTTTGGTGGCTGTAAGAGGGATGAAAGAGGGATGGAAAAACATTACAAACAGACGAGTGTGGGTCAAACCAACACTGCAGTCGTGGTCGAGGGTCTAACCTGAGTCAGTGTACACAAAACAGTGTCTGTTGGTCGAGCAGAAGTTCAGTAAATTGGCATGCACTTTTCTATCCTATTCATTCTCTATGGGAAAAAAAATCCAGAAAAATCAGCTGTATACACAAGCTCAAATGACACAATCAGACCAGACAATCTGGAGCAGTGTTTATATTTCAAAAAACTGTGGGGCTAGTTACACTGCGAAGATCTGACAGAAACTGTAACCAGTTTTATCTATAAATCATTATATAATGTGACGGTACTGACACACTAACAGCAGATGCCCACTTCCCTAAAATCTAAGTTTAATACAACTGCATGATATTGCTCCCAAAACAAAACCTGCAGTTCCAGTCTAATTACAAATCTTCACTGTCCAAAGAAAAACAAGTATGTTTAAAATGGCAACTTCACAAGAGCGGACAAAAACAGTCTTTACTTCCAATGGAAGTCAATGGAACCAGAATTTTATCCAAGCTATTTTGGAGCATTTCTATTGGTCCATTCTTTACAAAATGTATATACAATGTTAAGAGTAACTGTCTTGATTAAATGATGCAAAAAAACAAAACAAAAAAAAAAATACAGATACATGCTTTTGACTGGACAACGACAAAATGCAGTTTTGCAGTTATTAGATATGTGTTATTACAGGAGAGAGAATTTGCTGTTACAACTATCAAGATACTCTAACATATTTATATGAGGCAACAAACCATTACATAAGCTGTAATGCTGTAATCCATCTGTAACAGTAGCTGCATCACTAGTAGTAACATAGTTGTTGCACATGTTGTTAATGCGTAACTAAACAGTTATTACAGACACTTAATATAAAGTGGCACCAGTAAATTCACAAGCTTGTGCTCGTAGGCTCCACCTTCATTGCTATACTGAACTGCAGATGCTGTTGTCTTTCTTCTATAGCTTCCAGCGTGAACTTTGACTGAGAAAAGCATAGTTTTATGGAGACTGTAGAAAAATTAGATGGTTCTGAAATGTGCCTTCTTTCTGTGGGCTCTTTAAGGACATAGTAGAAGTGTTTCTGTTTTATGAAGGAAGATGAGGTGTAGCTCAGGTAAGAAGCCCCACTCACCAGTTCTACCCAAGTCTGCAGAACCTTAAAGAAGACCTGGATGAGGTCTGAGTGGGATGATAGGGATGTTTTAGGGATGTAGTGTTACAGAAACAATTTAGGAGACTATTAAGTTCTAGTGATATTAGCAATGTTGGCCTTGTTTACTGCAGATCTTTCTCTCAGCCTTGGACTCACCTGGGCAGCGCTGCTGTTCACAGGTGCGCGACTCCGTGGCAGTGCAAGCGTAGCCACAGGAGCGGATTCTCTTCTGATTGCCGTGACCACAGGAGACGCTGCACGGAGACCAGTCACTCCATTCCTCCTCTTCATACTCTGCTGGTTTAAGAGAAACAACACTGAAACACAGCTCTTATAAAGTATGTCTACTCACTAATGTGTAGAACATCCACACACATACAAGCACAGATTATGATATATCTGTTTGGCAAAGCATCATCACACGCATCAGCACCTTTCCTGACTCTTCATTACTTCTATTATTATTCTCATTTTTTTATTCTATTTATGGTCTATGGTCTCTTACTGTACCCTTCATGTGTGCCTACATGTGTGCCTCACCAAGACAGATTCCTTGTATGTATGACATACATGGCGAACTAAACAATTCTGTTTCTGATTCTGGTTTTACGTATGATTCTGGTTTTGCGTATGATAAGGACTTTTAATCAAAATCCAGCATAAGTAGAAACACGATGATATACAATATAAGGTAAATATGTTACTGGCTCTAATAGAGCTAATGACAGTGTAACTGGTCAGCACGGTGGTGTAGTGGTTAGTATGGTGGTGTAGTGGTTAGTATGGTGGTGTAGTGGTTAGTACGGTGGTGTACTGGTTAGTATGGTGGTGTAGTGGTTAGTACGGTGGTGTAGTGGTTAGTATGGTGGTGTAGTGGTTAGTATGGTGGTGTAGTGGTTAGTACGGTGGTGTAGTGGTTAGTACGGTGGTGTAGTGGTTAGTAAGGTGGTGTAGTGGTTAGTACGGTGGTGTAGTGGTTAGTACGGTGGTGTAGTGGTCAGCACGGTGGTGTAGTGGTTAGTACGGTGGTGTACTGGTTAGTATGGTGGTGTAGTGGTTAGTATGGTGGTGTAGTGGTTAGTATGGTGGTGTACTGGTTAGTATGGTGGTGTAGTGGTTAGTACGGTGGTGTAGTGGTTAGTATGGTGGTGTAGTGGTTAGTATGGTGGTGTAGTGGTTAGTACAGTGGTGTAGTGGTTAGTATGGTGGTGTACTGGTTAGTATGGTGGTGTACTGGTTAGTATGGTGGTGTAGTGGTTAGTACGGTGGTGTACTGGTTAGTATGGTGGTGTAGTGGTTAGTAGGGTGGTGTACTGGTTAGTATGGTGGTGTAGTGGTTAGTATGGTGGTGTAGTGGTTAGTACGGTGGTGTACTGGTTAGTATGGTGGTGTAGTGGTTAGTACGGTGGTGTACTGGTTAGTAGGGTGGTGTAGTGGTTAGTAGGGTGGTGTAGTGGTTAGTAGGGTGGTGTAGTGGTTAGTACGGTGGTGTAGGGGTTAGTATGGTGGTGTAGTGGTTAGTAGGGTGGTGTAGTGGTTAGTAGGGTGGTGTAGTGGTTAGTAGGGTGGTGTAGTGGTTAGTACGGTGGTGTAGTGGTTAGCAGGGTGGTGTAGTGGTCAGTACGGTGGTGTAGTGGTTAGTACGGTGGTGTAGTGGTTAGTATGGTGGTGTAGTGGTTAGTACGGTGGTGTAGTGGTTAGTATGGTGGTGTAGTGGTTAGTACAGTGGTGTAGTGGTTAGCACGGTGGTGTAGTGGTTAGCACGGTGGTGTAGTGGTTAGAATGGTGGTGTAGTGGTTAGCACGGTGGTGTAGTGGTTAGCACGGTGGTGTAATGGTCAGTACGGTGGTGTAGTGGTCAGTACGGTGGTGTAGTGGTTAGTACGGTGGTGTACTGGTTAGTATGGTGGTGTAGTGGTTAGTATGCTGGTGTAGTGGTTAGTAAGGTGGTGTAGTGGTTAGTATGGTGGTGTAGTGGTTAGTAGTGCCCATAAGTGTGAACGTGTGCATGAGTGTGTGATGCGATGGGACTGATGACTTGTCCATGGTGTACCCTGCCTTCACCCAATGACACTGGGATTGGCTCCAGCCTCCCCATGACCCTGACTAGCGGGATAAAGTGGAAGATAATGGATGGGTGGATGGAAGAGTGTAACTGACCCTATTTAAAATTCTGGGATTTTCTTTACATACTGTTACTACATTAAGTTTTTAAATAAAATAAAAAACTGCACTACTAGTTACACTAAAAGTTATCCCAGCATTAGGGCAAAAGGAGGACAGACCAAATACTAAGATTCTAAAACTGATAAAAAGAAGTAACTTAAATAAAATAAAATAAATCTATTTCAAAGATTCTTTACTTTTAAAATGCTATGATTTTGCTGAGGTTTACTGAAACCTAATCTGTGCTCTACATTCAGTATGTTCTGTTAACATCAAGTTCAGTGAACACAAAATTAAGGCAACAGGTTATTTACACATATCAGCTAAAACCTTAAATACTTTCCTAAATTGTAGTAAAACCACTACGTAGTGAACCCACACAGACCATACGAGAAGGGCTCTGCTGAAGCCCACTTCAGAGGGAAAAGTGGAACACCTGAACCGAGAAGAACTCCATCCAAGCTTGTGTTTTTCTCTCGCTGCCTTTCCACCCACTCTTTAAACTCCGTACCTGCTGGTGTTTGAACCAGGCGCACTGTTTGAAGTCCCACTTCACGAGGCAGTAAAAACCGGCTATAAAGAGCTCCTCTCGGCTCGGCTTCCACGGCAGGGCTAATGATGCGCAGCTAGATTAATATTGCATATTTCTCTCGAAAATATAATCTCACTAATGAACAGGATGTGGGCTCTGCTGGCGTGCCGGGCTTCTTTTTTTTTGTTGTAATAAATATGTCAGTGGCAGAGACAGAGGCGAGGGGCCGGCCAAGACAAACACTTCGGTGGGAAAAGCAGGGCCTAATGGCTTAGCTTTCCGTCCAACAATACGCTCTCTTCGCGTCCATGGTAAAGAAATTAAGGCTTCAAGAGGACTCCACGGTGGGAGCGATGGAGGGAGAGACGGAGAGATTATGTTAATCATGGCTACTTGCGTTTTGGCTTTGCTGCTGGTTGCAGGTTAATTGGGCTGGAGACACAGGAGCCAAGACATGCCAAAGGAAATACAACAAGGTGTTGATGACATGCCTGGCATGGTCAGTTTTTTTCTGCTTCATGTAATCCTGGAATGTTTGGGCTCACTCTTTACGGAAAACAAAGCTTTTCCAAACAGGACTGAAAAACAAGCGATTTGAGAATTCGCATCAGCACTAAAGCACCTCTTTAACGCTGCGGGAACAACAGAAACTGCTTCTGGCCTTAACTCTTTTTCTTTCTCGCACTTTGATATGTAAGGATTGGTAACTTTACAGGAGAGGCCAAAACCTTTCCTACCTTTCAATGTAAGTGACTGTACAGAGGTTTAATTCTGAGGGATTTGGAGCATTTCTATTGGTCCATTCATCATGAAACTTTCACAGGATATAAAGAGCAGTTGTAGTGTTCAAATAATAGAGAAAATGAAAATCAAACAAAAATAGAGATACTGTATATGTGGCATAACAAATACACACAATGTGAACGGCAGCTGCATTTAAATGAAGTAGAAAAATAAAAATGGAAATATATATATATGCATATCAATTAGGGGTGGGCGATATGGCCCTACAATAATATCACAATATTTTATGGTATTTTTGCGGTAAAGATACTCTTGGCAATATGACAAAACATTGAATTAAAAAAAATATTTCAAGAATACACTACTGCAACAAAATGAAAATTAAATTTTATTACTGCATACGATATATGGTACACCCCTAACTGAGATAGTAAAAAATACAAGAATTTTCATCAGATTGTAACAGAAGTCAATGATCTAGAATCTTATGATACTAAATAATGCACACCAAATATTTCCATCTATCCAGGACTGAAATAAAATGAACGATACTGGACAGATAAAATCTCTTTCTAGTAGATATATAATGGGAAATGAGAAAAGTGTGAATTTAATCTTTTGTTAAAAACAGTAAAAAAGTAGAACTCTGATGTGATAATTAGGGATGGGTGATGTGGCACGATATTTCAGAATATCACGATATTCAAAAATGTTGGCGATATTATTGTGTACAATACGATGTGGCACACCCCTAAGATAATTTTTTGTCAATTCTGCATCATTTAAACATGACAGCTGCTGTTGTGCTACACATGAGTAGACCAATAGAAATAATTCAAAATATCTTGGAAAAAATTCTGGATCCATTGACTTACATTGGAGGTAACAGTTTTATATATATATATATATGTACAAAGAAACACAATTATCTCCAAAACACAGCAGGAGAGTCCAAAAACCTTCTTAACTGTAAATGTCAATCAGTTGAATGGAGATATGTTTTTCTTTGGACAGCAAAGATAAATAACCTAACAATACCCAAAACACATTTAGCTAATTTAACAAAAATCAGTACTAAGCTGTTCCACAATGGACTGAATTGCATCCAAATGTGTGTGTGAGTCACATCACAGTGCCAGCATATCGTCACTATCCAAAGAAAAACATGTATCTCCATGTTTGTTGATTTTCAGTTTTCTACATTGTTTGAACACGACAACTGCCGTTTACATAGTGTGACAATTTCATGATGAATGGACCAATAGAAATGCTCCAAAATAGCGAGGAAAATCTGGTTGCATTGACTTATACTGGAAGTTAAGTAAGTTTTTGTCCTCTCCTGTAAAGTTTTTGGAAATACTTTTTTCCATTGAACAGCGACGATATAAGTTCATGATGCGATTGCCCTGATTGCTCCTGATGGGATGAACTTGGAATGAACTTTATTATTCACAAAAGTGACCTAGAATAATCTGTGACCTTTCTTTTTAGATTGGTCCAGTTGTCCTTGGATGACGCAGTGGGTCTCACCTCATGGCAAGAAGGGTCTGTGCTCTATGCTTTCTGTGTAGTTTGCATGGTCTCCTAGTGTCTGTGTGTGTATTGGTACATTAAAATTGACCCCGAAGGATAAGCCGTTAATAAATACGCGAGAGTGTGATTCCTACTCTTTAAACTGTTTAAGCACACTCTTTCACCACCACTGTTGTCAGTGGCCAGTTCTCATCAAGTCCCATGGCTGAAACACGTGCAGGTTGGAGGCATGTCCAGGCGACAGCTTGACAAGATGCAAAAATATGTTGTGCCACAATAAAGTACTTAAGTAATCACCTGAAGCAGCAGCATAGTATGAGTGTGGAAACAACTGGTCCCCCCACCCCCTCGGATTCAGCTCTGGCTAGACACAATGATACCCCTAGCTAGACTAGTGAGCAAACAAAGACCGTCTGGTAATAACAAAGACCATCAACCTATTTATTTATTCGCTCAGAAACTATCACAAGCTATCCATCATTACAGGCAGCTTCTTCAACACAGTGATAGGAAACAGTAGCTTCAATAACAGTGAGTGATGTTTGTTTATTTGATGTTTGTTAATAACTCCTTTAGAGGGCGGTGGTGAGTGATGTTTGTTTATTTGATGTTTGTTAATAACTCCTTTAGAGGGCGGTGGTGAGTGATGTTTGTTTATTTGATGTTTGTTAATAACTCCTTTAGAGGGCGGTGGTTAGTGATGTGTGTTTATTTGATGTTTGTTAATAACTCCTTTAGAGGGTGGTGGTGAGTGATGTTTGTTTATTTGATGTTTGTTAATAACTCCTTTAGAGGGTGGTGGTTGGTGATGTTTGTTTATTAGATGTTTGTTAATAACTCCTTTAGAGGGCGGTGGTGAGTGATGTTTGTTTATTAGATGTTTGTTAATAACTCCTTTAGAGGGCGGTGGTGAGTGATGTTTGTTTATTAGATGTTTGTTAATAACTCCTTTAGAGGGCGGTGGTGAGTGATGTTTGTTTATTTGATGTTTGTTAATAACTCTAGAGGGCGGTGGTAAGTGATGTTTGTTAATAACTTCTTTAGAGGGTGGTGGTGAGTGATGTTTGTTTATTTGATGTTTGTTAATAACTCTAGAGGGCGGTGGTGAGTGATGTTTGTTTATTAGATGTTTGTTAATAACTCCTTTAGAGGGCGGTGGTGAGTGATGTTTGTTTATGTGATGTTTGTTAATAACTCCTTTAGAGGGTGGTGGTGAGTGATGTTTGTTTATGTGATGTTTGTTAATAACTCCTTTAGAGGGTGGTGGTGAGTGATGTTTGTTTATGTGATGTTTGTTAATAACTCCTTTAGAGGGTGGTGGTGAGTGATGTTTGTTTATGTGATGTTTGTTAATAACTCCTTTAGAGGGTGATGATGAGTGATGTGTGTTTATTTGATGTTTGTTAATAACTCCTTTAGAGGGCGGTGGTGAGTGATGTTTGTTTATTTGATGTTTGTTAATAACTCCTTTAGAGGGTGGTGGTGAGTGATGTTTGTTTATGTGATGTTTGTTAATAACTCCTTTAGAGGGCGGTGGTGAGTGATGTTTGTTTATTTGATGTTTGTTAATAACTCCTTTAGAGAGTGGTGGTGAGTGATGTTTGTTTATTTGATGTTAATAATTCCTTTAGAGGGTGGTGGTGGGTGATATTTATTTATTTGATGTTTGTTAATAACTCCTTTAGAGGGTGGTGGTGAGTGATGTTTGTTTATGTGATGTTTGTTAATAACTCCTTTAGAGGGAGGTGGTGAGTGATGTGTGTTTATTTGATGCGTATGTAAGATAGGGTTAAGTACAGTTCGTTCATCTCTAGAAGAAATGCTAGGAAGAGTCAACGTCCTGCCCTCTACCAGGCCACCATGCTGCTCATGGCCGGGCTGTGTTTCTGCGGCTGGCCATAATTACAGGAAAGCGTTACATTACTAAGTGTCTAGAGATTATGTGTAGGCCACATCATTAATAATGTGTCTCGTTTAACCCTCGCTCTGTTTCACATTCAGGCTTGTTTGTACACAGCAGAGTCCTTTACCCTAAATACTCTCATTAGATCCAGTTTTAGAGCACTGGCCCCACGGAGGTGACGGGGGACGTGGAATTAACCCTATCGCTCCAAACTTCTGAAACGTCAGTCCCAACCATGGTGAGCACACTGGCCGATGAATGGGTCTCTTCTGGGTGGGATTGCGTTTGACCATAGCAGTGCTTTAGTCTCCCTCTAACGACGTTTAAGGAACATGGTGTTTAGGTCAGGGAAACAGAGCAGTAATACTTTGCGGTGGGCTGCACCAATCACATCAGGGTGGTACGGCTCAAATGAGAGGAGTTGCCTTTTTGATGAAATTGCTGATGGAACTGATACGACTATAAATGTTGCTTTTGACGCAGCTCTGTGTAAGCTAAGCTTTCTGGTGAGGAACGCTATAATTTCCACGGTTTACCGAAGGCCTTCACTGAGCCTGAGCTTCAGCTGTACGCAAAACCAGCACAATATCAGATTCTTTAGCATTCTTTTGAAATGCCCTAACTATGCTGTCCATCAAACTGCAGTGTCCATGTTTTTTGTCCTCTTCTTCCTCAGCTTGCAACAATTTTTTGCAACATATTAAAGAATATTTTTGCTTTTGCTTTTTTCACAATGAATGGACCAACAGAAATGCTCCAAAATATTTTGGGGAAAGATTTTCTGGTTCCATTGACCTACATTGAAAGTAGGTATGTTGGTATTTTGGATATACTTGCTTTTCTTTGGACAGTGACAATACAACATACAGTATTAGTAATCATTCTATACAATATGTATCTATCCATCTAGCAATCCATCCATTATCTTCTGCTGGAAGCAATCCCAGTGTCATTGGGCGAAGATGGATACACCACGGACAGTTCGCCAGTCCATTGCATGGCCAACACACACTCACACCCACAGGTGATTTAGAGTGACCAATCAACCCAACATGCATGTGTTTGGACTGTGGGGGGAAACCAGAGTAACCGGAGGAAACCCACTCAAGCACGGGGTGAACATACACACTCCACACAGAACAGCCCGGACCAGGAATCCAACCCGGGCTGTCTTGCTGTGAGGAGACAGTGCTGACCACTACACCACCTTACTAACCACTACACCAGCATACTAACCACTACACCACCGTACTAACCACTACACCACCGTACTAACCACTACACCACCGTACTAACCACTACACCACCGTGCTAACCACTACACCACCATACTAACCATTACACCACCGTACTAACCACTACACCACCTTACTAACCACTACACCACCGTACTAACCACTACACCACCGTACTAACCACTACACCACCGTACTAACCACTACACCACCTTACTAACCAACACACCACCATACTAACCACTACACCACCGTACTAACCACTACACCACCGTACTAACCACTACACCACCGTACTAACCACTACACCACCTTACTAACCACTACACCACCGTACTAACCACTACACCACCATACTAACCACTACACCACCGTACTAACCACTACACCACCGTACTAACCACTACACCACCGTACTAACCACTACACCACCTTACTAACCACTACACCACCGTACTAACCACTACACAACCGTACTAACCACTACACCACCGTACTAACCACTACACCACCTTACTAACCAACACACCACCATACTAACCACTACACCACCGTACTAACCACTACACCACCATACTAACCACTACACCACCGTACTAACCACTACACCACCATACTAACTACTACACCACCCTACTAACCACTACACCACCGTACTAACCACTACACCACCTTACTAACCACTACACCACCGTACTAACCACTACACCACCGTACTAACCACTACACCGCCGTACTAACCACTACACCACCGTACTAACCACTACACCACCGTACTAACCACTACACCACCGTACTAACCACTACACCACCGTACTAACCCCTACACCACCATACAAACCACTACACCACCATACTAACCACTACACCACCGTACTAACCACTACACCACCGTACTAACCGCTACACCACCGTACTAACCGCTACACCACCATACTAACCACTACACCACCGTACTAACCACTACACCACCGTACTAACCACTACACCACCATACTAACCACTACACCACCGTACTAACCACTACACCACCGTATTAACCACTACACCACCATACTAACCACTACACCACCGTGCTAACCACTACACCACCGTACTAACCACTACACCACCATACTAACCACTACACCACCGTACTAACCACTACACCACCATACTAACCACTACACCACCGTACTAACCACTACACAACCGTACTAACCACTACACCACCACACTAACCACTACACCACCATACTAACCACTACACCACCGTACTAACCACTACACCACCGTACTAACCACTACACCACCACACTAACCACTACACCACCGTACTAACCACTACACCACCATACTTACCACTACACCACCGTACTAACCACTACACAACCATACTAACCACTACACCACCTTACTAATCACTACACCACCATACTAACCACTACACCACAATACTAATCACTACACCACCATACTTACCACTACACCCTGTACTAACCATTACACCACCTTACTAATCACTACACCACCGTACTAACCACTACACCACCTTACTAATCACTACACCACCGTACTAACCGCTACACCACCTTACTAATCACTACACCACCGTACTAACCACTACACCACCGTACTAACCACTACACCACCATACTAACCACTACACCACCGTACTAACCACTACACCACCCTGCTAACCAATACACCACCGTACTAACCACTACACCACCGTACTAACCACTACACCACCGTACTAACCACTACACCACTGTACTAACCACTACACCAAAGTACTAACCACTACACCACCGTACTAACCACTAAACCACTGCACTAACCACTACACCACCACACTAACCACTACACCACCATACTAACCACTACAACCACCGTACTAACCACTACACCACCACACTAACCACTACACCACCGTACTAACCACTACACCACCATACTTACCACTACACCACCGTACTAACCACTACACAACCATACTAACCACTACACCACCATACTAATCACTACACCACCGTACTAACCACTACACCACCGTACTAACCACTACACCACCACACTAACCACTACACCACCATACTAATCACTACACCACCGTACTAACCACTACACCACCGTACTAACCACTACACCACTACACCACCACACTAACCACTACACCACCGTACTAACCACTACACCACCATACTTACCACTACACCACCGTACTAACCACTACACCACCGTATTAACCACTACACCACCATACTAACCACTACACCACCGTGCTAACCACTACACCACCGTACTAACCACTACACCACCATACTAACCACTACACCACCGTACTAACCACTACACCACCATACTAACCACTACACCACCGTACTAACCACTACACAACCGTACTAACCACTACACCACCACACTAACCACTACACCACCATACTAACCACTACACCACCGTACTAACCACTACACCACCGTACTAACCACTACACCACCACACCAACCACTACACCACCGTACTAACCACTACACCACCATACTTACCACTACACCACCGTACTAACCACTACACAACCATACTAACCACTACACCACCTTACTAATCACCACACCACCATACTAACCACTACACCACAATACTAATCACTACACCACCATACTTACCACTACACCCTGTACTAACCATTACACCACCTGACTAATCACTACACCACCGTACTAACCACTACACCACCTTACTAATCACTACACCACCGTACTAACCGCTACACCACCTTACTAATCACTACACCACCGTACTAACCACTACACCACCGTACTAACCACTACACCACCATACTAACCACTACACCACCGTACTAACCACTACACCACCCTGCTAACCAATACACCACCGTACTAACCACTACACCACCGTACTAACCACTACACCACCGTACTAACCACTACACCACTGTACTAACCACTACACCAAAGTACTAACCACTACACCACCGTACTAACCACTAAACCACTGCACTAACCACTACACCACCACACTAACCACTACACCACCATACTAACCACTACACCACCGTACTAACCACTACACCACAGTACTAACCACTACACCACCACACTAACCACTACACCACCGTACTAACCACTACACCACCATACTTACCACTACACCACCGTACTAACCACTACACAACCATACTAACCACTACACCACCATACTAATCACTACACCACCGTACTAACCACTACACCACCGTACTAACCACTACACCACCACACTAACCACTACACCACCATACTAAGCACTACACCACCATACTAACCACTACACCACCGTACTAACCACTACACCACCCTGCTAACCAATACACCACCGTACTAACCACTACACCACCGTACTAACCACTACACCACCGTACTAACCACTACACCACTGTACTAACCACTACACCACCGTACTAACCACTACACCACCATACTAACCACTACAACACCATACTAACCACTACACCACCTTACTAACCACTACACCACCATACTAACCACTACACCACCCTGCTAACCAATACACCACCGTACTAACCACTACACCACCGTACTAACCACTACACCACCGTACTAACCACTACACCACTGTACTAACCACTACACCAAAGTACTAACCACTACACCACCGTACTAACCACTAAACCACTGCACTAACCACTACACCACCACACTAACCACTACACCACCATACTAACCACTACACCACCGTACTAACCACTACACCACAGTACTAACCACTACACCACCGTACTAACCACTACACAACCGTACTAACCACTACACCACCACACTAACCACTACACCACCATACTAACCACTACACCACCGTACTAACCACTACACCACCGTACTAACCACTACACCACCACACTAACCACTACACCACCGTACTAACCACTACACCACCATACTTACCACTACACCACCGTACTAACCACTACACAACCATACTAACCACTACACCACCTTACTAATCACTACACCACCATACTAACCACTACACCACAATACTAATCACTACACCACCATACTTACCACTACACCCTGTACTAACCATTACACCACCTTACTAATCACTACACCACCGTACTAACCACTACACCACCTTACTAATCACTACACCACCGTACTAACCGCTACACCACCTTACTAATCACTACACCACCGTACTAACCACTACACCACCGTACTAACCACTACACCACCATACTAACCACTACACCACCGTACTAACCACTACACCACCCTGCTAACCAATACACCACCGTACTAACCACTACACCACCGTACTAACCACTACACCACCGTACTAACCACTACACCACTGTACTAACCACTACACCAAAGTACTAACCACTACACCACCGTACTAACCACGAAACCACTGCACTAACCACTACACCACCACACTAACCACTACACCACCATACTAACCACTACACCACCGTACTAACCACTACACCACCACACTAACCACTACACCACCGTACTAACCACTACACCACCATACTTACCACTACACCACCGTACTAACCACTACACAACCATACTAACCACTACACCACCATACTAATCACTACACCACCGTACTAACCACTACACCACCGTACTAACCACTACACCACCACACTAACCACTACACCACCATACTAATCACTACACCACCGTACTAACCACTACACCACCGTACTAACCACTACACCACTACACCACCACACTAACCACTACACCACCGTACTAACCACTACACCACCGTACTAACCATTACACCACCAAACTAACCACTACACTACCGTATTAACCATTACACCACCCTACTAACCACTACACCACCGTGCTAACCACTACACCACCGTACTAACCACTACTCCACCATAATAACCACTACACCACCGTACTAACCACTACACCACCGTACTAATCACTACACCAACGTACTAACCACTACACCACCGTACTAACCACTACACCACCGTACTAACCACTACACCACCATACTAACCACTACACCACCGTACTAACCACTACACCACCCTGCTAACCAATACACCACCGTACTAACCACTACACCACCGTACTAACCACTACACCACCGTACTAACCACTACACCACTGTACTAACCACTACACCACCGTACTAACCACTACACCACCATACTAACCACTACAACACCATACTAACCACTACACCACCTTACTAACCACTACACCACCATACTAACCACTACACCACCCTGCTAACCAATACACCACCGTACTAACCACTACACCACCGTACTAACCACTACACCACCGTACTAACCACTACACCACTGTACTAACCACTACACCAAAGTACTAACCACTACACCACCGTACTAACCACTAAACCACTGCACTAACCACTACACCACCACACTAACCACTACACCACCATACTAACCACTACACCACCGTACTAACCACTACACCACAGTACTAACCACTACACCACCGTACTAACCACTACACAACCGTACTAACCACTACACCACCACACTAACCACTACACCACCATACTAACCACTACACCACCGTACTAACCACTACACCACCGTACTAACCACTACACCACCACACTAACCACTACACCACCGTACTAACCACTACACCACCATACTTACCACTACACCACCGTACTAACCACTACACAACCATACTAACCACTACACCACCTTACTAATCACTACACCACCATACTAACCACTACACCACAATACTAATCACTACACCACCATACTTACCACTACACCCTGTACTAACCATTACACCACCTTACTAATCACTACACCACCGTACTAACCACTACACCACCTTACTAATCACTACACCACCGTACTAACCGCTACACCACCTTACTAATCACTACACCACCGTACTAACCACTACACCACCGTACTAACCACTACACCACCATACTAACCACTACACCACCGTACTAACCACTACACCACCCTGCTAACCAATACACCACCGTACTAACCACTACACCACCGTACTAACCACTACACCACCGTACTAACCACTACACCACTGTACTAACCACTACACCAAAGTACTAACCACTACACCACCGTACTAACCACTAAACCACTGCACTAACCACTACACCACCACACTAACCACTACACCACCATACTAACCACTACACCACCGTACTAACCACTACACCACCACACTAACCACTACACCACCGTACTAACCACTACACCACCATACTTACCACTACACCACCGTACTAACCACTACACAACCATACTAACCACTACACCACCATACTAATCACTACACCACCGTACTAACCACTACACCACCGTACTAACCACTACACCACCACACTAACCACTACACCACCATACTAATCACTACACCACCGTACTAACCACTACACCACCGTACTAACCACTACACCACTACACCACCACACTAACCACTACACCACCGTACTAACCACTACACCACCATACTTACCACTACACCACCGTACTAACCACTACACCACCGTATTAACCACTACACCACCATACTAACCACTACACCACCGTGCTAACCACTACACCACCGTACTAACCACTACACCACCATACTAACCACTACACCACCGTACTAACCACTACACCACCATACTAACCACTACACCACCGTACTAACCACTACACAACCGTACTAACCACTACACCACCATACTAACCACTACACCACCGTACTAACCACTACACCACCGTACTAACCACTACACCACCACACCAACCACTACACCACCGTACTAACCACTACACCACCATACTTACCACTACACCACCGTACTAACCACTACACAACCATACTAACCACTACACCACCTTACTAATCACTACACCACCATACTAACCACTACACCAC
This sequence comes from Megaleporinus macrocephalus, assembly GCA_021613375.1. Classification (NCBI taxonomy): domain Eukaryota; kingdom Metazoa; phylum Chordata; class Actinopteri; order Characiformes; family Anostomidae; genus Megaleporinus; species Megaleporinus macrocephalus. The sequence goes on from CM038712.1 coordinate 22,742,859, forward strand.
AATACTAATCACTACACCACCATACTTACCACTACACCCTGTACTAACCATTACACCACCTTACTAATCACTACACCACCGTACTAACCACTACACCACCTTACTAATCACTACACCACCGTACTAACCGCTACACCACCTTACTAATCACTACACCACCGTACTAACCACTACACCACCGTACTAACCACTACACCACCATACTAACCACTACACCACCGTACTAACCACTACACCACCCTGCTAACCAATACACCACCGTACTAACCACTACACCACCGTACTAACCACTACACCACCGTACTAACCACTACACCACTGTACTAACCACTACACCAAAGTACTAACCACTACACCACCGTACTAACCACTAAACCACCGCACTAACCACTACACCACCACACTAACCACTACACCACCATACTAACCACTACACCACCGTACTAACCACTACACCACAGTACTAACCACTACACCACCACACTAACCACTACACCACCGTACTAACCACTACACCACCATACTTACCACTACACCACCGTACTAACCACTACACAACCATACTAACCACTACACCACCATACTAATCACTACACCACCGTACTAACCACTACACCACCGTACTAACCACTACACCACCACACTAACCACTACACCACCATACTAAGCACTACACCACCATACTAACCACTACACCACCGTACTAACCACTACACCACCCTGCTAACCAATACACCACCGTACTAACCACTACACCACCGTACTAACCACTACACCACCGTACTAACCACTACACCACTGTACTAACCACTACACCACCGTACTAACCACTACACCACCATACTAACCACTACAACACCATACTAACCACTACACCACCTTACTAACCACTACACCACCATACTAACCACTACACCACCCTGCTAACCAATACACCACCGTACTAACCACTACACCACCGTACTAACCACTACACCACCGTACTAACCACTACACCACTGTACTAACCACTACACCAAAGTACTAACCACTACACCACCGTACTAACCACTAAACCACTGCACTAACCACTACACCACCACACTAACCACTACACCACCATACTAACCACTACACCACCGTACTAACCACTACACCACAGTACTAACCACTACACCACCACACTAACCACTACACCACCGTACTAACCACTACACCACCATACTTACCACTACACCACCGTACTAACCACTACACAACCATACTAACCACTACACCACCATACTAATCACTACACCACCGTACTAACCACTACACCACCGTACTAACCACTACACCACCACACTAACCACTACACCACCATACTAAGCACTACACCACCATACTAACCACTACACCACCGTACTAACCACTACACCACCCTGCTAACCAATACACCACCGTACTAACCACTACACCACCGTACTAACCACTACACCACCGTACTAACCACTACACCACTGTACTAACCACTACACCACCGTACTAACCACTTAACCACTGCACTAACCATTACACCACCATACTAACCACTACACCACCGTACTAACCACTACACCACCATACTAACCACTACACCACCGTTCTAACCACTACACCACCATACTAACCACTACACCACCTTACTAACCACTACACCACTGTACTAACCACTACACCACTGTACTAACCACTACACCACCATACTAACCACTACACCACTGTACTAACCACTACCCCACCATACTAACCACTACACCACTGTACTAACCACTACACCACCATACTAACCACTACACCACTGTACTAACCACTACACCACCATACTAACCACTACACCACCGTACTAACCACTACACCACCATACTAACCACTACACCACCATACTAACCACTACACCACCATACTAACCACTACACCACTGTACTAACTACTACACCACCATACTAACCACTACACCACCGTACTAACCACTACACCATCGTGCTGCCACACTATGTATATGTAATTCATATAATATTAAATATAATAGTAATATAATTTTAGCATATGATTGCATATATAATATTGTGTAATATATAATATAGATTTTTTTTGTCCATTTTTTCTGCATTTTTTGAATACAACAGCTGCCGTTTACATTATGTAAAAATTACTTGATAAAAGGACCAATAGAAATGCTTCAAAATCACTTTGAAAAAAATCTAATTCCATACACTTATATTGTAACTCCTGTAAAGTTACTATTTTGTAGATACTTGTTTTTCATTGGACAGCTACGATATACAATGCAGTATAATATAATAGCACAGTGGAATGAAACTCAATGAGACAGAAATGAAAGTAGAGACCCCGGATCTCTAACTCTGTGGCTCCGAAAAGTGCCACAAATTCCAGAGCGAGCTCAAAGTGTCCCGGCCGTGGGAAGGACAGGGCAGCGGCCGGCTAGAGAGATGAAAAGCAGCGCAGAGGTCCTCTCAGGCCAATCTGTCGTCTGATTGAACACAAATATTAGTTGTTAAGCCAGCGGAGAGGCCCCGCGCTGCTATTAGCGAGCGACACGGCTTCTAAACGTGGCGCTTTCCCAGCAATAACGTCAACTTCAAAGAAGATACAAAGGCCTGATGCTTGAGTGGCCACTGTTAGTAATGGAGGCCAGACTGAGCCTCATATAGGCCCAGTCCCCTCCAACCCCCCCCCCCCCCCCCCCCCCCCCCCCCCTACCTGCACCACCACAGACACACTGAAAAACATGCTTTTAAACGGTTCAGAGATGTAAATCTCGTGCTGAGGAGATTTAAATCTTGGAGAAGCCTGAAGAAGTAAATCTTGCTGGATCTCTCTGAATCCGGTAACCGAGCTGTAGAAGATGTATGTCTCCTCAGTGTCTTGGTGAACGCACACAATCGACCAGAAAGAGGCTCTGATGCTTGTCGCCACTAACAACCTTAATAATATAAGCCACATATCAGGACACAGTACATTTAGGCTCTATTTTCTATTTACTGCTGATAGGCATCAGAAGAACCGTCTGAGAGACTGGCGACAGCAGTGGCATGTTTATGTAGCGGTTCTTGAGTGCAACCTCAAATCATAAATCATGTCAGGACTACAGAGGGGGCCGGGGCCTACGTCGCTGCTGCAGCCTAGGGGAGGAAATTGGTTTAACAAAAACGGAGCAGCTCAGTACACACAAGCTCCAGCTTCAGGAGCACAAACACGAGCGCCTGTTGTTTCGGATAGCGGGGCCAAGCGAAAACAAAGCCCCGAAAGTCGAGCTTCCTGCTGCTGTTTTCATGGGAAGATCCAGCGTGTCACAGTTCTACTGCATCCTAACACTCAGTCAGCTGCCTTCCCGCCAGAGGAACGTAGAGCATCTGCTCTGAGCGTAAATAAAGGGATGTTTGGCTGCCTGGTCAGAGAACAGGCTCATCATCTTGACCTACAAACAAAGCTTGTAAGATCTTGTGCAATATGCTGTTGTTCCATCCCAACAGACATCAGAGATTGATAATCATGTTGTGTAGAGTGCACTTATCATTCAGTATCTTTATTTTCTAACATAACGTCACCGTCCAATGAAAACCAAGCATCTCCACTTGCTGCGATTTTTTACAATCCTATTTCATATTGTGCAGTATTATGGAAATTTCATGATGACCAGACTAATAACAATGCTCTAAAACTGCTTTAAACTAAATAACTTTCCATTAACTTGCAATAGAAGTAAAGAGTGTAAAGTTATCTTATTGGAGATCTTGTTTTTCTTTGAACTTCAACAGAACGCAAGTAATTGAGTACCAAATTTTAATACCCAGTAAGCCAGTCTTCGCATCTGTAAGCCAATAAGAATGCTCGGTTCTTAATCTGGACTGCTGATAGATCACCTGGATTAGTCTGCAGCCCTCAAACACGTTCCTGTTTCCACTTTCAGTGTATTATTAACCCTTTGATGCACAACCTGGGTCAAAAGTGACCAGACCGAGATTTTATTTTCTATATATTTCCAAAAAATTTATTTCATCCTTTAAATTTCATCCTTTGAATTCCTCAATTTACTTGTTTTTGTTAATCACAAATCCTGATTTTAGTTTTTTTGATTTTCAATCTGTGTGTCATTGTCCTTCTAACACACACATGGGTCATAATTAGCCCTCATGTGTTCATTATGGATATCTGACAGGAACATCTGTAAATATTTGCAGTCAGGAACATATTTACAACTATTCATGAACAAACTATTTTTGTTCATGAAGTAAATTAATACGAATTAAAATAACGATTTATGGTCAAAAAACAAGATTTTTAATAAACACTTAAACATTAAATAATAAAATAAACAGATTTTAATAGATTTACCAAAGAGACACTCAGCAATACATACAATAACATAGGAAATGAATAGGGGTCATGTTGTGCTTTAGAAGGGGTTTGCTTAGCTTGTGCATCAAAGGGTTAAAAGAAGAAGGCTTAAAAAAGAAGCACAATTTAGGAACTGCTATTGAAGGTAAGGTCTGCATAGATATAGATATTTTAACACTATCCAGCTCTACTTGTTAGACTGACTGGCTGATAAGGACAGACTTGTCTCTGCTGTGAACGAATACAGTGCTTTGAATTGACTTGAATGAAATATATCCACTCAATCCATGTTCATAAACTTAACATCAACAATGTTTCGTCTTCAATCATCAGTCATATTGCTGCAATGTACGTTATTCACCTGGACACAGTGGAATCAAGTCAATTCAAGACATTATTTCTTTGAGTGTGTGTTCACAGTCAGCACAGTAGGCGACGTAACGCCAGAGAGACGCCTGTTCAAACCGGAGAAGATAAACATGCTCATGCTTCCAGACACGGTGTGGGTCATTCAGGCTCTGTAGTGGCAAATGGGTCACGAATGTTGATCCTTCACGTGTTAAACCTGGTCTGTTATTTTGAACAACATCAGTAAAGTTCAGTAAAACAACTCAAATCAGAGATGAAGTATATTGTTGACGTACAAATGTATTTATACTTTAAAGTTCTTTTGAACAAAGAAGAGGTAAATCATCACTGTCCAAATGAAAAACGTATGTATGATTTTTCTATTTTGCATCATTTAAACACGACAGCTGCTCTTTACATTGTGTAAAAATTCCATGACCACCATTTGTATCTACGACAGTGGTGTACAGGTCAAATACACTCTGTGTATGGGCAAGAACCTAGTGATATGATATGTATCATGATACATGGGTTACAATATATTGTGCTGTAACCACGACGATATGTTGCCATTTTTAACTTCTAATTTTAGAAAAACTGTCAGAGTATAAAAACACACATCATATGCATGAGTTTTCTCATGGTAACACTAGCAGTGCGCCCTTATGCTACTTGTTTTTGTTGGAGTGAAAGAGTCTAATGGTGTAATGGTCAAATATGAGCATAGCGCTGTGTATGGGCAAGAACCATGTGATATGATATGAATCATGATACAGGGGTTACCATTCAATATATTGTGCTGTAACCATGACGATATGTTTTTTATTTCTAATTTTAGGAAAACTGTCATAGTATTAAAAACACACATCATATGTACAAGTTTGCTCATGGTAACGCTAGCAGTGCACTCTTACACTGTTTGTTTTTGTTGGAGTAAAAGAGTTTAATGGTGTAAAGGACAAATATGTCCATAGCGCTGTGTATGGGCAAGAACCTTGTGATACAATACGTATCATAAGTATACAATACGTATTGCGATTTGATATACTGCGATACTATAGGTGGCGATATGCTGCAATTTTTGACAGTGGTGTAAAGATCAAATACCTCCCCCACCTGTAGAGGGACCCCAGGAGCAAGAACTCCTGAAGCATAATCCTATGTAAAATCCAATGCATCTGTGATTCCCAAAACCATCCGTCCTTTACTTTTATACTGTCGAGACGAAGCTCACGTCTTACCGTAATTCTCTATCGAGTCCCAGCCTTTCCAGCGCCTGCCCCAGTCCACGCCGACTCCACTCAGAAGAGAGTCTTCTCCATCATAGTTGAGGTCCTCTCCGTTCTCCTCCAGACTGGCTTGGCCTGGGCTTTCCTCGCTGGAGTCGTGGTACTCCCAGAAGAGCGGCCAGAAGAGCTTTTTGTGGTCCAACCACTGCTCGGAGCTCAAAGACCAGTCGTTCCTGCCCTCCTTAGCCAGGTCCATCTCGACCTCCATCTGGGGGTCATCTACGACCTCAATGGTGACCTGTAAGAGGGCAAAAGAGTGAATAGTGGTGTTTTCAAGGTATGAGCCCTGTGCTATGTTTTCAGTGATGCTGGCTTGAAATCATTGTCTTAGGAATGTCAACAACCTAACCGGAGCGCCAGAGCAGGGACGTATAAGGGGATTTCGGAAAGAACAGTGGAAGCTGAGGACACGGCAGGTCGAGCGCATTACCAGCAGTCTTTTTTTTTTTTTTTTGCTCACGGCTCATAACATGAAACACGAAAAGGCCCCCGGTGTCTCCTCTTGAGGATGTTTTCGCGGTGACAGGTTTATGCCCAGATACTGCCCCGGCCTGCAGCATCTGCAGGGTGATACAGAAGTTCCAGCCGTCCCCCTCAGCAGGCCTAGACAAAGGACTGGCTGTTTATGTTCCTTCCCGACGTAACAATCTGATGGCTGTAGCAGCTGTTTATAAAGACGTTGTGCTCTTTAGGAGGGTGATTAAGCTACTGTAGCCACGCCGATTACATCAGCCAGCCTTGTCCTCCTCTGCCCCGGACTCCAGACTGTGAGAGCAAAGCTCAGATCTGATGTTCTTCCAGAATCTACACTCCAGTTTGTCTGATGAACGTCACAGGTCACGGGGGCCGGTAAATCTTGTGAGATCACGCGGTTCCTGCCGCAGAAATCAATCAAGGCAGGCAATCAGCAAAGTAAACTTTGTGTTTTTAAAAAATGAACATGGGAGAAAATTACCGAACATCTGAAGCGTCTCTCAGCCAAGCTCGCCCCGAATCCTCAGGGATGTCTGAAGGAGCCGAGCTCCATCACGTTTGGCTTCCGTTCAACCATAAATGGGGAGTTTTTACGCTCACGACTCGGAGAGCAAGCGATATTCCATTGGATGGCGAGCTGAGAGCGCTATCTATCATTTCTCTTTGAAAAACTCTCATAACATTATATTAAGTTCGCAATATGATAAAAAAAGGCATAAATCCTCCCACGCATTTAAAAGAAGGCAAAAACAGCTCCGTCTGGTATGTATGGAGGACGGACTGGTCCTACTTGGACCACTTCGGCTTTTTCCCCTGTTGTAAAAGTCAATTTGGACACCAGGGTGTATTCTTTATTTTCCCCCAACTTCATTTCCTCTCCAGTCCTCACCAGTGCGCACGCATAAACTTCATAAGAACACTAAAAATAAGATCAAATAATAATAAAAAAGAAGGAGTCTTCTTTACCTCAGTTTAAGGATCGGGATCGGCGTAAATATTAGAAAAGAGAGGCTGTTAAAGCGATACGCCGGCCTTTCACCTTTTCTAAGCTATTCCTGTTTTCCTTCCCTCCGAGGAGAAGCTTGAGCGGTACGGCTGAACGGCGCTCCTTCAGCGTAAAGGCTTTCGCCCCGGGGTAATTCAAGAGGCCTCTTTGCTTAAGAACAGCTGTGACATAGCCAATAAGCGCAGAGAGAAATCCCCCCCTTTGCAATCATAGCGGCACACTCTGCAATAACAGTATGAAACAATGAGTGCATAGGTTAATTACATCCACCGTAAAGCGCTGCCAAGTAAAATTAATCCATTTCTTCAGCTTACTACCAGTTGATTTAGTGCTCCGAGAGGTGGGAAATCCACAGGACTGCGCATTGTCACACAGCTATACATATTTGTTTTAACATATATGAGCCTCTCAATGTCAACAGTGGCGTTTAGACAAGAGCCGCAGCCAAGATATACAGACCCACTACAAAGGAAAGACCCCAGAGCCCGAGTAGCAAAATGATTGATCTAGCGCAATTACTCCAGCGATTCAAAGTTTCAGACATCCAGTAAACAGTCTACAGGCTTATTCCAAGAACCAGTAGGCCTAGTTTAAATTAGCACAGTGAAAGCAAATGATACTATCACATAAAGAGAGGTTAACATTGATGGATGTTGGTTTATCTCACGATCTCTTCTTTGTCTGATCTGAGTGTCTCTGATCTCATTTCTTTAAAAACACGTCTCACTTGCTTAACATATTTCTGCTATATGGTGTGAATGGCTGTCTCTTTTGAGTCTTAAATCCTTTTAGTGGTTCTTGTTTAAGTTATAAAATAGTTTCTCATTTTGGAGTCTTGATTCCTCTCTCAGCTCTTTTCAACCAATGTGGAACGGGTTCCACTCAAGTTTGTGCACCTAACTTCTGGTTCCCAGCTGGAATGAAAGAATAGCAGGTACTTCTGCACGAACGGAGATGACAGCCATGTCAGTTATTGATGAAGGAAAAGACAACAGTGGCGTTTAGACAAGAACCGCAGCCAAGATATACAGACCCACTACAAAGGAAAGACTTCAGAGCCCGAGTCACAAAATGATTGATCTAGCGCAATTACTCTAGCGATTCAAAGTTTCAGACATCCAGCTACAGTCTGAAGGCTAGTAGGCCTAGTTTAAGTTATCACAGTACAAGCAATACTAAAGTCAAATGATACTGATGCTGACCAAAAAGAGAGGTTAAGGTTGGGTCTTTGTTGGATGTTGGTTTATCTCAGGATCTCTTCTTTGTCTGATCTGAGTGTCTCTGATCTCATTTCTTTAAACACACGTCTCACTTGCTTAACATGTTTCTGCCATACGGTGCGAATGGTTTCTCTTTTGAATCTTGGCTCCTTTTAGTAATTTTTGTTATTATGGATGAAGTTATTATGGATTTTCACATTTTGGAGTCTTTGTTTTTACTACTGTTGTGCAATGCGCTCTGCTGATGATGTATACACTGACGTTCCCTTGTTCCCATAAAAAAAAAAACTGGTGGAATGCTTTCTGGTCCACTGAACAGCACCAATGTTCTCAGTGTTCTTAGAGAGTTTTTCCTTCTGGAGTCTTGGTTCCTCTCAAAGGTTCTTCTTCCTGGTCTTAGAGAGTATCTCCTTTTGGAGTCTTGGTTCTTTTCAGTAGGTGTTCTTCATATTCCTAAAGAGTTTCTCCTTCTGTAGTCTTGGTTCCTCTCAGTGGTTCTTCTTCCTGGTCTTAGAGAGTTTCTCCTTCTGGAGTCTTGGTTCATTTCAGCAGATCCTTTTCATGTTCTTAGAGAGTTTCTCATTTTGGAGTCTTGGTTCCTCCCAGTGTTTCTTCTTCATGTTCTTAAAGAGTTTCTCCTTCTGGAGTCTTGGTTCCTTACACTGGGTCTTCTTCATGTCCTAAGAAAGTTTCTTTTTCTGAAGTCTTGGTTACTCTCAGTGGTTCTTCTTCATATTCATAGAGAGTTTCTCCTTCTGGAGTCTTGGTTCCTTACACTGGGTCTTCTTCATGTTCTTAAAGAGTTTCTCCTTCTGGAGTCTTGGTTCCTTACACTGGGTCTTCTTCATGTTCTTAAAGAGATTCTCCTTCTGGAGTCTTGGTTCCTTACACTGGGTCTTCTTCATGTTCTTAAAGAGTTTCTCCTTCTGGAGTCTTGGTTCCTTACACTGGGTCTTCATGTTCTTAGAGAGTTTCTCCTTTTAAGGTGTTCACTCTTCTCAACTGTTCTTTATGTTTTCTTGGTGAGTCTTCCTTAAGTTATTATATTATGGAGTTAGTTTTTTGCGTCTTGGTTCCTCTGAGTGGTTCTTATGCTTTAAGGGAGTTTCTTCTATTGGAGTCTTGGCTCTAAGTCGTTCTTACTCATGTTGTTAGAGAGATTCTCTTTTTGGAGTCTCAGTTCCTCTCAGTGGTTCTTCCTCATATTCTAAGAATGTTTTTTTTTTTAAAGTTGGTTCCTCTCAGTGGTTCTTCCTCATATTCTAAAAATGTTATTTCATTTGAGTTGGTTCCACTTGGTGGTTCTTTCTCACATTATTTGAAAGTTTTCTTTGAAACATTTGCCAGTATCGATAAACCCATATCTGACTTAAATTGATTTGAGCCCTGAATATTTCTTTACCTGAATATTGGGGTTCTGGGAGCCCAGGTCGGCATTGGCGAGGTCTGGAAAGTTCTTCAGGTCTAAGATGAATGGCTCCTCTTCCTCAGGTGCAGGTTTGGGCAGGACTCCCTCTGAGCGGAGCTGCGACCATCTCCGCCTGTGGCGACGTGTTGGTGACCGACTCTTCAGCTGGTTTTGCTGCTGGAGCTCGGCCAGCGTCCGCCTGACATCTACAGCACCAGCCTGGCCTCCAGTCTACGGAGACACAACAAGAAAATATATTGTAATGACACACAACTTCATGACATGCACAAAATGAAACAGCAACACATTAGAACCATGTTTAGGAGTCACTACAAACCAAGACTTCTTTTTCTCCAACTCTTAATTAGCTAATTAATAGCATGCAGCTTATTCAATTGCTGGTTGTTTGCAAGCTCTTTCTCTCTCTCTCTCACTATATATTTATAATATTTGTTTTTTTAATTAGACATGAATGGGGGACCCATCAAATTTTATATTTAAATAGCATTACATAGCTGGTTCTGTAAGTACAGCAATACATGTGACTAGAAACAAAAGGGTTAAGAAACTGGAACGTCCAACGTTCAAAGCATTTTTCCCCTAGGTTATCTACGCACATACAAGCAAAAGTAAGCTCACTCATGTGGCCTTCAGGAGACCTTACATGTTAGATTAGCTGCCAACCAACAGAGGAAATGACGGAGCAATCCACCAATCACGTTTTGATTTACAATGGAACCGATTTATTTGAGAAAAATGTCATGCTAGGTCTTCTGGAACTCAGAGAAACATCACAGATTGCGAATATAAGTTTTCGGTCAGGTGTTAAACATGAAAGAACAACAGCGGCACCTCTAAACCAGCCCGCCTTACAGGAAAATATATAATACTGTAAAATATGTGATACATATGTTATATGTTAAGTGTTACAAGCTCCAAATAAAGCATACATGATATATTTTACAGGCTTCAAATGTGGTCAATCTGTTTAATCTAGAATAGTCCAATCAGAAATCAGTGTTACTGTAAAAGAGTTTTATTAGGTTTGTAGCCTGAAATGAAGGCCTGGGTCATAGTTCAGTCCTGAAACAGCATTACAGCGTTTCAGAGGTACTGATGCAAGGTGATTTGGTCTTTGCCAGGGTTTCCCATGTCTTGTTTATTAGGGGTCTGGACTTGAATCTGTTGAAAACTGCCTAGAAGAACAACACAGCTGAGCTGAACTGGTTCTGATGACCCGACTGTCAATAGAATACGATTCACGCTGAGACGATCAAGCTGCTCACCTTTAAAGCCCACTGAAGAACAAAATATGGGGCAAATATTTCCTAAAGCAATTCTACCATGCATGTGAAGGAGGTTAGATCCGTCATACTCCAACACCATATCAAATGTGTACAGCTGTGACCCTGTGCTCTTACGAAAAAAGGCCTGGGTTTCAAATAAACCCATCTGGAGTGAAATGTCTACCACATGACAGCACATCAGGTGGATTTTGCAGAAGGATTAGGGGAATTACGTCAATAATCTTTTCGCTGTATGCCATTCGCTCCATGGACTCTGGACGGGTTTTAGACCCACGGTATATGGAAAAAAATACAAGGTTCCCTTTTACAGACTTCGCTTTAAACTCATAGTGGCAATTTTGATGCGAGTCACTATCCTCGAACAATCTCTTGCACAACCCATTTGACACCACATAGCTGATCTGATAAAAGGTAGAGGCTGTTGTTTTTAGGCCGCCATCCTACACGAGTTACTTATCAAACACAAAACCTCTGCGCTCCACGGGGTTCCCGTTAGCAACCAAACAAAACAAAGCGGGCAGAGAAACATCACAGGCATGAACAACATGACGGCGTTCAGCTGGGCTGCTCTGCTCTGTCTCCTTCGCCCACAGCCAGACGCGCCTCCGTCTCCTGACAGCTGGTTGACATTAAGTGCGATGCTGGGCCGAACTGACGGAGAAGCGCTGTGAATTCCTGGAGGAAGGCCCGGGATGGTGCATGCAGGTAAATTATTACACATTAAGGGATATGTATCTCTTTCATCTGGTTTACTTTAATATGGAGACTTGAAGTCTGGGCTGGAAGAGCGGCCTCCTGTTGTCCCGTATCCACAACAGCGTTCTCCGCGAGCTTCGGAATCATCTGCTGTGCATCACCAGCAGTGACCGTTCAGGCGGCTCTTCTCTCTTCAATCCATGAGGTTTCGGTGCTGCTGATGGTCCAGAGATTGGTCACACTGTTTTCAGAGATATCTCCAGATCATGTGATAATGTTCCAGTGTGCTTTACAAATGTGCAGTTAATTTGAATGCTCTGCTGAACAGTGAAGCATTTGGGATGCCTGAGTCTTCATTCCCACTGGCGAGCACAGCCTCCACACTAGTAATCGATTAAGAAATTACGTCGATCACCCCTCTTCCTGGATGAAATACTAGCTGGAAATACAAATTAGGCTAATTTGTTTAACACCATCGACCGGCTCTCAAGATCGGCTACATTGGAGAAATATCAGCCGATCACTGATCACATATTTTGATTTAAAATCGTCCGTTACCGATACATGGCCGATCGATCCTTCCATCTCTAATGCACGAGCACTTGAAGCTCAAACATCCCCTAGCGCTTTGTCAACACAGCAGCAGGACAGCACCTGTTTACTAGTTTTTTTTTACTAATTTTAGTAGATTATTTTAAGATTGTTAACACGTGTAACATGTTTGTTTCAGTAGTGTCACTTGAAAAGTCGCATTGCTAACAGTTTCTTTATCGTCCAGTGTAGATACCTAGGATTGTTCTTGATACCGCGGGAGCTTTAAAACACACGTAGCTGCTTCTCAATCGGCTCTCTGAAAAATATAGTCCACAAACTGTCCGAGTTCTTGTGCGTAAGGCATGTAGGCTACATGTCATTTGTGCCTCTAAAAGTCCACCATTTAACCATTTATAGCTCAGCTGTGTTTAAGGTACCTTTAATACATTAAGTCTAGAATGGCCATGCGTTTACCTCGTGCCCCCGAGGGCATATATGTGCACAAAATCATCCACTGGTTACAAATCCATAACTAAATAATACAAATTTTAATTCCTAATACACTCACATTAGAGTAATCAAAAAAATTTTCATTAGATTAACTAACTAATCGATAAAAAAACTTCATTAGATTAATCGATTAAGAAATTAATCGTTAGGTGCAGTCCTACTCCACACAGATCTTCAAGATTGGCCTAGTTTTCATATAAGTGGATCAATTTTGGGATCAACACTGATTTTAAAGAGCTTAAAAATGTATAACAGCTAATACTGGCTGACGTAACTTTGAATGGTCTAAAAACTTTTGGGCCCTACTTTTGTGCCACCACAAGTAAACATTGTAAGTATATACAGTGGGGTCCAAAATCTGAGACCACTGATGAAAATGCATCTATTTCTAATCCCTTTCTTATTACATACAACTTTTTTAATTGTAAGTGATACGGTCAGCATAAGAATTTAAGTAGAATTTTCTTAAGCAGAAGTTTTCAGAATTTCTCACTATTTATAGCTGCCATAGAAGGTAACACTGTATGTACACTGTTATAGTTGAATAAGGAGAGTTCGGTACATATAACTGTACATACCGTGAACCTCAAACACTGTTGTTCTTCCTTCAAATACAAATCCTGTATTCATGAAAGAGGGACAATAAAATGGGTCAAGCTCAAAATCCTCATTAGACTCATTAATATTTACACCCCCTACATTTTACATACACCTGGTAGATGTTTACCTTTAAACAAGGCTGAAGTTGCTTCCTATTCACCAGCTTGTACAGGTGCCAGAATGTAACTGTGGCACCACTTATGGTGGAATGAACAATTTACAAAACAAGCTGGTGAACAGGAAACTAGGGCAGCCAAATCTTTAACAGGAGCCTGGGCAACTTTTTAATCTGGAGAGTTTTTCAAATCTTGGACGTTACCGAGCAGCTTCATTCACTGAAGAGACAAGCAGCTCCACCTTTATTAGCATCACGACCCCAACAGTAACCTGTACGTGTAATACCAGTAAATTATCTTTGTAAAGTAATTTACATAAAGGTTCACTTTACTTGGTCTATTCAGACATGCTGCTTCTATGTGATCATCGCGGCATCTCGCTGCAAACCAACAAATCAGAGCAGCTCATTTTATTCTAGAACTAAATTATAAAGAGTATATGAGTAGGTAAAACTGCACCTGGGTGATCACATAGTCACATACTTACAACAAAATTCTATGGCACTTTTAATGATGGTGTGTCTTGCTCAAGTAGATATAGTTGTGCAAAAGCTTCTGACCGGATCAAATCAACCTGACAGTTGCCCAATCATGTGTTTCAATGGAAAGAATCTGTAAAGCCTCACGGGAGATGGCAAAAACCTTCGCTTTCAATGTGACTTCATGTCAGGAGATTTCGGAGCATTTGTATTGGTCCAATCACTATAACAAAATCATACAATGTAAAGATGTTATGCCGAAGACTGGGCCAAATGCTCACAGCTAAAACTAGGTTAGAGCAATAACCAAAGGAGGCATCAAGAAAGAAGCCAAAAACAAGTACAAGGTCAAAAACAGCAGAAACATCAAGGGAAAAATAAGTCACACAAGAAAAAAGGCAATGGTCAAACACCATAAAGGCCATAAATGACCAATGAGCATTAACAGGTGACTGGAGTCAGTAATCAGGTGAGTTTGAACATCAGGGTAATTTGTGATTGGTTGCAGGTGAGTCACATGATCACCAGATGGATCTGGGGGTTGGAATCCAGGTTGCATGCTACAGTACTGGAGGGCATTGTGAACCTAAACTATGTGATGTGTGAACTTAAACCATGTCAAAAACTGAAAATCACAAAAAATTGGGATGGAGCTGGAACTGGAGTTGATAGGGATGATACTGAGTGGACGCACACTTTACATCACCTCTAATTAATATGAACAGCTATCTTCTACCAATTACTGACAGAATACTGCAAAATATGCTACTATCATTGTTTATAGACACGATACTGATTAATTCACACACCATTAATACTGGTTGATTTTATTGGCCAACTGATGTATCGGACAGGTCCGGGTAAGAGGGTCTTCAGCCTGAGTATCATTATAAACTGCATGCATGCTTTAACAGCACCAGATGAGACCCAGTCAGGCCAGGCCTCTACATCCTGATTTCCTCGAAACTTCAAAGGACTCATGGAGGCCCTGTCTATAAGCCACCAGAGACATCAAAGAGCCGCCATACAACAGGATCAAGCAGAGACCCAGAGCCACATACACACCAGTAATGACTAGGTCAATCCTTCAGCCTCACCGGTTCCTTCTGAACTGACTGTCCACTTACTGAAACCTGCTGTCTGGCTCTTAAACTCTGAGGACGCATCACCAGATCCACTAATCCGTTCCTCAAACATTAGAACTACATGCATTTCTTACATTCTAGTGTTATTAGAACTATTGAATCATTCACAGTAATATTATTATTATCATGCATTTCGATTGTGATTTGTGATATATTAAATATTATAATACATCATCTACTGCAATTCATTATGGCAGACCGCAAGTTACGCCTCCAAAAAACTGTGATCAGATCTAAATGCAATGGAGCCAGATTTGCTATCAGACTGTGACTAATTTAGATTTTATACACTCAGACTGTGATTAATCCCGTTTTGGATACTCAGACTGTGATTCATTCAGATACTCAGACTGTAATTAATTCCAGGCTGTTTAAATACTGTGAATAACCCACATTTCTACACTTAGACTGTGATTAATCCAGGTTTAGATATCGAGGCTGTAATTCATCCAGAATTAGACACGCAGACTGTGATTAATCTAGGTTTAGATACTCAGACTGTGATTAATCCAGGTTTAAATACTCAGACTGTTATTATTCCAGGTTTAAATACTCAGATTGTGATTAATCCAGGTTTAGATACTCAGACTGTGATTAATCCAAGTTTAAATACTCAGACTATTATTATTCCAGGTTTAAATACTCAGATTGTGATTAATCCAGATTTAGATACTCAGACTGTGATTAATCCAGGTTTGGCTACCCAGATTGTGATTAATCCAGAATTAGATACCCAGATTGTGATTAATCTAGGTTTAGATACTCAGACTGTAATTAATTCAGAATTAGATACTCAGGTTGTGACTAAGCAAGGTTTAAATACTCAGACTGTTATTATTCCAGATTTAAATACTCAGACTGTGATTATTCCAGGTTTAGATACTCAGACTGTAATTAGTTCAGAATTAGATACTCCTACACAATGACTACACAAGGTTTAAATACTCAGACTGTGATTTAGACTGGGTTTAGATAGTCTGGATCAAGAATGCTGGGAAGATTGTCTGTAATGTCAATCAGCAATAAGTAGCCACTAATAGCCATATATATATATATATGTTTTTGTAAATTAGACAGCTTATAGTAGTCTGTGTTATTGGTTACAGCCTACGGGTGGGGGGTCAGACCTGTAAGATTTGGCTGGAAAAGCTACATTTGAAAAAGACAAGTGTAAACATGCTGTGCCTTGACTGGATGATCCAATCACCACAATCAGATCACAGTGATCAGATGTTAATGCCAAGTGTAAACAGGCCTTTGTTGATTCAGCAGTGGCATTCATGCCTGGACAGGAAATCTGCCCCCCCTAAGTCTTTAATATGTGGGCTGGTGTTGTTCTTCACTATAGCATTCGGATGCTCATACCAGTGCCATCACTTGATCTTATCAGAAGGAAGAAAGCGGCACTTTGCAAAGAAAACAATGACTTTGGGAACCCTTTCAGCATTCACTAACCCCCTAACCCCCCACACCCCCAAATACAGGGATACTACTATGTATCCCACCCTATTACTTACAGAATAACAATCTTTATATAAGTGGATGAACGGCCTTGAGCTGAAGATGTTAGCTGCTGTTCTTATAAGGGGCCAATAACGCAGAGGGCAACAGTAAAGCATACTGAGCCTCTCAGAGCAGGTCAGTGACCATGTAAGTGCTGCCCACTACGACCACATGTGCGTTACTTCTGTTCTTCCTCGTGCACATCTGGAGGCCTGACTTGATTGTCTCTCTCGTCTTCTGGCGGAGCAGCAGAAGTGAAGGGGGGGGCTGGGGGGCAAGAGGCTGCCTGATCAAAGCCTTCCTCTACTGATCATGTGTAGCCTGCCTTGTCTCACTTCTCTGACTTCGTCTCTCCCACACGCAAAGCAGATGTCCTCCACTCCAGACGATAAAGCTCGCCCCGCCGCTCTCTATTGAATTTCACCATCTCCCGGGAAGAGACGGAGGCACCTTCTGCTGCGCTCCTCAAACTATTACGGCCCTCGCAGCGAGCCAGAAACACTTTTTTCACATTAAAAAAACTACAAATCTATGTATGTATGCCACACATTTCATCTAAAGGAGTAGCCGAGTAACAGAGCAGAGTATGAATTAGGGCTGTGTATTGGCAAGAACCTGCCGATACAAACGTATCGTGATACAATATATTGCGATATATTGCGATTTTTTAAAATCTTACTATATAAACACACCACTATATGAACAGGTTTGCCAATGCTTACAACAGCATTGCACACTTGTGCTGCTTGTTACTGTTGGAGTGGAGCTGAAAATGTATTACAACACTGTCATCTAGTGGTCAGAGGTTTAAACACAACACACAATGATTCACTGTCTGCCAGAAATCTGTGTATCGATACTGTGTTTTTGAGAATCGATATCAGACAAAATACCACGATATTTGATATTTCGATATTTTCTTACACCCCTAGTATGAATGCAAATGCATTTATGCTTTAATTGAAAATGTCAATACATTTTCAGTTCTAGGGGGTTCTTAATACCTTAAAAGGGGTCTTTGCTCTTCATACATAGTGTTTAGATAAATGGTTCTTTAAAGTTGCATCCGTTAAAGGGTCCATAGTCTACATTTGTCTTTGTTTCTGAACTGTGACCTTTTGTGAGGTCATTTTTTTTCAAACTAAACAATCTGTTCCGATTGGCTGCCCACTTTAAAAACAGACACACTCCTTACAACTTCAGTGTGAATAGGCGGAGCTAATCTGCTGTAGACTAGACAAACGTACTGTATGAGATTAATTCACTGAGGTGGTGACACAAACCAGACAGAGTATAATGCATCTAAAAGCTCTCATACAGAAAGATATTATATAAAATGGTTAGATATGTATGCTGCCTGAGGTCAGAGATATTGCTTCATGATAGTTTTCTGATCCAGTTTTGATGTTAACCCATTTATATTAATCTATTCATCAGTAGCGGTACATGAAAGATGGGGTGATGCAAATTAGTACCGTCATCAAAATATATATAGTGCTGCGCATATGTCTTAGACACCTAAGCTGATTGTTTAAAGCCTGTATCTTATCAATAATTGTATTTTCACCAGTAAGAACACCGGATATCATTAGAACAGATGAAAATAACATGAATATCTTATTGTGAAAGAAGTAGATCATATCTTGAGCTCTAGTTTGAAGAACAAAGTGTAGTTCCAGATTTCTCCTGGACGCCCCAGACATTGTATGAATGTATTCAGTTCCTTCAGCAGCAATCTTGATTTAGCTTAATGAAGTACTGAGCAGTCAAAGCAGTATTGTATACTTTAAAAATGGTGAGCCCTGGTTCCTATCTTCACCACTGTAGAGAAACCAAAGTTGGTAAGATTCTCTACAATGAACCATTTCTCGTGAAACCACTCTGAAAGGTTCTCAAGGAACTGAATTATTCAGAATAAAAAAAATGGTTGGAATTTCCCTTTAATCCTATGCGTTGAGATTTGTGACATCTCAAAAGACGGATTTCAAATACATACATGGATTGTACAACCTGGGGATTTGAAGGCAGTATCTGTGTTTACGTACTGAAAACCTCTTCTCTATGTAGGGTCTGGTGGGATCTGGTGCCATCAGAAGGTTCTTCATGGAACCAAAATTGGTTCTTCTGTGCGGTACCTGTACTTTTAAGAAGGAAGTGATGAATTACCCAAGCTGGAGGTCCGTCATCCGACATCAAAACACGAGTGAAACTGAGGGTGATATGTTTCATTCTTCCGCGTCTGAGCGTGAAGCCTGAGGAAGCTCTCGTTAGTAAGTGTCTAGACCGTCCAGCTGAATGTGACTTCCCTGAAAACGTCGAGTCACGGCGAAGCTATGAGCTGTACTTTTTTTACAGGTGCGTGTAAACGGAGGAAGAGGGTCTATTACATGACGTCTGCCCCACAGTAAGTCTGCAGTAAGAGAAATGACTTGCACTTGCGAAAGCCTTCCAGGGATCTCTCATACCTTCTACCTCAGTCATGCTATAATCAAACCTCGGAGAGAAGTCAGTGCCAAGATAAGCTACTCGCTCAGCACAGCAC
Organism: Megaleporinus macrocephalus; assembly: GCA_021613375.1. Lineage (NCBI taxonomy): Eukaryota > Metazoa > Chordata > Actinopteri > Characiformes > Anostomidae > Megaleporinus > Megaleporinus macrocephalus. The sequence goes on from CM038712.1 coordinate 22,762,395, forward strand.
CGCTTGGATTAGTCTCTTCCTCCACATCAATGGGAACGGCTGGGCCTCCGAGTTTCTGGGGGAGGAAATAGGGACGGGTCGGCTTTTATGTGAGTAATGCAAGTTAATAATGGAAAACAAACTACGGAGGGGACGTTCCTGTGGTGTGCAGCACCCCACAACAACTGACTCTAATTCAGAGTCCCTCAAGCCGGAATTCCTGACCATTCACATGGAGAGGAGGAGGAGGAGTGGCTGAGAGAGAGAGAGAGAGAGAGACACCACCACGCCTGATCCCAGAGTCACTGTAGGGATGGACGCCTACCAAAGCTCTTCACAACACACGATCCTTATAGTGTTTTTTTCCTTCTTTCTTGTTTTCTCTCTCTCTCCCTTTCTTTTTTCCCCAGATCCTGCATACCAGCATGTTGCAATCTGATTTGGTCGGCATGTCCCGATAGCATCAGTGTACCATGCGTCTCACAAACAGTCATTGTGCTTTCTCCTCACTGGGCTTAGGCGCAGGGGCCCGAGAGAACAAACGCGGCTGCAATTTGCCAAACATAATAGCATAAAACCTGCGTCCGGGTTCCGCCGGGCTTTAGCGCGATCACCAAGAAAGCAGATCAGAGTCTACTGGCTGCTTACAGAAAACATATTGGCTTTAAGAGTTCTCATATACATTCCTTTGCTTTAAAGGGGAATTCCATCGACTTTGCAAAAATTCAGCATAACGAAATTGGTTAAGATGTAAACAATGTCATGGTGTAATATGAAACGGAACAAGTCAGAATGGTTCTTAGTGGTGGTGATAGGAACCAGACGTCTGAACCAGAAAGTCATTACATGGAACTGGGTTATGAATGCACTGCCTGATGTCTGACATAGCAGCTCTGACATAAACCTACAGACTACAATGTATTTATCAGACATCACATTCATAGTTACAAGGCAATGAAACATGTCTTTTTCAGATTCAACACTATCAACACTGTAAACAGAAACATATAGACGTGTGTAGGTTGTTTTGTCACTGATGGTTTTGGATAGCAAATTAAATAGATATGTTTGTGGTGTAGACGTCATCATACCCAGGTTATATCCCCACCACTGTTAAGACTATGGAGTCATTAAGGTTCTCAATCATAACCCTTTTCTCATATACACTACTCTAAAGCACTTTGTGGTTGAATTACACAGAAAAATTTTAAACATTGGGGGAATTCTCCTTTAGGCAAGCTGAATAAAGCCACTTCAGAAAAATCATGAGATGATAAAGAGGAGCTTTTTAAAAAATTTTGGTTAACTTTTTTTGTAGGTTGCAAAAAAAAAAAAAACAAGATAGTTTAAAGGGGAATATCACCATTTTTTCAACATTTCTGCACAATTAAGTGGTTAAGTTGTAAACAAGGTTTAACATGGCTTAATATAAAACATACTGAGTTTGAGAGATGCATGCAAGGCAGTACAAGGCAAAGAATCAATCTTGCATATAGAAACATATACACATGTGTAAGTGGTTTCATCAGTAGTAGCTGTAAATAATAAATAAAATGAATATGTTTGACGTCACCGTCCCCGGCTTCTATCACCATCACTGTAAAGACATTGGTTATTAAGTTTCTCAAGGCTGAACCATTTTTATAAACACTTCTTTAAGACACGCTGTGATTCAACTGTACAGAAATTCTGAAAATATGGTGGAATTCTCCTTTCAGTGAGCTAAAAACCAACTTCAAACAATCAGCTAATTGAAAAAAGAAGAAAAGGGAGTTAATCGAATTTTATAAGTCAACTTTTGCTTTTGATGGACTAAAAATAAACAAAGATCTGTTTAAAGGGCAACATCCCAAATTTTTTTAATTTATTCATAATTCAGTGGCTAAGAATTAGACAATGAATGTGAATGATGTGACGCTCTTTGTGGAGAAACAGCTCAGATCTCTTTACACGGGTGGTGATAGAAACCAGCTGTCACCATGACTACAACACATATATATTCCTATTATTTACTATGCAAATGACCAAATGTCCTAGACAGTTTTAATAATAAAAGCAAAAATCATCTCTTTATAGACTATTTTACCTTTTTTGCCTTATACACAGACATTTTAAGCTAAAACCTTTCATCAAAACTATCCCTACCACAATGTCTCAGGCCTCCTGCAGCATATCCAGCATCTATTTCATGTAATACTCACTGATGACGGAGCGTTCAGAGGCATTAACGTCTTCAGATGTCTGGTTCCCATCACGACCACTGAGCACAGACACTGACTCGTTCGCTTCTCTACAACAAAGCACTGCGAATCAAACCACTCTGAATGGCTTTGTTTACATTTTAACCATTTAATTACACAGAATTGTCCTTTAGGATTGACCCATAACTGCGGAGAGCGGTTAAGAGGTTTAATGCAGCGCACTTGGCTTAGCTTAGATAAATATTTAAGACCCTTTACGTGCACGCATGCATACGGTTAGAGGCCGATTGCTCTGAAGCCCTCGCAAAGCATATCCTCCTGCTGTCGAGACAGAGACCAAATGGGATGTATTAAAATGGAAAAGCGAGCGGCGAGCTCATAATTCAATGAGAAGGATGGATCTGATTATTCCCCTCCAAAAAAAAAAAAGAGGAAAAGATCTTTTTTTTCCATAGGCCTAAGGATTAATCACTGTGTCAGAAGTCTTTACTCCTCGCAGAGCTGTTATGCAGTTAAACACCTTAGTGCGCAGGACGTGAAACCGAAGGAACGCACGTCCAGATGAATTTGTTCCACGAAAGTCAAATCCGACCGCTTTCATGTGCTACAACGGACAGGCTTCAAACGCGTCATGCTTCTTTTCACCAAAGGCCTCAGGAATCAAGGTCCCAGAGGAAATTCCTGTTGACGCACAGTAACTGCATTAATTCACTTACTGTTTACATGGGGATCCAGTACATTCTTTCAAAGAAAAAGCTTTTCGTCATTTCTGGCTGTTCGAGGAGCCCCCGAAAGTGGCTCTTTGTAGGTCATATCATCGTTTCACTATAACACGGAGATACGGCTGATTAAATTATATTTCTTTGGCGCGCCACAAACCTCTGACCTTGCAGTTATGGCTCTGTGGCGCTGTCTTTTATATCTTTTCTGTGTTCAACCGACATATAATACTATAAAGCCAAACTTCTGAACCCCCCACCAAGCAACCGCCCTCCTCCTCCACCCTTGCTGAACCTCAAGGAACCATTCAGGAGTCAAAACACACATCGAACACACGACCAGAAGTCAGAGACCACCCTTCATATATAACAGAAAAGCCTGGACAACCACATATCCTGTTCAGGGTGTCCTCTCTGTCCATCCCAAACTTCAGTCTCAGAAGTTCAGTGTTCAGTATTTTCTGCTTCTCGTCATCCAATATAATCCCAAAGACATACAGTGAGATCTTGGTCTGGACTCTGGGGTGGTCAGTATATTGTTCTATTGTTGAACACCAGCAGCTTCTTTGCTTGATCTGCTCTTCTCTGTTAGGAGTTTCCCGAACAGCTACACATCCTTTCACACCCCATAGTGTTGTGGTGTTTTCACACAGAGAAGGAACTGACAGAAGATTTGACAGAACTGACAGATTTGAAGCCAAAGTGGAGCTTGATGTTCTCCTCTCTCTCAAAGATGCTGTTTATCAGATGGGGACCATTTTGGGGTTCTGCCTAGTCTTGTTTCTAGTTTATATTCATATTCATATTCCATATATAAACGATAGGGGGCAGTATATTACCAGAAAAAGCCACTCTTCACTCCTTACCAGTCTAAAGGAAACAAGTTCAGCATCAAACATCATCCCTTTACTGTCCAAGAGGGTCTCTGGTGGTGGAAAGCAGCATCAATGTTAACTCTTGTTCTGCTTTTATTCATATCACTTCTTTTGTTCGTTGCTGGACGTGATTTCTTGTCGAGAGTGGGCGGCGTCGGCAATCGCTTGCCAGGAGCTTCAGCCATTGTTGCGTTTACTATTCTGTTCATTGGCTGCCTGTTCTCAAATGATCTAACCAGGAGCAGCACCTTTAACATGATTGATGATAAGAGGGCAGCAGCTCTACTTCCTCATCCTCTTATGTTGGACTGATTCCACTCCACAATACAATGACTTACTATCACCTCTTCAGGTACAAAGTGGTACTACAGTCACTCACTTTCACCTCTTCAGGTACACAGTGGTATTACAGTGACTCACTATCACCTCTTCAGGTACAAAGTGGTACTACAGTCACTCACTTTCACCTCTTCAGGTACACTGTGGTACTACAGTGACTCACTATCACCTCTTCAGGTACACAATGGTACTACAGTCACTCACTATCACCTCTTCAGGTACACTGTGGTACTACAGTGACTCACTATCACCTCTTCAGGTATACAGTGGTACTACAGTCACTCACTTTCACCTCTTCAGGTACACAGTGGTACTACAGTCACTCACTTTCACCTCTTCAGGTACACTGTGGTACTACAGTCACTCACTTTCACCTCTTCAGGTACACTGTGGTACTACAGTGACTCACTATCACCTCTTCAGGTACACAGTGGTACTACAGTGACTCACTATCACCTCTTCAGGTACAAAGTGGTATTACAGTGACTCACTATCACCTCTTCAGGTACAAAGTGGTATTACAGTGACTCACTATCACCTCTTCTGTAGGTACAAAGTGGTATTACAGTGACTCACTACCACCTCTTCAGGTACCGGGTGCTACTACAGTGACTCACTATCACCTCTTCAGGTACAAAGTGGTACTACAGTGACTCACTATCACCTCTTCAGGTAAAAAGTGGTATTACAGTGACTCACTATCACCTCTTCTGTAGGTAAAAAGTGGTACTACAGTGACTCACTATCATCTCTTCGGGTACCGGGTGGTACTACAGTGACTCACTATCACCTCTTCAGGTACAAAGTGGTACTACAGTGACTCACTATCACCTCTTCAGGTAAAAAGTGGTATTACAGTGACTCACTATCACCTCTTCAGGTACAAAGTTGTACTACAGTCACTCACTATCACTCCTTCAGGTACAATGAGGTACTACAGTGACTATACTATAAAGACTTACTATCAAATCTTTAGGTACAAAGTGATACTATAAAGACTCACTATCACCTCTTCAGGTACAAAGTGATACTATAAAGACTCACTATCACCTCTTCAGGTACAAAGTGATACTATAAAGACTCACTATCACGTCTTCAGGTACAAAGTGATACTATAAAGACTCACTATCACCTCTTCAGGTACAAAGCTGTAGACAGGACTGGTCGAGGTATCTGGTCAGCATGCTAATGTCAGTAGATATTTCTGCCACATGACACATTGACGTATCTATCAAAACAGTTATTTCTGCTACAAATCTTACATATTGCTACTTTAATGGCGGTTTTGACTGGAAACGACATAAATGACGGGTGGTCTCTATCTTGAGTACAGCACTGAGAATCTGCAGCTTGGCTCCCGGTTTGTCTGCATCTCCTGACCACTCTACACACTCAAACATTTCATTACAGCTAAGAAGGTTGAAGCCAGTGATATACACTTCAGTCATTATATTCATTACTGCAGTGAGGCTGGTGTGTTCTTATGTGTTCTTGTGGTTTTACTGAAACATACACGCTAGTATTCCAGCATTAAATCCTGGATATAGCATCCACACAGCATGTACGAGTGCTCGCACCGTATACTTTGAAACACAGCTTATGGTTTACAGTTTCAGCTTAACCTCAATTAGAGCGCTGGATATTTGAGAGCTTTCCAGCCCACAGTCATCCAACACAACAGTAAAGAACAGCAACATGAACTTCTGAACAGGCTCAAGAATTTGGCGCCCTCTGCAAAATGCAGCACAGCCAGCGTCTGCTCAGTTCTGAGCACGTCCTATTATGGCACCAGGGCTGATCTACCTTTAGTGCACCCCACGTACCTTTCGCAACCTCACTTCTTACCATAGATCCCAGATGGCTGCTGTCGCCCCCCCGACACAGTGGCCGGCGTGCACCACAGAGGCTACGTTAATAAAGACATTTAAAGCAGCTGAATTCAAAGAAAGAGCCGTATGTTCACATTCCACCCAAAGACACCCTGTCAGCTCAGCATCAGCTTTTACAGTGCTCTCACATTACAGGCAAGGGAGGCCTATCACCACACCGTACCTGCTGATTAAAGAAGTTATTAACAAACATCAAATAAACAAACATCACTCACCACCGCCCTCTAAAGGAGTTATTAACAAACATCAAATAAACAAACATCACTCACCACCACCCTCTAAAGGAGTTATTAACAAACATCAAATAAACAAACATCACTCATCACCGCCCTTTAAAGGAGTTATTAACAAACATCAAATAAACAAACATCCCTCACCACCGCCCTCTAAAGGAGTTATTAACAAACATCAAATAAACAAACATCACTCACCATCGCCCTCTAAAGGAGTTATTAACAAACATCAAATAAACAAACATCCCTCACCACCGCCCTCTAAAGGAGTTATTAACAAACATCAAATAAACAAACATCCCTCACCACCGCCCTCTAAAGGAGTTATTAACAAACATCAAATAAACAAACATCACTCACCATCGCCCTCTAAAGGAGTTATTAACAAACATCACTCACCATCGCCCTCTAAAGGAGTTATTAACAAATATCGAATAAACAAACATCACTCACCACCTCCCTCTGAAGGAGTTATTAACAAATATCAAATAAACAAACATCACTCACCACCTCCCTCTGAAGGAGTTATTAACAAACATCAAATAAACAAACATTACTCACCACCACCCTCTAAAGGAGTTACTAACAAACATGAAATAAACAAACATCACTCACCACCGCCCTCTAAAGGAGTTATTAACAAACATCATATAAACAAACATCACTCACCACCGCCCTTTAAAGGAGTTATTAACAAACATCAAATAAACAAACATCCCTCACCATCGCCCTCTAAAGGAGTTATTAACAAACATCAAATAAACAAACATCACTCACCATCGCCCTCTAAAGGAGTTATTAACAAACATCAAATAAACAAACATCCCTCACCACCGCCCTCTAAAGGAGTTATTAACAAACATCAAATAAACAAACATCCCTCACCACCGCCCTCTAAAGGAGTTATTAACAAACATCAAATAAACAAACATCACTCACCACCACCCTCTAAAGGAGTTATTAACAAACATCAAATAAACAAACATCACTCACCACCACCCTCTAAAGGGGTTATTAACAAACATCAAATAAACAAACATCACTCACCATCGCCCTCTAAAGGAGTTATTAACAAACATCACTCACCATCGCCCTCTAAAGGAGTTATTAACAAATATCAAATAAACAAACATCACTCACCACCTCCCTCTGAAGGAGTTATTAACAAACATCAAATAAACAAACATTACTCACCATCGCCCTCTAAAGGAGTTATTAACAAACATCACTCACCACCACCCTCTAAAGGAGTTACTAACAAACATCAAATACACACACATCACTCACCACCGCCCTCTAAAGGAGTTATTAACATCAAATAAACAAACATCACTCACCACCGCCCTCTAAAGGAGTTATTAACAAACATCTAATAAACAAACATCACTCACCACCGCCCTCTAAAGGAGTTATTAACAAACATCATATAAACACACATCACTCACCACCGCCCTCTAAAGGAGTTATTAACAAACATCATATAAACAAACATCACTCACCACCGCCCTCTAAAGGAGTTATTAACATCAAATAAACAAACATCACTCACCACCGCCCTCTAAAGGAGTTATTAACAAACATCTAATAAACAAACATCACTCACCACCGCCCTCTAAAGGAGTTATTAACAAACATCAAATAAACAAACATCACTCACCACCACCCTCTAAAGGAGTTATTAACAAACATCAAACAAACAAACATCACTCACCACCACCCTCTAAAGGAGTTATTAACAAACATCAAATAAACACACATCAATCACCACTGCCCTCTAAAGGAGTTATTAACAAACATCAAATAAACACACATCACTCACCACTGCCCTCTAAAGGAGTTATTAACAAACATCAAATGAACAAACATCACTAACAACCGCCCTCTAAAGGAGTTATTAACAAACATCTAATAAACACACATCACTCACCACCACCCTCTAAAGGAATTATTAACATCAAATAAACAAACATCACTCACCACCACCCTCTAAAGGAGTTATTAACCAACATCAAATAAACAAACATCACTCACCACCACCCTCTAAAGGAGTTATTAACAAACATCAAATAAACAAACATCACTCACCACCACCCTCTAAAGGAGTTATTAACAAACATCTAATAAACAAACATCACTCACCACCGCCCTCTAAAGGAGTTATTAACAAACATCAAATAAAAAAACATCACTCACCACCACCCTCTAAAGGAGTTATTAACAAACATCTAATAAACAAACATCACTCACCACCGCCCTCTAAAGGAGTTATTAACAAACATCAAATAAACACACATCACTCACCACCGCCCTCTAAAGGAGTTATTAACAAACATCAAATAAAAAAACATCACTCACCACCGCCCTCTAAAGGAGTTATTAACAAACATCAAATAAAAAAACATCACTCACCACCACCCTCTAAAGGAGTTATTAACAAACATCACTCACCACCGCCCTCTAAAGGAGTTATTAACAAACATCAAATAAACAAACATCACTCAAAACTTATTGTTTAGACCTTTTTCCTCATGAACAGCAATCCAGCATAAGTTATTGTGTCTATGATGTAAAAAAGTAATGATGTAATCACAAAGTTTAAGTTTAGTTATGAGTTGTGGTATGTAGAGCCAGACCTGCATCTAATCTACTGTCTAATTTAAACTAGATGACTGTAAAGCACAGTAGCTACGGTTTCGCTGGGTACTTACAGGCTTGAATATGACACGGGTTGTTTTTAGCAGGATATGCTAGTAAAAGTCTGCCTGGGGGTGAAAATGCATTTCCTCTCTGTGGTAACACTCCATAAAGCTAGTGCAGCAAACACAGGGCAAACAACCCCGCCACACTTTCAGCTGAACCAGGCTGCTGATTAGTGGCATTGATGGATATAGATTATTATTGCTTTTTGTCTTTAATCCCAATTTAGGCCACACGTGTTCTGAAAGCACTGGCTCCACAGATATACTGTAGATGTGCAGATCTAGTCATTTTCAGGCAGCTTAAAGGGAAGATGCACTGATTTTTTATTATGGCATAATTGACTCAGAGTTTAATGTAAACGGTGCATTACTGATACATGTACAGACTCTTGATTTCTTTACACTGGCGATGATGGGAACCAGACATCGCCATGTCTATAATACAAATATAGCCATTTTATTTAAACCTCCAGTGAACCTATTTGTACCTTCTTTTACATGTAATGATTACAGTGTCCAGACCGCATATTCATAACCATTTCATTTGACAGAGCTTTTATAGGCATTAAACTCTTTGCATCAAACCATTGTGAAAGACTTTGTTTACATCTTAACCATTTGAAGAAGATCTATTATACTTTTTCATTTCTTTCCTCCTTTCTTTAGCATGTTGTAGCTTTTTGTGGATGTAAACATTCTGCAAAGCCCCAAATACGTGAGGGAAAAACCTCTCAGCTGCCTCAAATGCCTCGAGCCCCCTTTTCTCTGTTACAAGTTGACATCATCTTGTAACACAATCCTTAATGTCCGCCTACTGGCAGACTTGGCACACCCTCACACAACACACAGACAGCCAAAACAGTCAAAACTGACCACTCCTGATACGTGCTCCTCCATTCTGGCTTGCGAAGATGGATCCACCAACTTGTTCCAACAGACATTCAGGAGTAAACCCTGAGCCAGCAGAACCCACACCATTGTAGTGTGGGCACAAGACGCAGCTTCTGTGATTGACCAGTCAAACACAGAGTGACTAATCAGAGCACACTGGGCACAGCAGGGGGGTCAGGCTTAACAACAGAGAGTGAACACAGGTGTACAAAGTGAGGCATGAGGGATACTCTAGCCATTTAAGCAGAGAAAAATGTTTAACAATTGGTAGAATTCCTCTTTAACATGCTCAAATAATGATGAGACAGAACCCATGAACATTAATATACTGCTGAATGTATATTTCAGAATATAAATATAAAACATTAAAATATACTGTTACTGTCAGTAAAACCATGTACCTCTAAAAATGATGTGTTTAAAATGTATCTCTATAAAGTAATTTTATAATGTAATTTTTGGTGCAGAATTAGTGCATTTATTGTCAAATGTACTGTATTTTATTTGTATTTGTGTATTCATTATCAAATGCATTGTATTTGTATAGATGAATTCATTATCAATTGTATTGTATTGTAATGTATTTGTATTGATGCATTCATTATCAAAAGTATTGTATTGTATTGTATTTGTATTGATGCATTCATTATCAATTGTATTGTGTTGTATTTGTATTAGTACATTCGTTATAAAATGCTCACCCAGTGTAAAGGTTTTGGAATATGGAGGTCTGACAGCGACAATGTGCTTAAAATATTATTTTCCTTATAAGGAGAAATCCCCATCTCGGGAGATATTCCCAAAGATATTCTCTGTGATATTCCTGGAGATATTCCCTGTGAAGTGCCCAACTGCATACTGGAGAGTCAAACAACGGCACACAACACAAGTTGGATTCAAACTCAAACTTGTGCACAGCCAACCCGGCTTTCCCACTACTCAAACTGGGACAGTCACTTTAGTGTACATCACCGATTAGCCTTTGACACCATTCCAATCATCAATCACCCTTTATCAGGGCACTAGTGGGGCGGTCTGACCTCTGAGCAATGGGTCATCCGTACACTTGCCACCGTAAACATCTTCACCTCAACGTTTCAGACACCTGTTTCAGTGTGAGACGAGCTCTGCCTCTGACTGAAACCTGGACCAGTGCTTGGCCATTTGAACAGGAGAAAAACTCCAGCCGGTCCAGCTTAACCGTCACTGCTGGGACTGTTTCTGAACAAGGCACAGTTATGTACAACTAGAGTGATCCCCCAGGGTGATCTGAGTAATCTATCTATGCTTGTAAAAAAACATAACTCATAATTTAGACTAAATATAAATAACATTAATCAAACAGTGCTGGTTTCCCAGACATGGATACAGCCTAAATTTGGACTATGTTTAAGAGCCAATGGACCATTAGCATTGAAAATTCTTCCTAGTCTAGGTTGAGCTTTAATCTGGGTTTGGGAAACTGACCTTTAGTCATTATTCAGCCTTGTTGAAGGCACAACAGGTCTATATGTGGTATAAAAGTATGTGGTAAGGAAATGATGGAAAGTCATAGGGATGGTTTCTCAAACCAAGGGTTAAATTAAGTCTTGGATTACACAGCATTGCAAAATTGGGTCAGTTTCCTGGACATGAACTAACCTTAAGGTTGGACTAAATATAAATGTGGGAAATTCTATATAGTCCATGTTTAGGCCTTAATTAGGACCAGTTTGCTAAACTCCATTTAGGACTAAACCCAGACTCAAATAATTTTCAGTGTTGGTTCATCAAAACTAGTCTTAATCCAGGTCCAAGAAACTGACCCATAGTGTTGGACCATTAAAACCCTATTCAGTCCAGTCTTAGATATAATCTGGGTTTAGGTACAGTATAAACATTTTAAAACCAGATCTAGTTTTGGATTTTACCACAATGCAATGAGATCAGTTTCATAGAGTTTCTGGATCTGGGAAACTGGCCCAATAGACACTATTCACTAATGCTCAATGCACAACAGGTACAGTATAATTATGTAATAAGTAAAGGATGGAAAATCATAGGTCTGATTACTTGTACATGGATTAAACCTAGTTTATAAACCTCGGTTTATAGTGCAATGTAAAAACACTGAGATTAAGTCTAAATCTAGAGTCAAATAAATTTTGAATGGCAATTCATCACTGGAACTACAGTATCATCCAGTTTAGCCTAGTCCTAATATGTGGCCTAAATGTTTCCAATCATTAAAATCCTACTTAATATGGTTTTAGGCTTAATCTGGGTCTATGTAAAGTAAAAAAAAGCAAATGATGAAAAGCCATAGGACTGCACACTTGGGCACGAATTAAACTTGGACTAATGGACAATTACCACTGAAAATTCATTCTAGTGTAATTTAGGTTTAACCTGTGTTTGAATTTAGCCCCCTAACCAATATTAAATCGAAATCTAGTCTTAGACTTAATCTGGGTCTATGTTTAGTATAAAAGTTTTAAATACGTGAATAATGGAAAGCTATAGGACTGTTAATAGGACATCTATTAAACCTTGCTTTGGATTACACTACAATGGCAATAGGTACATTGCTTTGACAGTCTAATCTTGGACTAGCAGTAAATTATTTTTAGTCTAAATTTAGGCATAATCTGGGTCTGGGAAACTGATCCCCTAATCATTATTCACTCCTTCCCATGACACAACAGATACAGTATTATTACGTAATTATAATGATTTTAATGATAGAAAACACTTGGGCCACGGATTAGAACTAGGCTTTGGCTAAGTAATGAATGCCAGTGATTAATTACCCTTTAAGATTTATTAGTCTAGATTTAGGCTTAATCTCACTGTGGGAATCTTAGTGTGGGAGCCCTGTTTACATTGCACTATAAGGTCATAGAGCTATATACTTGCACATAGATTAAACCTAGTTTTGGATTACAATGCAATGTAAACAGGGCTTGTTTTCTAGACCCAGATTAAGCCTTAACCTAGAGAATTTTCAACAGTGATTTAAATCTGGCATTGCAGTCTTGTCCAAGACTAGTATTAATCCATGTCCCATAGTGCTCCACCAACAAAACTCCAATTTAGTCTCGGTTTAGGCTTCTGGGTCTAGGAAACAAGAGAAACAAGTCTTGGATTGCAATGCCATAAAAACAGGGCTTGTTTCCTAGACCCAGATTAAGCCTTAACCTAGAGAATGTTTAACAGTGACTAGTCTTAATCCATGTCCAACTAAACTCCAATTTAGTCTCTGTTTAGGCTTCTGGGTCTGGGAAACAAGAGAAACAATGATTGGATTTAGTCTCGGTTTAGGCTTAATCTCAGAGTGGTAGCCCTGTTTATGTTGTACTATAAAGTCATAGGGCTGATTACTTGTACACCAATTAAACCTAGTCTCGGATTACAATGCTATAAAAACAGGGCTTGTTTCCTAGACCCAGATTAAGCCTTAACCTAGAGAATTTTTAACAGTGACTAGTCTTAATCCATGTCCATTAAAACTGAGTCCAGGTTTAAGTTTAATCTAGGTCTTAAACTGATGTGAGCTCCAGCTCAGATTGGGGGCTAAAGCAGACCCAGCTGCCCATGAAGTTCACATCAGTGCACCTTACTAACCCCAGCGAGAGTGCTGTGCTCACGTACCCGCAGGGCGGCGCTGCTCCCGGGCTTGGCCTCCCCAGCTTTAGGCGTGAGGGTGGGGAAAGCCTGGACTGACAGGAGAACAAGGGTCAGGAAGGCAGTCCAGTGCAAAAGTGTCCCCCGAGTCCGCATAGCTTTTCCACGGAAAGAGTAAAGACAAGGCAGGAGAAACTCTTAATGAAGTTCAGAAGCGCTGGCTGGGAAACAGTGAGCGCTCTTAAACCACTTCCATCCAAAGTTGGTGAAACCCAGCAGGAGCTTCGCTTACGCCCTCGTTGCCATCACGCTTCACGAGAACCTCCTCATACTCCTAAGTCTTCGACCCCCTGCGCATAAGGTGCCATTGGCTCTGTGTAGAATCCTGCCCCGGTAACGGTTGGTGGTCCATGTGGGGGTCTTCACACTTGTAGAGCTTCTCTTCTTCCCCTCCTTGCCGGCTCGTTCCTCGACACCTTCTGCTTACGTGCTGCACCAACGCTTGAGAAGAAACTCTGCACCACGTCCAGCATCTGCCCCACTCTTCTACCCCCCAGCGCTCGTGCACGACTACAACCGCCCCGCTGTTCCCCACATCCCGCATGTACTTTCGTGAAGCAACTCACTCACTCACTCACTCAGTCCCCGCCCACTCAACTCCTCATTGGTCGGGTTGGGGGAGTGACGCAATGCGGGGGGCGGTGCTCACTGGGCACTAGTTGTGCGCGACCCCGAGAGAAGCTTTGATGAATGAAGGCGCGTTCAAGACAGTGAAGTACGGAAGCCCGTTTCCGCCTCTGGAAATTATTAATATCTCCATTTAGTGAGTCACACTAATGAGAAAGCCTCCACAACTATGACGTAGTAAGACTTAGTATAGCATAATGACTTAGGGTCTCATAACAAGTCATGATCATGACAATGCATGTCATAATTATTAGATATTAAGTTACAATTACGGGACTGGATTCCATTATTATGAGCAAGTAAGCCATAACAAGTCATCAGCCGTTACCAGCGCAGGTCCATGCATAATTATGAGATGATAAGTCATAATTATGGTCATCCTAAGTCATAATTATGGGATATTAAGTCAGAATTATGAGTCTGAATCTTGTAATTCAGAGAAAGTCATAAGAAGTGCAGGTTACTAGGGTAGGTTAATTATTAAGCTATAATTACGAGATGACAGGTTATAATTTTGAGAAAGTAAGTCATAATAATGAGAGGAAACATCATGTTTTTGAAATACTAAGTTATAGTTATGAGTAAGCAAGCCATAATAAGTCACTAGCCTTTATAAGGATAGGCTCATGCATAATTCTAAGTTATAAATCATTCTAAGTTATAATTATGAGATATTAAGTTATAATTATGAGATATTAAGTTACAATTATGAGATATTAAGTTATAATTATGAGATATTAAGTTATAATTATGGGACTGAATCCATTATTATGAGAATGAATCTCGTTATTCAGAGAAAATCATGAAAAGTAAGTTACCAGCCTTTACCGGAGCAGGTTCATGAATAAGCCATAATTATGAGATAATAAGTTATAATTATTTTCATCACTAAGTTATAATTAAAAGATATTAAGTTATAAAAAAGGCACTGAATCCAATAATCAAAGACTGAATCCCGTTATTAAGAGAAAGTCATGAAAAGTAAGTCACCAGCCTTTACCCGGGCAGGTTCATGAATAAGCTATAATTATGATAATCACTAAGTCATAATTATGAGATATTAAGTTATAATAAAGGTACTGAATCCATCATTATAAGACCGGCTCCTGTTATCCAGAAAAAGTCATAAAAAGGAAACCACCAGCCTTTAAGCCAAATAATAATAAAGAGAGGAAACGTCATGTTTATGAAATACTACATCATAATTATGAGTTAGTAAGCCATAATACGTCACTAGCCTTTACAAGGATAGGTTCATGCAAAATTACGTAAAAATCCTAAATTATGACATATTAAGTTATGATCAGGAAATATTAAGTTATAATAAAGGTACTGAATCCATTTATTATAAGACTTAATGTTATTATTCAGAAAAAAGTCATAAAAAGTATGTCACTGGCCTTTACCAGGACAGGTCAATGAATAAGTCATACGTATGAGATGATAAGTCATAATTATAATCACTCTAAGTTATAATTAAGAGATGTTAAGTTATCATTGCGTGACTGAATCCATTTATTATGAGACTGAATCTCGTTATTTGGACAAAGTGAGTCCTCAGCCTTTACCCGGGCAGGTTTATTAGTCATAGGTATGAGATGATAGGTTATAATAATGGGAGCCAAATTATATTTGTGATATACCACGTCACAATTATGAGAAAGCAAGCCGTGATTGTGATATACTTAGTGATAGTTATGAAATGATTAGTCATTATTTTAAAAAAGTAAATCATAATTATTAGATACTGAGTCATATTTTGATATACTATATAATAATTAGGAGAAAGCAAGATTCATAGTTATGACAGACCAATTCAGAATTAAGAGATACTAAGCCATACTTAAGTCATATTAGGTCATAATTCTTAGATCAAATCTCATTACTATGATTATACTAAGTCATAATTACAAACCTTACTAAAGAGCTACACATATACATATATTTTTAATTGACCACAACAGAGTTCATAAGCTATAGGCACAGTTTATATTTAATCAGCTATGAGGAAAAAAAAGTGTTTTTATTATTTTTTTGCTGAATGTTTCTTGTTTAATTTCAAAAATATACACAGAAAAAATAAGATCAGCATATCTACAGCCCTACAGCATATCTACAGTTAAAACACTAACTTACTTCACTGAAACCTTATTATCAGACATTAATTGCCTATTCAGTCTAGTGTTAGGCTTAGGACTGGTTTCTTGGATTAAGATTAAATTTAGTCTTGGATAACACAGCATTGCTAAATTGGATCAGTTTCCTGGACATAAACAAAACCTAAAGTTGTACTAAATTTAAGTGTGAGAAATTCTCTATAGTCAATGTTTAGGTTTAATCTAGGAACAGTTTCCTAGACTTTATTTAAACCCAGACTAAAAATAAATTTCAATGGAGGTTCCTCACTGGCAATGCAGTTCACTACAAGATTAGTCTAAATCCATGTCTAGGAAGATGACCCATAGTGTAAAATTCTATTCAGCCCAGTCTAAGACTTAATCTGGGTCTATGTATGGTATAAGTGTTTTAAAACCAGGTTTAGTTTTGGATTTGACCGCAATGCAATGAGATCAGTTTCATAGACAGAGGCTTATTTTAGACTAAAATTAAGTGTCAAGCGTCTAAATATAAGAAAGCCTAAATTTGGGTTTAATCTGGCTCTGGGAATCCGGTCCCCTAGTCACTATTCACTCATACTAAATGCACAACAGGTACAGTATAATTGTTATAAGTAAATAGTGGAAGGCTCCCAGATTTAGATTCCCACACTGAGATTAAGACTAAATCTAGACTACAATCAATTTTTAATGGTGATTTATCACTGGCACGGCAGTTTAGTCCAAGTCCTAGTATTGGTCAATCAGTGGCCCAAAAGTTTCCAAATCATTAAAATCCAATTCAGTCTAGGTTTAGGCTTAATTTGAGTCCATGTGAAGTACAAAAGTTTTAAATATGCAAATGATGGAAAGTTATAGGACCGCATACTTGGAAAGGGATTAAACCCATTTCTGGATTACACAACAAAGTCAATATGTACATTTATTAGACAAAAAAGGAAATTATTTTAGTCTAAATTTAGACTCTCCTAGTCATTATACACTTATGCTCAATGCACAACAGGTACAGTATAATTATTTAATAAGTAAATGATGGAAAGTCATAGGGCTGATTACTGTACATAGATTTAACCTAGTCTCAGTTTATAGAACAATGTAAACAGGGCTCCCAGATTCAGATTCCCACAATGAGATTAAGACTAATTCTACTACAAAATGTTTTTAATGGTGATTCACACTGGCACTGCAGTTTAGTCCAAGTCCTAGTCTTCATCCGTGGCCCACATGTTTCCCATCACTATAATCCAATGTATCCAACCAAGTTTTAGGTTAAACTGGGTCTATGTAAAGTAGAAAAGTTTTAAATATGCAAATGATGGAACACTATAAAACTGCTTACTTAAACTGCAACACAAACAAAATCCCAAATGAATGTCAACTGAGAATGTTTTGTATTATTTATAACGGACTATAATTTATAACTGACTAAATAACAGCAGATCTCATCAGTGGACCATTTATAGTTAAGTACAATCTGGTTTAATTCTTAAAGTGAGAGGAAAACAGCTGCAAACCAAACACCCAGGAATAAAAATCCAAGACAAAATACACTTTAGTGCTTGTATTTTAATGTCCTCCAAGGAGTGAAGCAGTTTCATACGAAGCCCACAGTGTACTTTGATCCAAAACACAAAAAAGGAGCTCGATCATGTGGTATGTATGCAATGTTTGTAGGAATGTTCTTATAAAGGAAGTGACTTAGTTTCAGGCTTACAACTCAGACTGTCCTGCTATGGTCTGAACGTCTGGTCCACAGTAATCAGGAGAGCACGGAATCTGAGGAGCACCCCTGGAGTTCATCCTGGGAGGCGCATATATATATATATATATATATATATATATCTCGTCACTGTCAGAAGAAAAGCAAGTATCACCAAAATGGCAATTTTACAGTACAGGCCAAAAACCTTCCTCACTTGTAATGCAAGTCTATGGAACCAGAATTTTTCATCAGGAAATCTTCAAATATTGTGAACGGCAGCTGACAGGTTCAAACAATGTAGAAAAATAAAAATCGGCAAAATAGAGATGCGTGTTTTTTTCTTTGGACAGTGACGATACGCAAGAAAGAAACAAAATAAAAGAAGATCTGAGCAGTTAGACCACCTCATTTTCTCATCACTCATCATATCACATCATCCTTAGAAAAAACAAAAAATAATAATTCCTTTCTAGTCTCATGTAATCGGGTCTATAATTTAATAGAACTGCAACTATATACTTCCTGTTAAACTGACTCACTTTAACAAATCAGAAAGCAGAAGCCATGTGATATGATTGTTAGGATTTTCTGTAACAGATTCAAAGCAAAGACGAACAACCGGTAACAGTAACGATAAAGATCTGGAGCGGAACGGCACGAAAGCCACAGACCGAAGCGCATAGTGTGTTCTTCTCAGCACCTTTTATCGTAAACTAGCAGCTTCAGTGACTACGTCATACGTGCATCTGAGGGGGTTACAGATGATCAGAGAAATACTCATCAGTAGTATCTGCATGACAGCAAGGACACCGTAGACATGCGTGCACGTGTGAGGCTTTCTGGAGCTGCCATAGATAAACGGAGTACAGTTCTTTTTTTCTGTAAATAATTAAGACAAGAACACGTTCGTAATAAATAAATATGTACACGGAGAACCTGGAGCGTAAGAGAAAGCACACACAAAGCAGGCGTTAAGACTCCTGACGTGGCCTGAAGACCTCAAAAACAGTAACTGACCAACAGAAGAAAAAAAAAACAGAAATATATATATATATTAAAGTTTGTGGTCATATAAAAGTGGGAATAATAATAAAAACAGAATAATAATTAAAAAAATCTGACATGACTATAAACCCGCTTAACGAAGTGGATATTAAATGTTAATTCATCACATTGAACCTTATGTAGGCATCATTTAAGACTCTGCTAGCAAGAATATTAAAGAAATAAAAAAAAAACATTCTGAAATAAAAGTAGCATTTAATGTTGTGTGTGGTGGTCTGCAGTTTTCTGTAGCCCAGCATTGCATCCCTCTGCCTGATTATCCATCCATCCATCCATCCATCCATCCATCCATCCATCCATCCATCCATCCATCCATCCATCCATCCATCCATCCATCCATCCATCCATCCATCCATCCATCCATCCATCCATCCATCCATCCATCCATCCATCCATCCATCCATCCATCCATCCATCCATCCATCCATCCATCCATCCATCCATCCATCCATCCATCCATCCATCCATCCATCCGCACTACAATACCCATAATACCCCTTTACTGCAATACAAAAATGCACTTAAAGTTAAAGGCGAGATGTAACGTAGCCATCCACTTCCTTCTGCTTTAGTGAGCTAGAATTAATGAAAGAAATTAAGCTTCTCAGATTTTGGCCAGACTGCCTCTTTAACTTTTAAGGCTTCTCCACCTGACGGACCTCTGGGATTTGGTGGGCTCATAGCAGTATGCGCGTATTTTGCTTACAGAGGAATATTTGATAGACGATGATTTTCCAGATCAACACTGACCGTTCTGATTGATATTGCAGTGAACTAATAATAAAATTAAATAATAAAACTGGCAATGTAAAGTTCAAGTAAGACACCAGTTCGCGCTGTGGAGGTTTCGGTGCGAGGTTTAGTCGACATAGCGAACAGACTACAAAGCTATTGGGAGCTGCTTTCTGAAGCCAGCGTCTCTGGGACTGATAATTCGTTCCCCCGCTGGTCTGGTCCCACTTATTGAAAAAGATGCTTTCTGCGTGCGGGTAGGAGGAAAAAAATGGTTTGAGGGTTGCAGTTACATATGGCTTTAGCAAGAACATAAGCAGTCCAAAGCTTCTTGTGGTTGGCAGAGAGGAATTTAAGCATTTCTATTCCCCCCTCAATAAATGTCACAATGAGTTAAAGACACATCTCGAATCTCAAGACGAGAAAAAAAAAAAGAAAAAGAACAAAAAAGAAATGACAGACAAGAAACAACAAAGACAGACAATAAAGGACAGCTTCCACTTTAAAGCATCAGTGTTATTAGGAACGCCATATGCTTAAAAAAAAAAAAAGAAAGAAAATCATGATTAAAAAAAGAAAAAGAAAAAGAAGAAGAAGAAGAAGAATGGCATTTGTTAAGTGGTTCAGTGACTCTTCTCGGAGAGCTTTGGATGAGCAGTGCACTTTTGGTCTGGACTGGAAGACGCTCAGTCTTCACACTCCTCATATGTGGTCTCATCAAAGGGCCGGTCGAGAGACGGCAGGATTCTGTGTCGGGAATATTTCAGCTGCAGCAGGTCGCCCACCTCGCTGATCGCGCTCAGAGCCTGCGGACAACAACACAGGCCACGGTCACAATCACATGGGCAGTTTTAATGCTGTGGTCTGGAGAGACCACTGCAGCATAAAAGAAGAATGCAAGCGTTCTAAGAGTTACGGTCAAACTAACATGATTTGTTGATTAAATTGAGCATTTTCTGTTTATTTTAGAGCAAAAATGAAATAAAATATAACGTTTTCCATCTGAATGTGTCAAATTCAGCGAATAAACCGTTATACTACATTCAAACGTGGAGAAGTGTGTTCTCTGTACGGGACGTGTTCACTAAATTTTGATTACGAAATCAGAAGTTTGACCCAAACTTTTGCAAACGACCTCACACAATACTGATTAATTTTATCACATAATTAAAAGAATGCAGGGTTACTCTGTACTACTAGGGCTGCTGAATAATTAAAATAAATAACTGCAATTAATAGTGTGTTTGGAGGTTTTAGTCACAATTTATTGATTTTACTCTGTGCTTCAGTAACAAACAGTGACATATCCATAGCAAATATGTACAGGTGTTTGATTTCTCCAAAGGAAAACTACAAATACATGGATAGCATTTCTCAGCTTGAACCAATGAGCAATGAGTAATAATTGACTGAAGTGCCCAGACCCTAAATTCTTCTTCCTGTAGTTTCCTTATAAAGTTTGTGAGCTACCAAAAATGCTCATAGTTTCTGTACTCAATATTCTAACCTCTCTTCTATCCCTTAGATTGAAACAGTCTGGTCTTTTCTTTTAATATACAGTATTTCTATTTCTTCTGTTCTTATTGGCTGCTCCATATTTTGCCTCATTGAAAAAGCTGAAATACTCCGCAGAACTAAGGGGGGAGCTAAACTGCTCTAGTCTAAATAGCCTCATTTGTTTAAATTTGACCCTGAAGAAAGACTTTTCCATTAAAAAGCTGATTGTAGTGACATCAATGAACAGAATAAGCTTCTTCTGTGTTTTGTGTTCTTGAGCAATATTCTAAAAATATTTTCCTCAAACCATAGAACTGTAAACTGAGTGTAAGAACCAAACCCAAATAAGCAAAACACTGATAAGCTTAAGAAATAATTGGCTCAGCAAATCACTATTTTTTTTAACATTCAAACAGTATTAATACAGTAATTAGTGGTTTTACATACTTCAGTGTGTTAATTTAACCCTTTCCAAGCTTCTCCTTGTGGAAACAACCCAGTATTATTTACAGTTCTCATCTAATACCTGCTTTAACTGCTCAGTACTTCATTAAGCTAGATCAAGATTGCTGCTGAAGAAACTGAATACATTCATACAATGTCTGGGGCGTCCAGGAGAAATCTGGAACTACACTTTGTTCTTCAAACTGGAGCTCAAGATATGATCTACTTCTTTCACAATAAGATATTCATGTTACTTTGTATTGTATGTATGATTATTTACATCTGTTCTAATCATATCTGGTGTTCTTACTGGTGAAAACTGAAAATACACAATGAATGTAAGTTCGTAATATTCATTGCATCGTCCGACCAACAAGAGTATATACATCATTTATATCACATATATAGGTTCAGAGGTTAAACTTCTTGTAACCTTTTGCTCTCGTTCATACAGCTCAGGGGTTCTTGTTACAGTGGAGGCTCTGGAGGGGAACAGGAGCTCTGCTTGGCTGTTGTTTTTACTAGTTTGCTGCTTGTTGATTTATGCAAGACATTTCAAAGTCATTTCAGGTTTCACGGATCATAGCAACATACAGTGCGCTATGTCTCGATGGAAAATGTGCTAAAAATTCTGTTAACCCTAATAAACGTAAACATGATTACACAAATGCTGACATATATTCACTCTTGAGTGGCTTTAACTCTTTGCTTCAATAACAAACAGCGACATACATATACACATATATATATATATATATATATATATATATATATATATATATATATATATATATATATATATATATATATATAGAGCAAACGTGGGTGTTTTGATTCCTTCTAAGCAAAACTATATATATAACAAAAAATATCATTCATAATCAGTATGTCTTCTACTAGCAACAAACACAAATGTGTTACGAACTTAAAAGTTTAGAACTGGTACCTTGGATAGCACTCAGCTTGAACCAATGAGCAATGAATAATAATTGACTAAAGTGCTCAGACCCTAAATTCTTCGTCCTGTATTTCTTCTCTTGAAGTTCACTTATAAAGTTTGTGTGGTACCAAAAATGCTCATAGTTTCTTTGCTCAACCTCATTCTAACCCCTCTTTTATCCCTTAGAATGAAATAGCCTGGCTTTTGTTACTTGTCCTTTAATATGTATTATTTATTTAAATAAATTGCTCTAGGCTAAACCATGCTTCTGCATGGTTCCCATATATAGACTGTATGCACACTGTCTACATATTACTACTAATTACTCAAAAGAAAGCTGGAGAAAGTTGGATTTTCCATCATATGGGCCCATTTACATCAAACTACTCCACATTGGCCCCAACTGCCTCTTCTAAGGGTCCCCTTTGCAATGCAAGCAGACCAAAAGGCTGTTTTTATTATATATTTCTATTAACTCTAAACGTTTTCTAGGCCAACGCTGTCTTGGGCTCTATGGAGGTCAGGTGACAGCGGCACATGGATCATCCTGCAGCCTGAGGAGAAGGAGGGGGAGAAACAGAGGGGAGGGAGCTCACAGAGGAAAGGCCTCTCATCTAGGAAAAGAGCAGAAAGCCGCAAAAAGTCTCACCCGCTGCAGAGCTTTTACATGAAAATGTGTCGGAGTGGAGAAACGTGACAAACCCATAAATAACACTGAGAGGATCATTAGCTGACACCAATAAAACACACTTGAAAGACTGGGAGTGACATCACAGGGACAGAGGGTGTAATTGATATCCCGGGTAAATAAGCTTCTGATGTCAGACGTTCGGAGCGGCTACGTTCAGCTTGCGAGCAGATACGTGGAGAACATCTCGGAGAAACGCTGGAAAATGCGCTGGATGCGATAACCGGTCACATCAAAGTTGGGTCTGTTTTCTTAGCGGGCGGGGGGAGGTTGGGGGCGGTGTAGGTGGGGAGGGGGGGTGACGGCCGGAGTGCTTTTCAGCATGGTTAAATCAAGAGTCCTTGGGGAGGCAGATTAAGATGCTCTTTGATCTCCCGCCAGAGCAGACCCCTGTGGCAGGCACTTCTTATGTAAACCCCTCGACTGCGGGCTGCCAAAGAGAGCTGACACTGTCAATTAATTTATGGCACGGGACACTTTGAAGATGCAGCCTCGCATTCCTTTATCAGTAACTGCATTCAAACAAAGAGGGGTGTATCAAGTTAGAGACACTAAACTTCAGAGGAGTGATGGACTGGGGCTTGAACTCTGTTATGAGAGGTAGCTGTGGCGTGCGCTCTCGTTTCTCAAGGGGGAAAGAAAAAAAGGAAAGAAGAGAAAACCTTTTTCATTCCTCACCACTGCCCTGCTGAGGGTCTTCCATACACACAGTCACATTCAGGAATCAAACGGCAGCATGGTGTATTTATAAAGGCTGCACCTACCACTTATTTTTTATAATTGATCGATCTACACTGATCGGTCACAACATTAAACCTATGTTCTTGTCTATTATATCAGCTCCACCGACCATATAGGACCACTTTGTAGTTCTACACTTACAGACTGTAGTTCATCTGATTCTCTGTATACTTTGTTGTCTTGTTCTTTAACGGTGAGGGAGCCCCACAGGACCACCGAGCAGGTATTATTAGGGAGATGGCTCATTCTCAGCACTGCAGTGACACTGACATGGTGTTGGTGTGTTAGCGTGTGTGATTTTAAATACTGTGTTCACTCACTGTCCACTCTATTAGACACTCCCATCTTGCTGGCCCACTGTGTAGATGTAAAGTCAGAGACGATAGCACTCAGAACACAGCCCACAGGACGAAGCCCACAGGACGAAGCCCACAGGACGAAGCCCACAGGACACTGTTGGCTGGATAGTTTTGACTGGTGGATGATTTTCAGTCCAGCAGTGACACTGAGGTGTTTAAACACTCCAGCAGCACTGTTGTGTCTGATCCACTCACACCAGCACAACACACACTAACACACTACTACCATGCTGTCTGAACAATGCAGTCCTAATCTGAGTCACCAGGCCAATTTGTTGCATGTGTGAAATCTCTGCATGCTGAAGGGGTGTTATTTGTGTTGGTGGGAGTTGGTTGGGGGTGAGGGTGTGACAGTACATTACCTGATCTAGCATTTCTTTGGTGTGGGCTGCAGACACACAGAAGCGTGCTCTGGACTCGATGATGGGAGTTGCAGGGAAGCCCACTACCACCACGCCTATATTCCTCTTCAACATCTCTCGGCCAAAAGCCCTGAGCACATCAAAGGGGAAGGTTTAAAAATGCGTTTCCATTCTAGAAATTATTCACAAATAATTTAGCTGCTAATCTAAGACTTTATAATCAGTAATATTATCAATCGTTTAGTAGCTGGTAGTGAGTAATATGTACAGTGCTGTATGAAAGTCAAAGAATACCACTCATTTCCTTTACTTCCAGTCCAAGTGGCCATTAAGCTGAAGTTAATATAAATATCATATATTTTCAGCATTATGTATCTCCATGGCGGCATGGTGGTGTAGTGGTCAGCACTGTCTCCGTACAGCAAGACGATCCGGGACGTTCTGTGTGGAGTGTGCATGTTCTCCCCCTGCTTAAATGGGTTTCCTCCGGGTACTCCAGTTTCCTCCCACAGTCCAAACACATGCATTTTAGGTTGATCACTCACTCTAAACTACCCGTAGGTGTGAGTGTGTGTTGGCCACGCAATGGTGTACCATGGACAGCTCGCCAATGTCTACCCGCCTTCACCCAATGATGCTGGGACTAGCGGGATAAAGTGAAAGATAATGGACGGATGTCTTCAGTATTAGAGAATTAGAGATTGACTGTATTTTCTGCATCTCGCCACCCAAGTAACCCCAACACACATTCAGTGGCGTTGAAGGTCTGGACTCTGGGGTGGTCAGTCCACTGTTCCGAGAACAACAGCAGCTTCTTTGTTCATTGTGATCTTCTTACCTTTTCTCAGTGAGGAGCTTCTTCTTTAACACATCCTTTCAGACTCCATAGCGCTGAGGTGTCTTCTTGCATTGGAAGGATGGACAGAAACACCTGTGGATGTTCTCAAGCTGGAGCTTGATGTTCTCCTCTCTCTCACAGATAAAAGCTTTAAATGCTGTTTATCTGGTGGGGACAGTTTGTGGTGGTCTTGCACGACTGTCCCATTTTCTTAAATCCTTTAAAACTACAGTTACCTTCCTCTAACTTTTATCCTGATCTCCAGAGAAATGCACTGCTTGCACTTAATAAGCATATTTACAGAAACTGAAGGACATGAAGGGTGGTCTTTGACTTTCACACCATGCAGCTACATACAGGCTCTTAAGGTTTGAGATCTTAAACATTATTTACACCCTAACAGTGACGGACACTGTCTCTGTTTTCTCTCAGAGTTGTGAATTAGGCTGAAACCTGGAAGCTCACCCAATCTTGGCAGGCATGTAGAGCATCAGGGGAACCACAGGTGAATCGTTGTTGCCGTAGATGATGAAGCCCATCTCCCGCAGCCTCCTGCGGAAATAGACTGTGTTTCCCGCCAGCCTCTGTACGCGCTCGCCGCCTGCAGCAGACACACAAACACGAAAAGACATTTCAAACACTCGCGGACGCTTTCAGGGAGGGGGTGGGTGGGGGGTGGGAGCCTTTTCACTTGGCGTTAATCTGCTTTTTCCACAGGCCTTTCATGCGATCAGACAATTAAACTTACCAATCCACAGGACCCATTACTGGAGTTAATAGGGAACCTGACCACCTGAGCTATAAACTTTATCATCGGACTGGAGCAAGAGCCGAGCCGCGGCTCCGCATGCAGTCCGTCCCGGACTGTTAAAAGGAGAAATGTTTTATACCTGCTGATTTTATACAGCTTTTTAAATTTCCCCTGTGATGTCATCGAACTGCGTGCCCTTTGCGCACGGAGATGTTTACTATTCATGTTTCCAGCGTGAGGTCTTATCACACTTTTAGCTCCATCTAAGCCCTCATGCCTCCGCCGGAGAGATGCTAATCAGCTGGCTACACAAAACCCGGCGCTGTATGTAACAGAGGCGCTCCAAAGCGACTGCCTAAACCCCCCCCCCCCCCACCCCCCCTCCAAAAAAAAAAAAAAAAATAACCTGCAGCGAGAACGGACGGCGAGAGATAAGCCCGATGGAAAATGTGCTGTAAACAAACAAGCCTTTACAAAAACGGCCTGTTCCGAGAAGGTAAATTCAAATGCTTTCTCTTGAAGGGGGGCGTGTGTCCGCACACCCCCCCACCCTCCACCTAAGGCGGCCCACTCTGCAATCAAACTCAAAGGAATTCTTCAGACATTTCAGCACAGTGCAGTGATCTGTTCAAAAGAGCTTTCTGAGGGCTTCAGTTTTCACTTCTCAAACGTTCCACGCATGCCAAGTAACAGCACTGAGGAATTTCCTGCTCTCTGATAATGTCCCACCCCAGTGTCACCTGCATGGCGGATGCTTCGTCTGCTGCAGCTTGAAAACACGGTATCAAAAATGACAAAAAAAAAAAAAGTATGTAAATTTAAGGATGTCTACGTCAATAATCCAAACAAGGCAAAACTGGGTGTATCTATATGCAATGCATATATATTTTGAAGACACTTATGAGGCGTTTAAAGCCTCTGACCACCAAATAAGTGAACGCAGTACATGATTTTTAAGCCATCGTTCCATGAATGACATTAACAAATAGTAAGGCAAACAAAGCTGCCACTAGGAGAAGTGAGCTGGTTAGCATGATAACAGCACTGCTCACCACAGAACATGGACAATTCTAGCTTAAGCACTGACACAAGTTTAAACAATAATGGTTCCAATCTGAGGGAGTGAAGGTGGAACAACTGGAGCTAAGGAGACAGAAAGGTGAGACTAAACCTGCAGTTTAAACCTGAATGGATAAACTTAATGTTATATAGTTACAGTCTTAAGCTGTTTTGACACTGAACACTGTAGTACCAGTCATGCCTAATGTTCCAAGATTATATCACTGTGTGTGTCTGCCATAGTGGACTGCCATTTCTGCACGCTTGCTGCTGAGCTCCATACATATATCCACATTTGTGCCGCTTACAACATTAAAAATAATGTTAACGTACAGCCTGTTTTATAAACAGACAAAAAAAAGTGTATAATAATAATAATAATAATAAATTTATACTTTATATACTATACATTGTAATAAATTACTATGTTCAATTCCAGTTTTTAGTACTTTTAATCTTTAGTCACGGTCATGAAATTTATTTAGTATCCAAGTATCCATTGCATGTAAGTATTAAAGTATAAGCCAAAAGGTGGCCAAATGAACTAATCTTGCTTGCTGGCTTTGTTTGATTAATAACTGATACTTGTACAGATGGTAAACTACACTACTGTAGCTACACAACTAATACACCAACATTTCTCAGCATGTTTAACGTCTCAATAATACATTTTACTGCTTTCTTTTATATCAGTTTATATGCTCAGAACACCCCCTTAACAATTTAACAAATGTGATTGATGTCTTAAGTAACTGTGATTATTCCAGGCAACAGTGATTAAGTGATTGTTATAATTGTGAAAGCCCCACAAATATTCCACGCCTATATTTAACAGCAATGTTTATCGCCAACATACATCACCTATATTTACTGCCAATATACATCACCAATATTTACTGCCAATATACATCACCAATATTTACTGTCAATATACATCACCAATATTTACTGTCAATATACATCACCAATATTTACTGTCAATATACATCACCAATATTCATCACCAACATACATCGCCAAGAAAACATATTGTTACTGTCCAAAGGAAAACAAGTATCTCCAAAATGGCAACTTAGCAGGAAAGGACTTTTAATGTAAGTCAATGGAACCAGAAATATTTCCAGGCTATTTCTGAGCATTTCTATTGGTCCATTCATCGTGAAACTCTCCCACAATGTCAATGACAGCTGCTGCATTTAAATGATATAAAAAAACAATATAATTATTCATCGCCAATATACATCATCAGTATTTAACAGCAATATACATTGCCAATATTCATTACCACCATACATCGCTAATATACATCATCTATATTCATCGCCAACATACATCACCTATATTTACTGCCAATATACATCACAAATATTTACTGTCAATATACATCACCAATATTCATCACCAATACTCATCACCAACATACATCACCAATATTTACTGTCAATATACATCACCAATATTCATCACCAATACTCATCACCAACATACATCACCAATATTTACTGCCAATATACATCACCAATATTTACTGCCAACATACATCACCAATATTTACTGCCAACATACATCACCAATATTTACTGCCAACATACATTACCAATATTTACTGCCCATATACAACACCAATATTCATCACCAACATACAGCGCCAATATACATCACCAATATTTACTGCCAACATACATCACCTATATTTACTGCCCATATACATCACCAATATTTACAGCCAATATACAACACCAATATTTACAGCCAACATACATCACCTATATTTACTGCCCATATACATCACCAATATTTACAGCCAATATACATCACCAATATTTACAGCCAACATACATCACCAATATACATCACCAATATTTACTGCCCATATACATCACCAATATTTACAGCCAACATACATCACCAATATACATCACCAATATTTACTGCCAACATACATCACCTATATTTACTGCCCATATACATCACCAACATTTACAGCCAATATACATCACCAATATACATCACCAATATTTACAGCCAATATACATCACCAATATACATCACCAATATTTACAGCCAATATACATCACCAATATTTACAGCCAATATACATCACCTATATTTACTGCCAACATACATCACCAATATTTACTGCCAACATACATCATTGTATGTTTTTCAACAATTTACTGCACCAAGCTTCATCGACAATATTTATTACCAATATTTACCATGGATTGGCACTGATGGTCTATGTGACAAAAACTTGAAAGTCAAAAAGAAGAAAACATATTGTTACTGTCCAAAGGAAAACAAGTATCTCCAAAATGGCAACTTAACAGGAAAGGACTTTTGATGTAAGTCAATGGAACCAGAAATATTTCCAGGCTATTTCTGAGCATTTCTATTGTTCCATTCATCATGAAACTCTCCCACAATGTCAATGACAGCTGCTGCATTTAAATGATAAAAAACAAAACAAAAATGGAGATACATGTTTTTTCAGACAGCGATGATATAAGAACTAGGAATGAATTTAAAAACATTTTCATGAACTTCTAAGTGATTGTCTAATTTTAAGTTTTTATTATGTTTTTTTCTTTGAAAAGCTTTCCGGCTCAGGATCTTCTGACAGCAATGCCTACTATTCAGATTTACTGTGGAGTACTCTATGTTCTCACAGTGGTCAGATCTCATCTCATAACTGCTAAAAGAAGCTCTAAAGGAGAACCGAGTCCCCTTTAAAGTGAACACAAAAAGCACTGAGGTCAGTTGCAGCTGCTCGGCTTTGAGGTTCACTTTAAGAGAACTGAGTTTGGTCCATTTATATGTGAACTACATGTGAAAACACCTATAAATTTTACAGGTTGCAGTTTCTGGGGCTTATTAGTCCTCCGACAGTGCTTGATAAACGGCAGCGCTTCCACGGAGAAAAGCGTTGATCGGCTGTGTAAAATGCTCAGGGGGACCACTGGCATCGAACGACCTGCATTGAAAACAGAATCGGAAATCTTACAGAACCTAAAACGTGCACGGTTCTCCTTTAACAGCCCCGACACGACAATGCCAAAGGATTTAGCCAGAAAAGAACAGCAACTGACACACACACACACACACATATCAAACAGGTCCGCGGCGGCCAGCTGTGCAGCCACACGTTGCCCTGACTACAGCGCTCAGTCTCAATTAGGACCATTACATCAAATATTCTCAGCAGTGAAAACTTACCATCTGGTGGCTGGCGGGCAGGTTTAGCTCCGCGGTTTTCTGAAACAGGAGTCAGAAGGCAGTAAACGGAGGAACGGGGCGAGGGAGTGACGGATAGGCCCGCAGTGCGAGCGTCCAGCGTACGTGTGCGTGTGTGGGTTTATCTCTGATGAGCGCTCGTGAAAGGAGACTTGACTGGCTGTGAAATCGGAGTCCTCCAACGATCCCTCTCCATGTAAATTGGCTACTGACAGATAAAGCAGGCTCCGCATGTCATGACTGGGTCACCCACTTTGTGGTAAGGAAATGGAGCCTGACCGTTCGTGTAACGTTAAACACCTCGTTTCACAGCGAGCGCGCCTGATCCCTCGCTCAGTGATCGCCGGCTGCTGTCCCCTTGCAAGGCACCGTGGGAAATTACAGCCGGGGCCATTCAGAGAGAACTGTGAGCGGAAAGATCTGGATCTGAGCTGATAAAACAGCCGTTACCATCCAATTCCAAATGTCTTTAAGTCAATCTGTTTACAATCCCTCCTACAGCTTAGTGTCCCTCCATACTGTGATATGTTAGCGAGAGCTGATGGAAGGTGTCCATAGAGGGTCTTTCGATGACAGGTAAAGGTGGGAGGTATGATATAATATCAATGGTTAATATTACTCCCCCTTGCACACCCGGGCACTGTGATGTAATAAATACTCACAAGACATTTTAGAGACGGGGCAAAATCATTACAAAATCTTGATTGCATTTCTTGAGAAAATAGGAATTTTATTCTTTAAAACCATGTGATATGAATACGTGCTTGATATGAACTAATAGAGAGTCTAAAGGAGTCTAAATAGAGTCTAAATGATACTCTGAACTAATAAAAGGTCTCTAGGTCACAGGTAAAGGTGGGGGGGGTGAATAAGACATTAATGCTTAATATTACTCCCTCTTGCACACTTGCGCACGGTGATGTAATCAATACTCATAGGACTTTTCAGAGGCAAAGCAAAGTCGTTAAATATTGATTGGATTACTAGAAAAAACAGTGTATTGTGATATGAACTGAAAGGGTGCAAAAGCTAAATTTGCACTGTGGGTTGGCTTTAAAACCATTTCCCACAATCTGTGGCACAACAGCATGTTTTCTAATGTGCAGTGTTGCAATAGGGAGCTATTTTAAGGTGGAAAAAAACAGCTCCACAGTTACTCGTAACACCTGCAATGCCAGTGTTTTGACTGTGGTCGACCAGCCATAATCAAAAGAACAGCGGCTATTTTGCACCTAGAGACAGTCCGAAAATAAACATTTAATAAAAATAAAATTTGAAAGTAGCACATTCAGGAAACTGTCAAAGCAGAATCCCAAAAAACAGAACCTGGTTCAAAGTGTGCTGCATTAGGCTACTTAATATACTGATCTTAATGTAACATTAAGTAGTTGGAAGGGATACAGGAAGTGGGGCTGCAGCACCCTCACATCCCAGGATAACTGCTGATGCCCGAAATCATCATAATAACAATAAGAAGAATGAATTGATTGGAACTGTAAAAGACCTCTGTGGGTATTATTATTATTATTATTATTATTATTATTATTATTATTATGCTTTAAACTGACAAAGATAACCTTTGATGCCAATAGTAGATTATTCATGTCCTCGGTAGATGCAAAGTTTTTACTGAGTTCTCCTTGAATTCTCTGTTAATCTGATGCACTTGTCAGGGAAGGAATCGGCAGCACCACAGATATTACCAAATGTTCTTCAGGATGCTGCATGCAATTACACATTTTCACCAGAGAGGTCTCCAACTCCCCAAATCTCACATAGTGTAGCTTTAAACGTTTTGAATTAGCTATTTTTTCCACTTTGACATCGCCCACCCAGCGTGTTTTTCTGTTCCTGAGAATAGAGAACTTAAAGAGAACTGTTTTTTTTACTAAGTGTGGATACTGACACATATTTTTCTGCATCATTTGAACACGACAGCTTTACTTTACATTGTATGCAAGTTGGATGACTGGACCAATAGTAATTCTCTACAATAGCGTTAAAAAAAATTTGGTTCTATTGACTTACATTGAAAGTAAACACTTGGCATTTCAGAGATACTTGTTTTTCTTTGGACAGCAACGATTTGCAGCATCTTTGGATGGAATGTGTTACTGAAAGTTAAGAGACTGAAACATCTTTGCTCCATGTAGCTTTTGCAGTGTAATGAATTCATAGCGCCAGCCTCACAGTGGAGTCAGCCTGTGGCTCTCGTAGCGCTCTTAAAAGATAGGCGTAAACAGCGGCTCTCACTGCTGATGACGATTACGGGCTCTTCTGAGTTCGGCTACTACAAGAGCCCTTGATAAACAGCGGTGCTTCCACAGAGAAGAGCGCTGATCAACTACGTAAAGCAGCCAACAGCAATGGAAGCATCTGAAAGCAATAACGTTGGAGAGGAACTCAAACTGCCGGACTTCAAGCCCTTCAGTCAGCGAGCAGGTCCTCCAGGAGGTGGGGGAGGTGGGTGGTGTGGGGTTGGAGGTGCACTGGGGTGGAGAAGGGCTCTCCAAAGTAAATCTTTCTGGGGTACCCTTTCAACAGCTAGTTTCACAATGCACAGCCCCCCCCCCCCCCCCCCCCCCTCCCCCCAATAACTCCTTCCAGACACAGGGACTGGAGGATTTGAAGCGAGAGAAGGACCGAGAGAGGCTGAAAGAGCTTCCAGATGTGGGGGGCCGTTTCCCTTTTTTCCCCCCCAAAAGCCAGTTCCTCCTCACTTCCTTTTCATCTGAAGGGGAGAGATAAGTACAAACACCCATGTGGAGTTCAGGGCTGCGGAGGTACACCCCCCGCCCCTTTCCCCTCATGGTCCTTTCAAGCACAGGGCACCACGAGGCTCTGCAGCACCTTCAAGGCTCAAATCCATCATCCTTCTGTTCATCTCTGCTGCTTCTGCTGACCGCTGGGTTCACATGCAGCTGTCCAGCTCCAACCTGATATTCATCTCACCAGATGAGAGCTGACTGACCGGACTGTCACACATCCATGGACTGGAGCCCGGCCGAGGTATCAGTTGGCTTATCACACGGGCTGAAGAGAACCATCTATTTAGCAATAACTTACTAACCAACTAACGGGCTAGACTACAAAATACCTTATTAACCAGCATAACGAACAAGCTAACACACTAGCTAGCTTATTAACCAGCTAAATTACTAATTTACTAACCAAATAGATAGCTTACCAAGAAGCTAACCTACTTACTAACCAAGTAGCTAACTACAAATTTACTAACAAAATAGCTAATAAATGCACTCAGTGACTAGCTGGTTTACTTATCAACTAAATAACTTAGAAATTTACTAACGAAATAGCTAATAAATGTACTAACTAAATAGCAACCTTACTTATTACCTAAATAAATAAGAAATTTACCAGCTTACTAGTCACGCAGCTGCCTTACTTTCCTACCAAACAGTGAACAAACCTTTCTTACAATCCAAATAGCTGACTTACTTGCTAGCCAAGCAGCAAAGTGTGTGCAAGGGAAAACAGAAGACATTCTGACAGAAGACATTCTAACATATAACACAAAATAATAATATAATATTATAAAAATCAATAAAAGGACCGTTGTGCCACAGTGAAAGCCCAGTATGAAGAAACCAGAATACATCAATACTGGCTGTCTTATGTAAGACCTTTTGTTTTTACTTTGCTACTGAATGGCTCAGTCAAAGACCAGCTTGTTCTTTTTGAAAGAAGAACACAGGGAGTAAACATACTCAAACACCTAAAACACGCGTAAACTCACTCTCCAGTCAGGCAGGTAAATACTTTCAGACAAAGATGAATGTCTAATGTTTGTCAAGACCGCCTGTGCACACACGAGGCAATTAGGCTAAACAATGAGCTTAGATATACTCTGCCTTCTCAGTATCATTACCACACAACAAAGGCTGAAAGATTTTAGTGTCTTCCCAATTGTTTTACTTATGGGCTAGATAACAGGTTAACAACACTGATAGAAGAATCAGCATAGACCAGTACAGGTGGTCACCAACAAAACCAGCATACACTGCATTTTCGATGATAACCAGCAGAAATGGGAGCTGATATGAAGATCACTAGAAAAAAACAGCATATTATTGCTGCCAGGACAGTTTTTTAGTTTTCCTTTGAAATCACCAGATGCTCTTACATTGCGTTCAAAATCCCACGATGAGTTGGACCAATGGACCAGCTTTAAAATGACCTGGAATTAAACCAAGAGCCATGAACTTCATATGCTGTTTTTAATTGGCAGGGTAGAGTGCTAACTAACTAACTAGCTAGACTACAAAATACCTTATTAACTACCTAGGAGTACCAGCATAATGAACCAGCCAACTTACTAACCAAAAAGCTACTAATTTACTAACCAAATAGCTAGCAAAACTTACTAGGCAAGCAGCTAACTAACCTACTAACGAAGTAGCCTTACTTACTAGATAACTTTGAAACCAAACAGCTAAAACACTTACTAACCAAACAGATAATGTTCCGATTAAATAGCTAAGAAAAGTTACTGACCAAACAGCTAACAAACTTTCTAACCAATAGCTAACAAACCAACCAAACAGCTAACCAACCAAACTAGCCAAGTAGCTAATGTTCTAACCAAACAGCTAACAAACCAAACAGTTAACAAAACTTTCTAACCAAACAGCTAACAAAATTATCAACCAAACAAATAACCAACCTAACTAAGTAAACAGTTAATAAACTTACCAAACAAGCAGCTAACCAACCTAACTAACCAAACAGCTAACCAACCAAACTAGCCAAGTAGCTATCTTTCTAACCATACAGCTAAGCAACCTAACTAACCAAACAGCTAACCAACATACTGGCCTAACTTAATAACCATACAGTCGTTTATCTTACATGAGTCTAACAACAAACAGCTAACTAACCTATTAACTAACTAACATATTAACTAACTAGATTACAAGAACTAAAATAACTATGTTAATAAATACATTTCTATCTGAAGATTCTTCTCTGTCATTTGTGAAGACAAACTTTAACCCGCCTGAAGGATCGTCTCTGCACTATTTTATTAGTGAATCTATCAGAATGAACAAATAAGCTGGACGTCACTGGACACACACAGATGAACATAAAGTGTCGGTTCCCTAGACACATACGGCCGTGTCCACGGAGAGCCTGAGAGAGGCTGTGTCTGAATCTGGGAAAGCAGCCCAAAAAGTGTGGAGCAGCTGTCGGCCACTTAATCCTGACCTCATATGTTAGCAAACACGAATCAAACCCACACCAAATACTAGAGAATTTGCTTTGATGACGAAATCAAACAGCGCCTGAGTGACCAAAAATTACACAAGTTCCTCGAAGCTTTGATTCTGGAGCCCAAAACAAACACGACGCCCACGTAACAACTGGGTTAACGGCGCACACAGAGACGTGAAACCACATTTGCACTTGATGTTGAATTGACTCGCAGGATTTTAGACCTTTTCGAAAATGCCCAACATTCGCCAAACAGGACTGGAACACGGCTGGCTGAGAAGAGCCAATACCGACTCTTAAACAGGGCCTACAGCACAGGACATGTCTACAGTCTGTGATCATGTGAGCGTGATGCTGATCTTGATCTTGCTGCAAAAGAATTTGGGGGAAAAAATAAAATAAAATATTTTTATATTTTACTTCAACTACATACATACATATATACATACATACATACATACATACATATATATATATATATATATATATATATATAGTTAGGGCACCTATATACCTAAGCTCTCATAATAAGTGTTAAGTGCACCTGCAGTCAAATTACTATTACTAAAAGCAAGTTAACACACATTTGTAAATTTAATTTTTATTCACTGAAACACTTACATCTACACACAGACTAGTGAACTGACACACTAGGGGCCAGTGAGCACACTTACCCAGAGCGGTGGGCAGCCCTACCACAGCCCCCAGGTCTACATGAGTCTGATGTTTTGCCATTCATCAATTTATCAGAAAAATATGGATACAACTCAAATGATTCCTTGTGTCAAGCATGTATTTGGTTCCAGAAGTGTTTTGTTGCCAATTTGCAGTTGCTGTGTTAAACACTGCTCGCTTATTTCTGCGACCGCGCTCTGTTTTAACACATGTGCACCGAGAGATCTAAAAGAAATCATAGTAAAAGTATATATGCACTGAAAAAAATTATTGTGCTAAAATCCAGCACTTTATTGGACTTTTAGTCCTTAATCTGATCTACAAAATCTGAGTATTCTGTTTATATGACCATTTGAATGCTCAGATAACTGCCTTAACAGTGCTCAGATAATTATGTGCGTGTAAACAGCTATTAGAATAATGCTTTATAAATGTTTATGTGGGTTTATTGTTGTGATGAGTTAATGCTGGTATAGAGACCCTTATAAACCTTAGTGAAGTGCTAGCAAACATAGAACATCAACAAAATAGCATTTCCATATTGGAGCATCCCTGGTGGCTAATAAGTAGCCACTGGATTAGTGTCACTGAGTGAACAACATGCCTACACGTGCGCCTAAAACTCTGAAATATTATATATTATTATGTAGTAACTGAATGTTACACTGTTATCTATGACTGTCCATCAATCACTGTTAAATATGTGGGTGTTAAGGAGTCTGACACTACTGTTTTCATCCAACAGGACTGTATTCAGGATCAACTTAGGCACCAAACACGTCTTGACTGAATTGGCTATATTTAGGACAAAATTGTGTGAATAATATTTCTGGCCAGAGCTTCGCATTCATAACGTGGCTGACCAGTATGAATGGACTGGGGCTGAATGAAGCTGGACAGGAGCCGAAGAGGTGCCTGTTCCCAAGAGGACCCACAGGATATCTACCTCACTGACCTCTGGCTGATTAGTTTTCTTTGTGAAACCACCTCCCACACACACACTCAATTGTTCTTCAATGTCTGTCACGTAATCTCTCACAGATGCTCCACAATGAGTTAATCTGTAATGATGTCATTAGTTAATCTGCAACCTGTTATTACTCTGTTCTCCGAACTGTTATACCGTCTCGCTGTTCTGCTCTACTCTGAAGAGTGGCCTCTGGAAATGAAGAAAATTACAGCAATAATATCATTAGTCATACTGACACGACACAGAGGTGTTGAAGGGCCTGCGCTGAAATCTGGCAGGAGTTTTATACGCTAAATAAGGTGAAAAGCACCTAAACAAGCAAATGTTAGCGCTTTTTTGGCTACCATCACGATCAAATCATAGATAATCTGAAATATGGCAGAAACTTTGAGCTAGCCTGTCAAAAAATACAATGTAAATACAATTCCTTACAAAAACGTTTTCAATTTAAAATGTACCACATACACAAAACCACAAACTACTTAAGCACGGAATTTATAATATTTGGGCTGATTCCAATTTCGGGCTCTTTATAACCAAACTGGCCAAATTTCAATGAGCAAATTTATCATTTGTAATATAAATGACATTTCACACCAGTCAGTTCAAACTGCACAAACTGATTTGTTGGGAAGTGTCCAATGTGTTTGCAACAGCACAACAGTGAAAGCTATACTGGAGTTATGCTGCTGTGATCCACTCCTAATTTTCTACTTTAACAAAATCAGAAAACTGACACACAGAGAAACAAGTACTACTCAATATTTGACCTGCAGCCTGTTTCTGAAGAACAGAGTGACCACAGGCCATCAAATTACGAACAATTAGCCAAAATCAACAATATAATTCAATACAATTCAGTTCAATGTTTTAAAAACCGACTGGAACAGAATGATTTTAGGTATTATAAGATTATTTAACATTTTTATTTGTTTAAAGTGATTTTAGGAAGCCAAGTAATCTCACTATGCTGCCAGATAATTTGGCTTGTTTCAAGCATACTTCTTAAATAAGCTAAAAAAATGTAAATAAGCCAGTATGGTGGGAAAATCTGGCTTATTAAACTCACCAAAACCAACGGAAAGAGAAATAAGTTAGAAAATTAGTTAAAAAAATAAGTTAAATAACCTTAACATATGCTTACAACTGAGTAAATAAAAGCTTCCTGTCTGGAACAAATAGCTTTTTAACTATAATAATGCCCTCAAGTGCCTCAAACCTTTGCACAGTGGTGTATATTAACAAAGTTATTCCCAAAAGTGAGCAAAATTAAAGACAAAATAGTACTGATGGTGTATATTCCATATACAATACTGTGCAAAAGAAGAAACATGTTTAAAATGACGTATCTTGGCATTAGGTGTGTTTGAGGAAAGCTGTATAGCATTTAAATACAGGTAAACATAAACGTGTGATGTGTTCTGTGAAGTTATTGATGTGTAGGTTAAAAGAACACAGCTTAACTTCCTGACTTCTCGCTGTCCACTTCCATCACCTGATTTCATTTAACAAGGACTGATTAGATAAACTAGGAGCTGAAATGGTCACTGTGTTATTTTAACAAATTAATGTTGACTGTCCAGACAAACAGCTTTACATGAGTCCCCAGGTGGTGTTTTATAATAATGTATTAGTAATAAGTGCTGTATTCGTGTCTGTATGTTTTACAAACAGGCCCTATAATTGTACGTATGTATCGTAATACTATTACTATTTCTAATACTATGAATATTTTGAGTATTTACTATTCAAATATTTAAAAAAAAATGTTTTCATGCTTTTTTTTTTTTTTTTTACTATGTAGAGCACTTTGAACTGCCACTGTGTATAAAAGGTTATATATATCATTTTATTTAGCTTTTTTTGCATTTTTAATTTTTTAAGGAAAAATACATTTAAAAAAATTAATTTCATTTAATAACACGAATCAAATATCATAACACGCTTTAATTTTATGATCTTAATTTTTATATCTCCTCGGTCTGAATTTTATGTTCTTTTAATTGTAACTATATTTGCAAAAAAGCCTTTCTGAAGTTCTAGATTGCAGGAACGTTTTAATGCTTTCATCATTTACTATGTAGAAAGGAGCTATATATAAAATAATTAAATAAATAAAATTTCCACAAACAACAATATACTCGTGCCTGGATTTATGAAAAAGGCACTCCCTCTTGCGTGCTACTGATTCATTATTAGTGAAAATTAGCATTAGCATAAAAAAAATAAATATATACATTTACACAACATAATTAATAAAGTTCTATTGTTGAAAGTAAAAGTCGTCTGGTTATCTATGCATTATTAAGCTACAATGTAACTGGCTTACATTATTTATGTCGTAAAACCAAAATTACTCGGGCTGCAATATTAAGCAAAAGTATTTTTTGGCATTCGGTTTTGGATACATTTCCTCAGTACGGCTTTGATGAGATGGACTGAGACATTACTATATAGAATATCACAAGATCCTAATAAACATATGGTCCTTCTAGAAGATCTAGCCTTCTAGGCTAGCAAGAACCAAGCAAGAACGACGACTGGTTCCTCCCTCTGTCCATCGAACTAGCTTCTCAAAGTCAGTTAATGAGCAGGTGATTGAGGAGACCACACCTCAGGGATTCACAGAGACCCTCTCAGAGGAACCTGTTCAGGAACATACGGAACAAAAGGGCTTTATTGTGGTTCCTGCTTGAGGGCGAGGGAGAACGGCAAAAAGCCCTTAACCTGGCCCGGTTTTCACTCATCTCCCACTCACTGAACACTTCACCTGGGCTTGACGAGCCAGGAGGGCCTGTTTTTTGGAGTAGCTGCCTGCCATGATTGAGTGGCAGACGAGGAGCGAAGCCTTTTGGAGGGTCCGAGCAAATAGGCCAGATCGGCCGAGCTGCGCGGGTAATTGTTAACACATTTCTCGAGTTTAAACTTCGAGCTAAATATTTTACCTGGACGGCGTCTGTGCATCTGTAGAAGTCATCAGTCTTATTTCAT
Organism: Megaleporinus macrocephalus; assembly: GCA_021613375.1. Taxonomy (NCBI): domain Eukaryota; kingdom Metazoa; phylum Chordata; class Actinopteri; order Characiformes; family Anostomidae; genus Megaleporinus; species Megaleporinus macrocephalus. The sequence continues at coordinate 22,802,907 of CM038712.1, forward strand.
GAGTGGCGGGAAATTGCACAAAGAAAAATCTCATGCAACGGCTTTTTTTTTTCTCCTCTCTTCAAAGTCAAATCCCTGAGAGCAAGAGAGAAATACTCATTTCTCATTCTGGTCCAAGCATAGGCGCAGCATCTTGAGCAAATAAACTCCAGGGCTGTATTTTCATTGTAAAATAAAGCGGTCAATAAAGCTATCAAAACAACCGTAAACTCTGACAGTGCATATGTTTTAGTTATCGGGATTGCAAAATCAAGGAGTGCTTGTAAAAAATTAAATAAAAATAAAAATAAGAATAAAGGAAAAAAAAAGAGAGGATGTACACAAAGGTGGTCAGGGTTTAGGAGACCTAGGAGTCGTTTACTGCACAACAGGTCACCAAAAAGAGGAATGTTTTGCAACTGGATTCATTTCACACACTGAAGCTGCAGATAGGAATTGATACGTGATGTGGAAGCTGGCGTCACAAAGGGCCCTCTGTGAGAGTGCAGCAGCGTGGAAACAGCAGGACTTCAGGTAAACAGCTTTAGAATCAGTGGGCTCCACAACACCGGCTTTCAAGATTGCGCAATACGTTTCAGAACCAGAGTCCTCGACTCTAATAATACGTCTATTGTTTTTTTTTTCTTTTTAAACCTGTAATCAAATCACACCTTTCACTGCAGAGCCAGGCAATCCAAAGTCATGTCTGTGCAGTCCTTCCTTGATCTAGGATTATATCCTGCTGTTCTTTCCTTTGTCGCTAGTGCCCCCTTGTGGCAAAATCCCTGATCCACTACCTGGAAGACCAATTCCAAGAGAAGCCAAAGCCAAGAGGAGCTGAGAGGAGCGTAGGGCTCCATCCTACATACTTAAAAGAACTTCATTTATTGTCTGCTGTCCCTGGCTTTGCCTGATTCTGAGCCTCAAACAGACACAAGATCAGGCCAAATCAGGAAAAGTAGACACGACAGCTATGGCTCTTACCTATAGTGGTTCCGTCCTCTCCCATAATGCACTTCATAGAAGTGATAATTTGCTCCACAACTGGAGGAGACATGGAGGTGGCGTACACCGCACTGTGAGAATGAGAGCGCAGGTAGTCTATCAATTCCTACAGTGAAAGAGAAAGGGAAGAAACGATGACCCCCACCAGAGATGGATAGAAATTTTACTATACACTGCACAGTACCAGATAAACAACAAAACAATAAAAAAAAAAAACAATAAAACTTGTGTCCTATTATTTAAAGCAAAAGACAAGTGCAAAATAATATTTAATAACTTTCCCCAAAATGTAATCAGTCCACCAAGATATGTTTGCTTCTTTAGTTTTGCGATGGAGCTACAAGACCAACATGACTAAGAAACAATGGAATCCTATATACCACCAATTAACCCTGTGACTCATCCATAACAATTAACTTTACATTTAAACATTACATTTTAGCTGATAAGTTTAATAACTGTGATTAAATTAGTTGATTAACCAGGTATGTTTACATACTATACAAACGCATACACTTACAAAAAAAACAAGCAAATCTACTAGATGTGTTAAGTGGAAACAAATCTTCTAGCAAATCTTCTTAATAACATAACCAACAACTGCTGCCATAATAATGTTAGAACTCCAACTTTTTGCCGCAGCCCATCGCACCCAACTCACAACCCATGATGTGAAATCTAACAACTGTGCAGAAAGTTTGCAATCTGCATAAATTATTGTGATACTCTCATAATAACAGGGCTGCAGCTATCGATTATTTTAGTAATCGAGTATTCAGTCGATTATTCTCTGGTTTAATCGAGTAATCTGATTTTTTTTTTTATTTAAAGAGCAATAGTAAATATATATAATGCATCCATTATAAAATAAGACAGGTTTCCTAACATTTTATTGCTTAAATTGATTATTGTACCGTTTTAAAGAAAACATTTTAATAATTAATTTTATTGAAATGTATTACTAAACCTATGTATCATACTATCAGTTCACAAGACTGGCTACTGTACATTCAGTTACTATGCTGAAGCTTGTCCTAAACTTGCTGACAAACAAACTAAACTGAACATACCTGCTGTATTGGATTTGGTGAGTTTTAGGCCCCAGTTACAAACACCACCTGATATTTAGTTTACTGTGTATTTTATGCTTCACTGGGGGGGAAAAGTGTGTGTGAGGGGTGTATTTTTTTGTGGTTATGTTCTTAAGCAAAGCTTAGTTCATTTACAGACATAACTCACCATCACACTAGCCTTCATCTCAACTTACCATCACACTGACTTACTTTCTTAACTAGTCATTACATATAACCATAACTAACATACACGCTTTACTAGCCTTCATCTCAACTCACCATCACACTGACTTACTTTCTTAACTAGTCATTACATATAACCATAACTAACATACACGCTTTACTAGCCTTCATCTCAACTCACCATCACACTGACTTACTTTCTTAACTAGTCATTACATATAACCATAACTAACATACACGCTTTACTAGCCTTCATCTCAACTCACCATCACACTGACTTACTTTCTTAACTAGTCATTACATATAACCATAACTAACATACACGCTTTACTAGCCTTCATCTCAACTCACCATCACACTGACTTACTTTCTTAACTAGTCATTACATATAACCATAACTAACATACACGCTTTACTAGCCTTCATCTCAACTCACCATCACACTGACTTACTTTCTTAACTAGTCATTACATATAACCATAACTAACATACACGCTTTACTAGCCTTCATCTCAACTCACCATCACACTGACTTACTTTCTTAACTAGTCATTACATATAACCATAACTAACATACACGCTTTACTAGCCTTCATCTCAACTCACCATCACACTGACTTACTTTCTTAACTAGTCATTACATATAACCATAACTAACATACACGCTTTACTAGCCTTCATCTCAACTCACCATCACACTGACTTACTTTCTTAACTAGTCATTACATATAACCATAACTAACATACACGCTTTACTAGCCTTCATCTCAACTCACCATCACACTGACTTACTTTCTTAACTAGTCATTACATATAACCATAACTAACATACACGCTTTACTAGCCTTCATCTCAACTCACCATCACACTGACTTACTTTCTTAACTAGTCATTACATATAACCATAACTAACATACACGCTTTACTAGCCTTCATCTCAACTCACCATCACACTGACTTACTTTCTTAACTAGTCATTACATATAACCATAACTAACATACACGCTTTACTAGCCTTCATCTCAACTCACCATCACACTGATTTAGGCTAAATGTCATGGTTACTGTGTGTCGCTCCGCTCTGTGGACGTGTAGACTGGCTGCTTCTGCTCAGTTGCTTAGACACTGATGTCATGCTCGGCTTGGAGTTACCGTAAAACTCAGACTCGGTTTGCTGGGAAAGCTCAGTTGCTTGCTTTCTGAAGTTAGCTTCTTATTTGAATTCCTCGTTCCATCTTAAATGGTATAGAAGTTACATTCCGGCGCCTCTAACTGCTGCGTCATTTAAGGTGGACAGGCGGAATTTACATAAGAAGCTAACTTCAGTCACGTCTTTCTTCAGGTCTACTCTCAGTAACGGCTTCCTCGGCTAGTTCGGTTTTACAGTAGACTTTTTTCTTCTGGTCCGTCTCTTCTGTTTGTCTTTCCTATATTTTCTCTCTCTTTTTCTATTCTGCAATCTGCGCCATCAAATCACATCTTATTCGTGTCACCTGGCAACACCCTAAGTGGGCTGTGCAACAGTAAAAGTCATCCGTGCGAAACAGTGCGCTGTATGTGGTTGTATGGATTAAACGAATCTTCGAGCCAAAGAATTGGCTTTGATGATTTTTTGTAATCGAGTTAATCGAATTCCTCGAGGAATCGTTTCAGCCCTACATAATAATAAATAATTAATTATGACCTTTTTAGTACTGCAACTTCATAAACGATTCGATTCTTTAGTGCTGCTTTCAATGCTTTCAATATTGTATATAGCCCAATAACTAGCTCGTTAATGTTAGAGTGGAGCTGAAAATGGATTGCAACACTGCCATCTAGTGGTCAGAAGTTTAAACACAACACACACTGGTTCACTTTCTGCCAGGAATCTGTGCATCGATACTGTGTTTTTGAGAAACGATACAGTATCACTAAACATAATATCCCGATATTCGATATTTTCTTACACCCCTAGTACTAATGTATTCTGAGTCTTAATTAGCCGAAGACAAATTTCAACTTAATAAGTACTAAAGATGTTAAAGTTTTAATCAAATGCAAATTTGAGCTCGACTGTCTAATAAAAGCTGAACTGAGCTCCACAGTTAAGAAGCAGAAGAGCTGAAAGAGTCTCTCCAGGTTCTCTGTATGTTATTGGAGGTGTTTTTACAGAAGGTCTGTATCTACAGATCTAAGATCAGCAGCTGGAACATAAACAGAGAGACGTGTGATGTAGCAGGTTCTAGATTATTTAGAGCTTTATAGACAAGTACAGAAGTTTGAAGTCTAGTCTAAAAGATACAGGTAGTCAGTGCTTTTAAAACAGGACTGATCTGAGCTCTGTTCAGTGTCTGTTAGGACCCGAGCTGCTGCGTTCTGTATGAGTTGGACTGTTTTCTGGGGAGCTCCAGGATGAAGATGCATTCCAGACACCCTTGCAGTTCTATGCACAGGGTACTGCACAGGGGATTCAGATATGTCAAGGGTGATTTCAAACCGGAGGGAGTGCAAAAATTTGAAGGGAACTTCAAACTGCACTTTATCACTCTGCAGAAAGCTGCAGGAACATTTACCCATTACGTGTTTCTTGAAGCTGCGTCTTTGATTATGCCACTGTAGGACATTACGAATGAAAGTATTCATCAACTGCAGCCTCCTTATCCCACGTTCCGTGCTCAAGCTTGTAGGGAATTTAACGGTACCACTCAGGGACCCTATGGAAAGGAACCCGGCTACATTGTTAAATGCCTCTTCAGAGTGGACTGCCTGGTTTAAACAGTATGTCAAATAGTGTCAGGATCCTGAGTGTGTGCACTGGAGATGACCTAATAACTCAAAATAGTCTGAGCTGTTGAATTAATTCAGGCATGCGGTTTGCTTATTTTCATTAGCCTTGTAGCAAAACGTAGAACTTTGGACACCAAACATGTCTTGGCAGACTGTATCGCTTCACCCCCCCATCTACTGCTTTGGGATTTGAGATGCGTTCTTGTAAGACGGCTCACAAAAACAAAAGCACCGCATCACCTTCTTCCCTCCAATGTAACCCCCGGCCGCTCCAAAGCTCTTCGTGAAAGTGCCCATCATGATGTCCACGTCTGTGGGGTCCAAGCCGAAGTACTCCACCACTCCTCGACCGGTGCGTCCGAGAGCTCCGATGCTGTGGGCTTCGTCCAGGTACAGGTAGGCCTTGTACTTCTTTTTCAGGGCTATGACTTCAGGCAGGCGGATGATGGAGCCCTCCATGCTAAGGAAAGAAAGGATTACTCATAGGGGTGTAGATTTCCATTTATAGTAAACGCTTTTATTTGATTCAGAGCACCACTTTACAAGAAGACCACCCTTATAAAGAGTTTATGAATGGTTTAAATTTAGTTAGTTATGGGGGCCATAAACACCATTAAGTCGTTCAAACTTGCAAATAAAAACAGCCCACATGACCTGCTATTTCTGAAGAAACCAACAGTTCTGCATAATATATCATTCTGTTATATCAACGTCCATACCAGAAGCCTCTGTGCACCAGGATTGAGTCCGGCTCTCCCACATGGAGGATGAGTAACTTAAACATTAGGCTAAACAGCCAATTACAAACCACATAACTCAAAGTGTACCTCATACTCAACTAAGCCACACCCATTATTTGATCTTATGCCTATAAAACACACACACTTATCAATACATACATTTGTATTTATTTTATTTGCACCACAATGATTTGTGCTCTTGTGACTTGTTTTATTTTGACATTTGCTTAAAGAAGAGATTAGTTCAATTTCTATCTATACATTAAAGAAAGATCTGTATTTGGGTCACATCCTATGAGGGATGTGCTATTTTAGAAGTAATTTATCGCTTCTTATATTGCGATTGTGATATCTGACAGTTTTATGGAACATCACAAATCAACATCATACAGCCCTACTGCTGACAGAAGACAAAGTAAGATAAGCCACAAGCAAGATTGACTGTAAACATCTGAATGTGGGCTCATTATATGGCAAGCAACACGTCACCAATGTCTCCAGCTCTTTGTTGTTATGTGATGATTCAAGTCTCAACCTTTCATGTCTCAACTTCCTGAAAGGAAAAACTCTTGCAGCAGGCTTAACGGCTCCTATAACAGCTATTCTAAAGCAATACTATAAGAATAATGTATTATTTAGGAAAATATGGATACACTATTTTTGGACATTTTGATACTGGAACAGTCTACAGCTCCATAAAGCTACTCCAAACACTATTAATAAGTGAACACTATAGAGTTTGTAAAGAATCATATTTGGAAACATATTTAACACCATTATTAGTAATTGTTATAATTGTATAATTTAAAGTTAATACCAATTTTACTAATACTACTAAGACTACTTTACTAATACTACTTTAAGAACTGATGATATCCACAATATTGTGACAATTCTAAAGCAATACTATATATCAACAATATCTATATCAATACTATGTATCAGGGCTTCATTCCCCCGAGAGCTGCTCCAACCACCAGCGTCTTTAGTTTAGTACATTAAGTCTGTGTTTGGTTTAGGTCCCGTTAAGCTGTGTGCTGTGAGGAAAAATATAAAGATGAACTACTATTTACACATAAAAACGCACAGAACGTTGGGCCACTGAACTAACCAACTGTAGGTATACGTTGCTAATTAATTCAATAATTATTACTGATTTTAAGGTGTTATTAATGACTGCTAATGGGGCTGCGCAATATTTATCGCAATATCGTGGATATTAATCAGTACTTAAAGAATACAGACTTATTCTTACTATTAGTAAAACTAGTATTAACTTCAAATAGTAGTAACAATTACCAATAACAGCATTTATGGTAACAGTATAGTATTTAATGTAGTAGCACAGGTTCTGTTCTGCGTGTTCCAAATTTAAATATCAAAAAAATAAACATTGCAATGCATATCGTACCTCATCAAAATATCTCTATCCTGTACTATGATAATAGTTTTACCATATTATCCACACTTTCTGGCTAATAACCATTAATAAATTTATTTTGAATTACTTATTTAAGGTCAGTCTTATTGTAAAGCACTACTGATTCAGGTCTTGGTTATTAAACTAATGAGCATATCAATAAATGAAATCAACAATTTAGGTACAAAAACAATCCCCCCAATAGTCATTGCCGATCCCCACCCACTTCTACGCCCCTTCGTTAGGCACTAAAGCATGTGTAAGAATGAAAAGCTGAAAACAGAGTTTCATCTAAAGAACATCTGATTAGTGTTAAAGCACAGGTGCAAATTAAGCCTACAGAGCTTCCAGGATGGTCCAGTTACAGAGCACAATGCGAGGACTTACCTGTAGATTCCCTCCACCAAAATGAGGATTTTCTTCCAGGGCCTGTGAGTTCTGGGCTGGCCGTGCACGATAGCGTCTCTGAGCAGCTTCTCCAGGCTCTGCATATCTGACACAACAGGTACAGAGAAGAGTCAGGCTTTGTGCTCTATGCATCACACACTCATTCACTCAGAGAAAAACCACAACCAGAAATATTCACACACACAAAAAAACAGTAACAGATACATTTTGAATTCAATCACTTCCATGGCCAGAGGTGTATAAAACAAAAGTGCATAGTAATGCAGACTGCTTCTATACACATTAGTGAAAGAATGGGTCGCTCTTAGGAGCTCAGTGAACTCCAGCGTGGTACCGTGACACCACCTGTGCAGCAAGTCCAGTTGTGAAGTTTCCTCACTACTATATAATCCACAGTTGACTGTCAGTGCTATTATAACAAAGTGGAAGTGATTGGGAGCGACAGCAACTCGGTCCCAAAGTGGTAGCCATGTACAATGACAGAGCGGGTCAGCAGACGTCAAGAAGCATATTGCACAGAGGTCACCAACTTTCAGTCAATCACCACAGACCTCCAAAGTTCATGTGACCTTCAGATCAGCTCAAGAACACGGTTGTCATGAAAACAGTACTTGTCTGACTGCGTTGTGCCGAGTGTAAAGTTTGGTGGAGGGAGATTCGAGATTTTGGACAATTTCATGCTCCCAACTTTGTGGGGACAGTTTGGGTACGGCCCCTTCCTGTTCCAACATGAATGCCCACCAGTGCACAAAGCAGCTCCATAAAAACATAGAGGAGCGAGTTTGGTGTGGAAGAACTAGACTGGCCTGCACAGAGTCCTGACCTCAACCTGATAGAACACCTTTGGGATGAATTAGAGCGGAGACTATGAGCCAGACCTTCTGGAAGAACAGTCAAACATTCCCATAAACACACTCCTAAACTGCGTTGGAGAGCCTTCCCAGAAGAGTTGAAGCTGTTGTAGCTGCAAAGGTTGGGCCGACATCATCATTAAACCCTATAGACTAAGAATGGGATGTCACTCAAGTTCATACGTGTGTGAAGGGAGACGAGTGAATACTTTTGACAGTATAGTGTCCTTCAGATACTGTAGAGGCCAAACTTTGCTGACTGAAACAAAAATGTCCTGAATTAGAAAGTTAAACTCTGTAAATAAATGGAATTCACTGTTTTTGAGATGTCACAACAACCAACAAATTTGCATACACTGCCTATTTGGCCTACAGCAGTTTGGCTACACACATTCACATTGAAAGAGTGTTATAGTGCAGAATGCTGCACAAAAGAGGACAGTCATATATATTTAAATATATATTTAAAGCTTGTTTATAATGGGATAAAGTGCAAAGAAAACACAGGACCCTTTAAACACATACTGTTGCTAAACTTTTTGAAATTCAGCCTACGTTCTTCATCTTCACCAACCTTGAGTAGTCTGAATTGCTACAACTAACAACTTCAGGGTCAATAAACTGAAGCAACACAATGAACACAAGGCTGCCTGCATTGGCACTTTAGAGGTGGTGACAGACAGAAATCCATTACGGTGCAGGGAACACAGTGTATTACACATTCCCCTCCAGTTATTCATCAATTTGGAAATCCATTTACAATTGGCCACCATTATCGCCTTAAATTGACAGTTTAAGAGTTGCATTTAGAATAAATGTGGCTGAATAATGATCGCAGCGATGACCTTTGAAGTGACAGAATTCATATTCATGGCCTGCAGTTAGACCTTCGCAGGCTAAATAAATAAATAAATAAATAAAAAGGCTGTGAGATTTAGTTGATTGTGTAAATGTCGAAGTGCAGGACTGGAGACGTGCTGTAATTTCAAACTCGGCTGATAACTAATCCTAAAACTGACACATACACACGGCCGAAATCCTTTTAAATCACAGCGTCCACTCGGCTGCTCTACTGAAGATGGATGTGTTTTTATTATATAGAACCAGGGGCTTGTGTATGTTGGAGCTGGACCAAAGTACCTGCCCTTCCCCTGCTCTGTCACCAGATGAGAGCCGAGGTGGACGAGGCTGCTGTTGGTATGAGTTAAGTGTATGTGCGCAAGTGAGTGAATAATAGAGGGAAGCAGTTGCTGAAAAAGCTAAACGCTCCCTGTGAAGAAAAAAAAAAAAAAATTTGTTGACCTTGATTACTTTCCAGCTTAGTCACTGATTAAAACATACATATTTAAAAGTGGAGGCACATTCGGTACATTAAGTTCTGGCAGCCAGTACCAAAAACTGGCTCCTTTTCAGCTAAACTTATAAATCCTGGAAAAAAAAACAAAACAAAAAAAAAAAAACATGGCCAATATTCAGGTTTCCAAAACCTGCCATGCAGTTAATGCAGCACTAAAGAGGCTGCAATAACCTTCTTTTACTTATTACTCATATTAGTTCCAGCACAGAAGATGTAAATGTGGCTGATTAAACAGCATTTAGATGTTTTATATATTTAAGGCTGCAAAATAATTCATGTAAACAAATAATACGACTATTAAACAATTAATCAGCTCTAGCGTCACCTCGCCAGGGCTGGAATTCAGTGGCTTCTGTGTGAGAGAGTTTCTGCTTTTGGCGTGCACTTTGGGCTTTATAACTTTGCAGAATGTTTACAAGTACAAAAAGCTACGACACAATTTAGAAAAGAGAAAAACCAAAGAAACATAACAGCTCGTAACTTCCAGAGACAGTAATAAGCAATAGCTAAACATGAAAAGTTCTAGTGCGGAGTGCGGGTGGGTATGTCTGTGGATTAGAGGTTGGGGATCTGCTCTGAGTGAGTACAGGCAGTTTGGAGGCTATAGGTTAAACGAAACCGTAATGTTTGGGTTTGGTCGAAAATAAATGGGATCTTATGGGAGGAACAAGGGATGAATAAACAAATAGACGAGTGTGGGCCAGTATGTCTGTGGATTAGAGCCTAGGGATCTGCCGTAAGAGAGTACATGCAGTTTGGAGACGAGTGCAAATGAAACCAACACTGCAGTGGTGGTCAGGGGGCTGCCCTGAGTCAGTGTGTCGGTCAGTTGAGCAGAAGTTCAGTAGTTTGGCGTGTACTTTTCATTCTATTCATTCTCTATGGGAATAAATCTGCTGTTTTATTATTATTATTATTATTAAGATGGCTAAGACACTTCAATGAAGTGCTGCCCTCTTCAGGTCACTAACTCACTGTAGGTTGGACTTCACTTATAACAGAGAAATTTAATCATTACATTATATGTTCTTACAATTACTTAAGTACTGTCCAGACCTGTATTTATGGTAGGGGGTGTACCTGATGTTGTGTTGTACAATTCCTGTAAGCACACTTGCACATGTGGTATTTGTTATCAGTGGCTGTGAGAGCAAAGCACACTTTTATTTATTTTATTTATTTATTTTGGAGGGTACAGTGGAAAAAAGCATGGTGTTGTTTGTTCTTCCTGCTACTGTAAATTGTACAGTACCACCCAGCCACCGTCACATGACTGAGCAGAGTAATTTGGTGACTTCATTCTGAAAGTCTACTGTAGATGTTCATTTGGTCTTTAAAGGAAACACCGGCTTGTTGGCATGTCTGATATAAGTCTTGGTGACTTTTTAGGATAAGGGCCAGGCTGAGGGTTAGGAGTAGGTGCAGGGTTGGGATTAGTTTTTGGGTTGAGGTTGAGATTAGGCCCAGAGTTTAGGGTTATTAAAACATTAGGTTTTGGGTTGAGGTTAGGGTATGTGTTAGGCCCAGGGTTAGAATTAGGTTGTGGGGAAAGTTAGAATTAAGCCAAGGATTAAGTTTGGGTTTTGTTTAATAGAAGTAACACATTAAAACCACTTAATATAACATATTAACAACACGTCTACTTCATTAATGTACCAGCAGAACATCTTCAAGATTTTTACTTCAGTGTATTTTGATGCTTCACTACTGCTACTTCAGTGATACATTGTTGATGTGTTACTGATACTCTGTTAAGACTTTAATAAAGTGTTACCCATAAGTTGCGTTTATTATACAAACATCACACTGCCGCACTGTGGTAATGCCGTATGGTTGCTGTGGGTTCAGTTCCCTGTTACGTTCTAGTTTGGAAAGGCTGCATGATATATTATTGAATATAATTGAAATATAATGGATGAGAATGAGCTCAATGATATATTTACTCCTCAGTGGACGAGAAAGAGAGGAAGAGCAACAATTTGATGCATCAGTGAAAATGGCTCCTAGTCTATTTACATACATATACATACATACATATATATATATATATATATATATATATATACATACACACACATACACATACACATATATATACATATATACACACATACATATATATATATATATATATATATATATATATATATATATATATATATATATATATATATATATATATATATATATATATAAATAATTTTTTTTGACTAATTTATACAGCATATTTGAACAGAACTAGACATGTACACCACATCTTAGGTCTGTATGTCAGGGATCCCTTTAACTAGCATTCAGTGAAATATCTATTAATATATTTGTATGTAACAGATTCTATTAAACCTAATGCTAAACTTAAGATTAACCTAAACCTGCTATAGGCAGTCTATGAACATAAATAGAGCTCTAAGGATGCTTTTGGTTGGGCCTTCATTTACTGGGGAATGGCTAAAATTCACAACTGAATTTGTGGTGTTAAATTTCTTTTTAGGGTAAAGCCAAATTGAGGTTAAAGTTTGCATTTTCAACTAATTAGATCATTGGATGTTATGAGCCTGCAATATCTGACACTTCAGAACAGCACAGTGGAGTTCTGCCAGATCTATTCACACTGGTTCCTTAGGAACTGTAAACAAAAGTTGTGCATTGTTGTGCTCTGATCTCGAGCACTCGAAAAGACCTAACACTGCACCCAGGCCAATGTAAACCAAACCAAACCCCAAGCACAGGAAATGGTGGCTGAACCGCTCGTACTCACTATTGTGTTTAAAGACCCGGATGGTGCAGCCGGACAGTCGAGCTCCCAGAACCAGAGAGGCGTGATTCAGCTCATCACTCAGAATCAGACAGCCCTGCAACCAGGAAACAGCAAACACAACGTCAGGTCACAGGGTCAGTGCGGCTAAAAGAACAAGAGATCACATGGCTTTCACCCCTGAACAGCCATGCTCTTAAAATACTATTACCAAAACACATTATTTATTATTTTTATTATTATTTGTATCACATTTTTGTCTAATGAAACACATTATCCATACAAATCTCCCAAATTAAATAAATCAATAAATTAACAGTTTGCAAAATTATGATACACAATTTGAAAACTAGCCAGCAGTGAAAGTTCAGGGATTTTATGATACACAATACACAACAAAAACTCTTTTTTAATATTTTGTGACTGTGACTCAGAATTGTTTATTTTATATAAAGGAAGTTTTCTTTCTTTGTTCTTGTTAATGTGTTTCTTCCGGCTTGAGAACTGACCTCTTAATGTTGTGCATCAGACATGCAATAAACTGCGGCTGCGATGTCACAACACACAGAGGTTTGGTTGCCTTTCATTAGTTTAACATATCTACAGGCTGTTCCCAGGCTCTGTGTTATTAGAGCAAATATAAGACATACTTCTTGTAAATGGGTCATGTATATGTAGATATGTATATGCATAAATATCTTGGATATAACTTAGAATTTTTAGTGTACAGCTTGTATAGTAGTATGAATTTATCTGAAAGTAACTCTACACACGGCTATTAATGTCGAAATCTCTGGCAACACAGGTGAGTAAACCTCACAGCGTACATAAATCCAAGTTTCATGTTTATAGTGTAGTACATACATACATATCCATATATATTCCTAAGCTGTCACCAAAGCTCATTGTAAAGCCCTTATTTATATTTATATTTATATATATATATAGCACTAGAAGTGCTCCTCAATAGCTTGGAAAAAATTTCCATTGACTTACATTCAAAGTTAAGTAAGTTTTTGGTCTCTCCTGTAAAGTTGCAATTTTGGAGATACTTGTTTTTCATTGGACAACGACAATATATAGTCTTAAGCGGTCACCTAACCTCAGTGTAAAACCCCTTATCTTATCAATAAGTGTATGTATGATTAGAACAGATGTAAATAATCATACATACAATATAAAGTAACATGAATATCTAATCCTGGACGCCCCAGACATTGTATGAATTTAGTCACGTCCACTGAACATGCTTTTCTCTGCTCCATGTGGGCTTTTATCTGTCTTGTGATATTCGAGCAATAAGCCACGAGACCGCCTGTGTACATGTGAAATCCCTGTAACAGCCTGGAGGCGCTTCCCTACTTTTACAACACAGTCAAGTCTCAAGGCCTCAAATCGTTAGGTGTGCAGTCAACAGTGTATACTGAATATTTCTCAATGACTTCATACTTCAGCCTCATTCCAAAACTGAAATGCAAAACTGAAACAGCATCAGAAACTCTGTTCTACAAAGTTCTGCAGCGAAGAGACGTCAGTTAGTTCTGTCACTGGTCTGTACTGTGGTCATCCTTCTAACCAACCGTACCAGAGTTGACTCCAAAGCGAACCAAGACCAACCTGCTTATTTGATGTGCACCAGAGTTCGGTTGACCACACTAACAGAGGAATCACACCAGGATTCGTTTTAATTCAACCAAACCTGCCTGAAAGTCTTAACACACCCTTTAATTTTGAAATGAAGCGACTTTCCCTCCCTCATGATTGCACAACATAAAGCTCCACAACAGGGAACTGAAATGTCTGGTTGCAGAGTAATTACTACTAAACCACTGAAAGTAGGGAAGTTGTGAAACTTGTAACTGTAAGTGTGAGTGGCCTGTACAGATTTCATAGCACTCGGGGGTTCAAACTCAGTTCCCGGCAGGCCACAGTCTAGAGAGATTAAGGTCTAACTCATGAAGGCCCACCAGCACTGGAGTCCTGACCAGGTTTCTGTATGCTGGACAGGTCAAGCAGACGTAGCACAGCTTTTAAAACCTAACACTAGTATTAATCACTATTAATAAATGATAGGATAACTTAATAATGAAAGTGCATGGAGTGCCACTGTCTAAGTCTTTGCTATTAAAATAAATATACAGTGTACTCAGCAATTTCAACCTAACATCTTGAAGTGATGGAATTCCACCCAGTAGCTTGGGGATGAGTTGGAGTGATCTAAACCCAACACCCGACATCAGTGTCTGTTCTTGCTCTTGTGAATGCTGAATGCAATCAAATCCTCATAGCAATGATCCCCAGTATAGTGTAAAGTCTTCCCAGAAGAGAAGGGGCTGTTACTGCAGCAAAGGAGATCAAATTACTTATTAGTTTCCTTCATTTCAGTAGAAACCGAGGATGAACAGGTGTCTACAAACTTTTAGACACATACTCCAAGTTCCTTCTCCTCTATGTCTCAAGGGAGGATATACTCTACAGAGTGTGGAAACCAAGTTGTTGCAATTTCCTTGATACCTACTAAACCTGATCATGACTTCAGCTCATAAGATGAAATAGCTAGGGGATCCTATGGGACATAAAAACATGCACTGACAGGTTAGAGGAGGATCCGCCCGTTCAAAGCGGTGCCAGTTTGTTTAGTCAGTGTGAAGTGTTGCAGACAGGTTTGGGAAAGGGGGAGAGAGGGAGAGAGAGAGAGAAAGTGAGAGAGAGAGAGAGAAAGATTTGAGGAGGGATCTGGAGTCAAAAGGAACACAGATAGCAGAGAGCAGGGAAAATAGCAAGTGAGTGAGACGCTTTAGCCTTGTGGAATGTGTCTTCTTACAGCACCTTGCCAGTTAGAGCTGGAATGTTCATGGAGTTGGTTGCGAAGCCCATGCCA
Organism: Megaleporinus macrocephalus; assembly: GCA_021613375.1. NCBI lineage: Eukaryota > Metazoa > Chordata > Actinopteri > Characiformes > Anostomidae > Megaleporinus > Megaleporinus macrocephalus. Next base: position 22,818,328 of record CM038712.1, read on the forward strand.
AACGCCATGGCCGATTCCACGCCCAGAAACCTGGCTGCCAGCTTCTCCAGTTCCTCATGACGGTCCAGGTTACCTAAGCAAACGGACAGGCCAGTCAGACAACACGAGCCGCAAGACACTTCAGTGCAGTATAAACACTCGCTAGAGCACCTTTGTGTGTTTATACACTAATTTGTACCGTCCAAGAACACCCACCACACTGAGCCTCCCCTTAGTGCCTTAAAAGGTCATCCCGTCTGTGGCGAATCGCTTCCTGAGATTTCACATAAGGGCTCTTTTCAACACACAAATATAGATACGTCTGCAGGCTCGAATACGAGACCACGTTTACTTGGGATGTGACTTCAGCCAATTACAGTAATTTCAGTACATCTGAACTGATTTTTGTGCAAATTAACTTCTTGAGCAATCTTTAAATGTAAAAAAACCCCAAACTTTATTGCTGTACTTGTCAATGTAACTGTCTATAATCCAACTAAATTATTAGTAAATAGATTCACTGTTTTCATTAATATGTTATTATTATAATAATTTAGTTGGAATATTATTATGTTATTATTATAATAATTTAGGTGGAATATTATTATGTTATTATTATAATAGTCACACATTCTAACTTAACAGGCTTTAATGAATTTATAGGTATCTCAGGTCCTTCCTTCCTGCTGCTGTTACTCTACAACCAGCACTGCTCCTAGCAGACCACACACACACACTTAGGGTGTGTCTCAAAACCTGGTGAGTGTCTACATAGACAGCATTTTACGCTATAGTATGCGCGCTACCGACATGTAGGCTGTCCAAATACTAAGATACCTTAAACATGCTATCACATATCCGGGACGTTCTGGAGTGTGCATGTTCTCCTCGTGCTTGAGTGGGTTTCCTCCGCATACTCCAATTTCCTCCCACAGTCCAAACACATGCATCTTGGGTTGATCACTCACTCTAAACTGCTTGTAGGTGTGAGTGTGTGTTTGCCATGTGATGGACTGGCAACCTGTCCATGGTGTACCCTGCCTTCGCCTGATGATGCTGGGATTGCCTCCAGCCCCCACGTGACCCCGGCTAGTGGGATAAAGCGGAAGATGATGGATGATGGGTGGATGGATAGATATAGATATGAGATATGTGGCTGCTTTTAATTAGCGCCACGGTCTCAGAACATATGAGACATGTTGGTTTGGAGCTGCCTGTGGGAAGAATAAATATCTCTAGAATAATGTTTTGGTCCATTTCAGGTTGGCCGCTTAAAATAAACACAGTCAGCATTAAATCCTTCTCAACAGATTATCAGTTTGGGTCCGAACCGAGGTCCGGCTGTAGAGCAGAGTGACCTCTGCTCTACACACTGCTCCCAGCAGACCACATATACACACACACACACACACACACACTCTACACACTGCTCCCAGCAGACCACATATACACACACACACACACTCTACACACTGCTCCCAGCAGACCACATATACACAGTTCTTAAACTCTACACACTGCTCCCAGCAGACCACATATACACACACACTCTACACACTGCTCCCAGCAGACCACATATACACACACACACACTCTACACACTGCTCCCAGCTGACCACATATACACACACACACACACTCTACACACTGCTCCCAGCAGACCATATATACACACACACACACACACACACACACACTCTACACACTGCTCCCAGCTGACCCCATATACACACACACACACACTCTACACACTGCTCCTAGCAGACCCCACACACACTCTACACACTGCTCCCAGCAGACCCCATACACACACTCTACACACTGCTCCCAGCAGACCCCATACACACACTTACACTCTACACACTGCTCCCATCTGACCACACACACACTACACAATGCTCCCAGCAGACCACACACAAACACTCTACACACACTGCTCCCAGCAGACCACACACATACTCTACACACTGCTCCCAGCAGACCACACACATACTCTACACACTGCTCCCAGCTGACCACACACACACTCTACACACTGCTCCCAGCAGACCACATACACACACACACAAACTCTACACACTGCTCCCAGCAGATCACACACACACACACACACACACTCACACTCTACAAACTGCTCCCAGCAGACCACACACACACACAGTTCTTAAACTCTACACACTGCTCCCAGCAGACCACACACACACTCTACACACTGCTCCCAGCAGACCACATACACAAACTTACACTCTACACACTGTTCCCAGCAGACCACATACACACACACACACACACACACACACACACACACACACAAACTCTACACACTGCTCCCAGCAGACCACACACACACTCACACTCTACAAACTGCTCCCAGCAGACCAGATACACACACACAGTTCTTAAACTCTACACACTGCTCCCAGCAGACCACATACACACACTTAACTTAAACAACAGAAGAGCACTGTTTTTTTTATATACACACTACTAACTCTTTAGCACCTAAGCTGATTGTTTAAAAGCCTTTATCTAATCAATAAGTGTATTTTCACCAGTAAGATCACCAGATATGATTAGAACAGATGTAAATAATCACACAATATAAAGTAACATGAATATCTTATTGTAAAAGAAGTAGATCATATCTTGAGCTCCAGTTTGAAGAACAAAGTGTAGTTCCAGATTTCTCCTGGACGCCCCAGACATTGTATGAATGTATTCAGTTCCTTCAGCAGCTTAATGAAGTACTGAGCAGTTAAAGCAGGTATTAGATGAGAACTGTAAATAATACTGGGTTGTTTCCACAAGTAGAAGCTTGGAAAGGGTTAAATAAACACACTGACAGATGTAAAAGCACTACTTACTCTATTAATACTGTTTGAATATTTAAAAATAGCTTTTTAAATATAATAATGTCCCCAAAAGCCTAAAACTTTGCACGGTTCTGTATGTTTGCATTAAACATCTTGCTGAGGATGTGAGTAAATTATCTATTGTTGTCATCACATCTTAGGGAAACATTTATTTTGCAGACTTATGATCTCCTCAGAAATCTGACCTTCAGGTCCTCCACAGTACGTCCAGCAAATATTCCAAAAGTACTGAGATTAAATCTGGGGAAGCATCTTTCACCCACTGTTCACATAAACTGTGGGGCCATAGAGGAAAGTATTAAGAGTCACGCTCAGTGCACGTTTTTAAACTTAAACATTCCCGTTAAACCCTGTTATTATTTTTATCTATTATTTTATGAACATCCATCCATCCATTATCTTCCACATTATCCCACCAGTCGGGGACACAAGGGGCTGGAGCCAATCCCAGCGTCATTGGGTGAAGGTGGGTACACCATGGACAGTTCATCGCATGGCCAACACACACTCAGCCACACACTCCTGGCAATGTAGAGTGAGTGATCAATCTAACATGCATGTGTTTAGAATGACAAACACGGGGAGAACATGCACAGTCTTTATGTATATCATTATTTTAATTATGTTTTTTTTTTATTATGACTCTACATGGATTTATTCGTTTGTTGATATCATCCTTTTTGTTTAATTCTTCTTAGATTGAGATGCCTGTCCTGTATCTGTTCTGTGTCTATTATTATCATTGCTTTGATCTTGTGCAATTTATTATATAATAATTATTATTATAGCTCCTGTTGTGTTGTTGCTTCTATTGGTTGGATTTTGCAACCTTTACTTTTTGTTCTTTCTTTCTATGTAATTTCAATGTTGCATAGTAAAGCACTTGTAGCTGCAGCATAAAAAAAGAGTGTTTAATATTTTTAAACATGTTTAATTTTTTAATAATTATTATTATTGTTAATAATAACAACAACAATCATAACCCTCATAATAATACTTTATTTATATTCCACTTTTCATACATCAGCTATGCAGCTAAAAATGCTTTACAGCGCAGTATCATCATCGTTATTTTTATTGTTTTTGCTATTATTACTAAATATATGTAATAAAAATATAATTATTATAATAATCATAATTCTCCCCACCATTATCATCTATATTTATATACCACCTTTCATACATCAGCTATGCAGCTGAAAGTGCTTTACAGTGCAGTATTATAATCAGCATAATTACCATTATCATCATTATCATTATTATTATCATTATCATTATTATTTTCATTATTATCATCATCATCATCATCATCATTATTATTATCATTATTATTATCATTATTATTATTATTATTATTATTATCATCATTATCATTATTATTATCATTATCATTATTATTATTATTTTCATTATTATCATCATCATCATCATCATCATCATTATTATTATTATCATTATTATTATCATTATCATTATCATTATTATTATTATTATTATTATTATTATTATTATTATCATCATTATCATTATTATTATTATTATCATCATCATTATTATTAATACATATCCAAGAAAACACTGCAACCCTTCTAGAGAAAACCAGTCAGGTTTACATCCCAAACTTCTATCATACATAGCTTGTTAGCACCTACCCATCTCCTGCCTGGTGCTGCCCACTCCTACCCCGTATTTCAGAGTGACGTCTGCCGCCGCCTCAGCACACGGGCCCGTGTTCTCAGCAAAGCCCAGGTAATTATACGAGCCCATGTTGATCACGTCTTTCACCACCCGGCCCGTGTAGCTGCGGGAGAAAATCCCAGCGTTAGGCAGTCATGCGTGAAAGTCACATTTGCACAACCAAGTCAACCTTGCACTTCCAGACACTAAAGCAAACGCTGGCTGCGACATTTACTGGGCTCATAAAGCCAGAGTGTTTTAAACACAAACCTGGACGTGACCTGGACCGCAGCTGTGTTGGCTTTTTGATTCGCATGGCGTCTCGTGAAGGTTAAAACAAGAAAAGCTTTTACAGCAGCTGATACTGAACGCAGTCCAGCCTCGGCTACGACCTGCTACTCACCTGAAGGTCCAGTTGTAGTCGTAGGAAACCCGTTCCACCAGGTCCATCTTGTCGGCTGGCACACTGCATATGGGCCTGTTCCAGCTGTCCCGAATCCTCATGTACAAATTCCGAGTGTAGAAATTCTCAAAGTCTTGATAAAGTGGGACAAAATCCTTGAGGAAGGGAAGAAAAAAAAAAAAAAACATCACAACGGCTTCACTCACTGAACACTGGCTCTATTGTTGATGCTTCTCATTTCTGGGTCATAATTATAATTCAGAGTGAAGCATAAATGGCTTAATTTTTATTTTTCCCCACAAAAAAAAGAAAACGCGACCTCCATCTTTTTAAATGCTTAACCGTACAGCAAAAACAGTATGATATCCTTCCCCTGATACATTTCCTTCTTCTTTTCCTTCCTCTGCCAATGATTTACTGCCTGCCGAAACCCCTCTAGAGAACCTTTTACATTACAGTAAAGAATGAAAGGACAGATTTGAGTCGTAACTTCAAAACATGGGAATGTAACGTTTGTGCCTAAATAAATCATTATGGGGTATAAAAATGTTTTTTAAAAAAAGTTATTCAGAACGATTTGGCATTGAGTGTTCTGTTCTTGGGAAACTTCCTGAGACAGCGGTGGTAGGAACTGGACGTCATATAGTTATTATGTGAAAGGAGCATGAGTTATGAGTATGCTGCCTGGCGGCACTGGAGACATTGCCTCACAGTAGTTTAGTATCAGAGAGGTATATTCAGGCCAATCTGAGGCCAAACAGTCTCCAACGAAAGCTTACTTTTCAGCTTGATCACCAACGTCTATGTGTTACCACTCTGTAAGATTTTGTTTACATCTCAACCAGTAAAATTCTGCAAAGTTGGTGGAATTCCCCGTTAATGGAAAACAATGCTTTTTTTTTTACACATGAAACAAGCAGACCAGTGCAAACTGCTGAGCAAAACACTTTTTTAATACTCAAACACTATTAACACAGTGAGTAGTGCTTCTACATATGTCAGTAGTAGTAGTCAGTAGTTTATTTAACCCTTTCCAAGCTTCTCCTTGTGGAAACAACCCAGTATTATTTACAGTTCTCATCTAATACCTGCTTTGACTGCTCAGTACTTCATTAAGCTAAATCAAGATTACTGCTGAAGGAACTGAATACATTCATACAATGTCTGGGGCGTCCAGGAGAAATCTGGAACTACACTTTGTTCTTCAAACTGGAGCTCAAAATATGATCTACTTCTTTCACAATAAGATATTCATGTTACTTTCTATTGTATGTATGATTATTTACATCTGTTCTAATCATATCTGGTGCTCTGACTGGTGAAAATACACTTGTTGCTAAGATAAAGGGCTTTTTACACAATCAGCTTAGGTGCTACTGCACAGCAGTGTAAGTGAAAGACAGCGTTTACCTTTTGTTCTTCTCGTTCTCTGGCGATGTGGCATTTCTCTATTTTCCACTGTCTGAGAAAGTCCCTCAGGTAGCCGAAGATGGTGAGGATGCCGTAGCCCATGTAGGTGAGCACGGCCACCAACATGGGCGTCTCTTCAAATGACTCAATGAAAGGCTTGCTATATAACCCTCCATTGCACGAGCTGTGGTGGACCTGCAGGCCAGAGATTTAGAACATCTTCAGCTGTTTATACCACCAGAGTCAACGAGACAAGCAGCGTTACTGGACATGATTTTGAACAACGATAAAATACTAAATAAAAGCCAGTTGCTTCTAAATTGAGGCCTCCAGAGGGGGCCATACAGACTAGACTCTTAAATACAGCCTAGACGCCTAAACTTCACTGATTAAACCAGCCGCAGACCCCACATGACTCCACAAAGCTCTACTACACCTACAAGTTCTATGTCCACTTCATATGAAACCCAGGCAAAGCATTTAAGTCCCAGGCGAAAAGCCACAGGCACATGGCTTGCCATTCAAATTAAGCCACTAATGTACAACCGCATGTCTCTCAATCACACACGTGATTAGTCATGCCCTTAACAAATACCAGACCAGTGAAGAGAAGTCTGTGTGAACTGCAGGCGGCTTCGAATCATTTACAAGGCAAACGGACCCTCGGCTTGAGAGCGCCTCGGAAAAAAACAGAGCGACTACGTGCAGCAGTTCGTTATAGTAATATTATACATTACAACAAGCACAGGCCTGTTACAAGTCCTCTGAGGCCGAAAGGTGACAAAGCAGGAGTAACAATAACAAACAGCGCGCTCACAATGACAAAGTCTGGGTTACCAGCAATCGCAACAGGTGAGCTGCTATTGTGTACAGAAGCGAGGCAAGGCTGAATATGACTACTCATATGACAGTATGGTGCATCCCATCAAACCTCATGATGAGAAACTTAAAGCAGGACTGTGATATTAAAGCTTTGCCATATCGTCCACTTTTTCTACAGACTAAACTTAAGTTTAAAGGAGCAATATGTTTTTTTTGTATGAAACATTCCAGAATTAACCAAAATTATCATCAACAGAATGTAAAGAACTAACCGTTTTGATGGTACATCAAAGATGTCTATGCATCACGTCAAAGTCATACCTACTGTAGTTAGCATGCTTATCCTCATCTCGTAATACAACTTTCAATAAGTCTCCTTTCAATCATGTTGAAGGCGTGACTCCTGGGTTGATGGTTCAAGCACAGCTGGTCAATGAAAGGAAGAGCAAATGTGACAATGGCCAAGAGCTCTCAGCCAGAAACCACGTTCAGCAGCAAACAAAAGAAGTAATATAAGTAGAAGCTGAACAATAGCTAACATTTGTGCTGCTTTCCACCACTGGAGATGCTCTTAAAATACAAAGGGATGAAGTTTGATGCTAAACTGTGCACCCTCTGATGATATGATGCCCCCTATTTGTTGGGAGTGTGGCTTTGACAGGTTGTGTCATTTTATTGATTGCTCCTTTAATTCGCTGCCGAAAGTTTAGTGGATGCCACCCGGTTTGCTTGCTCCAGTCAGTTTAGAACCTCACATATGTATTGCTTGAACGAACATCTAACAGTATCACTTATTTTTATATGTTTACCAACAATCGGATTTGGACACAAACACTAACCTTAACATTAAAAAGAACCGAGTGCACACCTACTTTTTTGACTTGTGCTTAAGGAGAGCATGAACTAAATATAAAATATATATCTGAATAAAATCAGACATGTACATGAACGTGATAAGTATAAGCTGACCAACTTTCTGTGGCCAGCAGCAGCCAATGAGAAGAAAAACAATAGCTGCCTTACATCAAGTCTGCTTTCCTGCCAGGCTGGACAAACATGTTTGAGATCAGTCGATAAACGTAGCTAAGTCAAAAAACAAATTTCTATTCAGCTCAACTTTTCTGGCCAGCAGTCCAACTTATCAGTGTGGTGGGCAACAAGCTCCAGCTTCCTGCCTTCCAGCAAGCAGCCCATGACATTTCATTGGAGCCCAGCCCTGCACTACTACTCACCTTGAGTTCAGCACCAGCAACTGATCAAACAAACACACCTGACTCACCTGGGTGAGGAGCGAGCAGGTGAGCATAACAAACAGGTACAGTGCTGTATGGGGTCACGGCTATGCAGTGAAGCTGGGGTTATTGGAATTTTCCCGTTCCACCTTAAATAGTACAGCAGTTACAATGAACGCCGTAACTGCTGCACCATTTAAGGTGGAACGGGAAAATTCAAACACGAAGCTCGCCCATATGGAGCCTCGCAGTCATACACGGTAGAAGCAGACATTCAAACGAAGATGTATACCTTCTCGTCGTGGTTATATCTCTTGTGCTGGTGCTGGTGGTTCTTCACGAAGCCGTTTCTTCCCACTTTCAGCCCGTTCGCTGCTGCACCATGACACGGACCGCCGTTCGCCTCCCGACTCGCTGCGCTCTCCGTCATGCTTGTCTCCGACACAGTAACGTGCAGTTACATACATGAAGTATCCGACGAGGGCAGAATTTGAGTATGTACAGGGGCAACTGGGCAATAACACAATTTGCCCTCCCTGCTAAAAAGCCCCAACAACCACTACGAAGAGGAGGAACCTGAAATTCCACCCGCTGCATACCGGAAATCAACGCCTATGGCACCCAAAAGCAGCCAATAGCAGCGCCAGTTTTTGCATAGAGGGCGGTCGTTACACTTCAAACCAATAGCTGTGCTTAGATTTGCATATAGGGCGTTGTATTGTGGTATTCCGGCTTCAGCCGTTCTCGCCCAACCTAAAAAATAATAATTTCTAAGATGAAATGTCACGCTTGGTGATCGTTTTGGAAGTATTTCATGCTTTTTATATTAAAAGTTATTTTTTGCTAAAAAAAAGATTCTCAAACGATCGGGCCTAGTCACGTTGTTCCTCAAGGGGGCGGTGCTACGACCGAAATATATATATATTATAGATCCCGGATGAGAGCAACGAAGACTCTCCCGGGATAGCGAATGCAGCCTCAGCCAATAGTGGCCCTTCATTTTGCACAAAGGGCGTGGCCAAAGTGGCATTCCGTTCCCAGCCAATGAGAGAGCTGTTTTTAAATATTGGGCGTGGTTACTGTGTCAAGCCGGCCTCAGTGATGCAGGCGCTGTGATGACCGCGAGTAACCCCCGGCTAGCAATGTGTGGCGTTTCCTCTCCTGACTGCCCTGAAGTCTGAACTTTAGTTAAAAGAATCTACAGATTAAAGACTCGTCTTAAAGTAGGCTGGGAAACCACGTTGAGTTCTGAAAATAAGTTTGGTCCTATATATATATATATATACATACACACATATATAAGGGATAGCAAGGCACTCAGTACAAACAATAGATAAATAAATAAACAGTACAACATATACAATATAAATAATAAAAAGTCTTAAGATTGTATTTACAAATAATTGCACATTGCTTCTTAACTGGAAAAATATTGCATATGTAGTGTATATGTGGTCAGCTGGGAGAAGTGCTGGTTGTAGAGTCTAACAGCAGCAGGAAGCATACTGGTCCTTCACACTCTTAGGTTGAACTGCACTGCGTCTTAATGAGTTTGTCCAGTCTTCTCTTGTTTGCTGTCGAGATGCTGCCACCCCAACAGACCACTCTGTAAAAGATGACAGATGCCACCACTGTGTCAAAGAAGGTCCTCAGGAGTTTTCCCTGCACTCCAAATGACCGTAGTCTCCTCAGTAGGTAGAGTCTGCTCTGGCCTTTTCTGTAAAGTTTGTTGTTTAGGTGAACACCCAGATACTTAGAAGATACTTAAAAGTCCATACCCTTCATGTTCACTGATGGAGTTGATGTGTACACTTGCGGAAATCCACCACCAGTTATTTGGTCTTCCCTGCATTTATCTGGAGGTGGTTCTGCAGACACCAGCCCGCAAAGTCCTGAATCAGTTCTCTGTACTCGCTCTCCTCCTCATTAGTTATGAGGCTGATGATCGCTGAGTCATCAGAGAACCTCTGGAGGTGACAGTTCAGTGAGATGTACATGAGGTCAGCAGTGTACAGGGTGAAGAGGAACGGTGCCAGGACTGTTCCCTGCAGTACCCCTGTCCCGTGGCCTCACTTACTGTGGTCTGTTGGTGAGGTAGTCCAGAATCCAGTTAGACAGGTGACTGGACAGGTGACTGGACTCCACTATGTTCCAGCTTGTCGTTCAGGAGCCCTGGCTGTATGATGTTAAAAGCAATGGAGAAATGCTCAAAAGTTTAGGATCTCTTTAGAATTTCATTTCAGGCAATTTTCATGCAATTCACAAACAATATTGTCCATTTCACAATTAATGTAAGTGTATCAGATGATTTTTAAAGATTACAAATGTTTGTATTAAAGTCTATTTTTGTATAGAGGCTTATTTTGCATATAGTTCTATTATCAGTATTTCTCAGTCCTCTGTTTAAATCTCCTGGTATGGCCGCCAATCCAAGTGAACTATATTTTAATATAATATAATAAATATATAATAAAATATAATATATTTTAATTTAATATAATATTTTAAATACAATCTTTGAACATTGAACATCTGCTGATACCCGTTTTTCTCTCACACATTAACTTATTTATTACTGCACTACCTTTTTACCTTCAGTCAGGGTGTATAGTCTGTATTCATATGTTCTTGTATATATTACTATTGGAATTCTTTATTCTTTATATACCTTATTGTTTTTTTGTACTGTGTTTTGTACTTTGTTTTTGTTCTTTGTAACTGTTACTGGCTGCTAAATTTCCTTCGGGATCAATAAAGTATATCTATCTATCTATCTATCTATCTATCTATCTAAACACACACACACACACACACACACACACACACACACACACACACACACTAAAAGTACCCCTTGTCATTTTATCAACTCCACCTACCAAAAGTAGCACTTTGTAGTTCTACACTTACAGACTGTAGTCCATCTGTTTCTCTGTATAGTTTGTTACTCTGTTCTTTCACAGAGCAGGTGTTATTTGGGAGCCGGGTCCCTCCCAGCACTGCAGTGACACTGACGTGGTGATGGTGTGTCTCTGTGTGTTGTGTTGGGCTGGTGTGAGTGGATCAGATGCAGCAGTGCTGCTGGAGTGTTTAAACACCTCAGTGTCACTGCTGGACTGAGAATCATCCATCAACCAAAACTATCCGGACAACAGTGTCCCATGAGCAGCGTCCTGTATCCACTGATTACTTTACATCTACAAGGTGGACCAGCCAGGTAGGAGTGTCTAATAGAGTGGACCGTGAGTGTACACAGTGTTTAAGCATCCAGGATCCTCTTCAGGTGTAAATGTTATGTAAACTGTTATGTAACAGTTTAGGCTCATTTTATCTTCCCTCTTTTATTCATACAGGGTTTGTGTTTGAAGAAGGAACAACAGTATTTGAGGTTCAAGGTATGTCAGTTCTATGTACTGAACTCTCTATGTTCTAATATGACAATGTAATAAGGGCAATTTAGAGTGACCAATCAACCTAACATGCATGTGTTTGGACTGTGGGAAGAAACTGGAGTACCCGGAGGAAACCCACTCAAGCACGGGGAGAACATGCAAACTCCACAAAGACCAGCCCAGACCAGGGGGTGACAGTGCTAACCACTACACCACTGTGCCACCCGACAAACGATTACAAGTCTGTGGAGCTGTACTGGAAGGATCCACCATCACCATCCATTCAGGATGTACCTTCAACTTCTTCAACTGGGCTGTAAGGGTAGTGGTGAAGGACCATGTCTACCACATCAGTCCAAAATCTGCATGCATTCAACTAGGATCAGTAAAAGTCATTGCCGTGTATCTCCATTTTTATTGAATCACCTGAACATGACAGCTGCCGTTTACATTGTGTAAAAGTTACACCCTTAATGGACCAATGAAAATGCTCCAAAATAGCTTGGAAAAAAATCCTGGTTCAATTGAAATACATTAAAAGTAAAGAATGTTTTTGTCCTTTCCTGCAGGAGACCACTCACATCAGAATAGTAACGTTTGGTCGCATAAAAATGTGATTAATCAGAAAAAATGTGTATTAATTTGTAGTGACCCCCTCTAAGGGTACAAGTGGATTCAAATAATGCTAGCAAAGTGCCCCCCATGGCACAATAGAGCCACCAGACCACCTCAGTATAGGGGCTCAAGCGTTCAGGATTGTACAATTATAATAGCGTATGCTGCACACGCACTCGCCCCTGTATAACATTACTTTTTTCCATATCTCTGTTGACGACTGCTTTCATTTTTTTTAAATTCCTTTTTTATAATGAGTGTAGTTTTGATTAGACTGTTCTTAGTGGCTCCGTCTGATCACATCCTGCATTGACATTCTTATTCACAGGTACGTATCTCCTTAATGCGTGAGCATCATGCCCACTGATGTCTTTCCCACAGACGCCACATTAAGCCGTATTTACATACATCCTGCATGATCTCCTCACTACAGCGCTAAGTCCAAGTATGAATGCTGCACAAGGCCTCTCGATGTGATGGTGCAAGGTAGCCCATCACCGGTATTAGCAGTACCAGTCTGAATATTTAACTTAAGGTGTTATGTACTTACCTTGGTGTCCTATTGTAGAAGGGGATGCGGGGGAAATGGGAGGTCAAGGGAACTGGGACTTCTTGTTCCTGATGGGTGGATACACCTCCAGGGAGGGAGAGGGTCCTCACTGTCCTAGGGAGGTGAAACCTGTAGAACAGAAAGAGAATAAGTAAATGAGTACAAGTGAGAATACTTACCTAAAGATGAGTCATAACTATGTAACAGTGTATGCATGTATGTAAATGTATGTGTAGGGGTCTTCTCTCCTACCCGTTGGTGGCTTGACATGTAGGCCTCAATACTGTTAGATGCTTGTAACAGCGAACATATAGACCTACTAGGACGACCACACCCACACCTGTGGTGCCTAACCTTCTTTTAGGGGCGTTCTACCATTACACTCGGATACATGTTTGAGACAGTCATGTGCTGAAGGCCAGGGATCGAACAAAGATCACCAGTTTGATCCCCTGGACCAACAAGAGTCTATTGAAGTGCCCTCCCGCAATGCACCCAACAGCTCCCTGGGTGCTGTGGATAGGACTGCCCACGGCTTTGGGCAAGTGTGCTCACTGCCCCTAGTGTGTATGTTCACTAGTGTGTGTGTGTGTGTATGTGGGTGTTTCATTGCACAGATGAGATCAAATTCCGCTATGTGCAAACACAAATGGCAAATAGTTCTGAATTCTCATTCATGTTCCAATCCATTCACCCAAAGCACCCTCAGGGGTGGAGAAGGAGCACCAAATAACCTTTGCAGTATAAATTGTGTAGAGGTAAAGCCAGGCATCTCCACAATTTTAGTTTTTTGCCATAATCTGAACTCAGAATCAATTAACATGCTCCAAAACCACCTTGAACCAAACACCTTTCCATTAAGGGTAAAGATGGTTTTTGTCCTTTGCTGCAAAGATATCCTTTCGAGATACTTGTTTTTATTTGGACAGCGACCAGATGCTGAAGAGCCTTTTTGGCAGTGGTGGTGAAGTAGCACCTTAATCAGCTGCACACTCATAGCACAGATACGTGCTTTTATTTGTTCCTCTCCTCTCCAGTTTGGTTACAAGATGAGTTCACAAATCTAAATCATCATAACAGCCTGTACATTTATAAGAATGATGTCTCGTTTCAAAATATTTAGTTATACAACAAACTGAGGTCATAAATCTGGGTGTTCCTCTTCATCTAGCCACAAGAGCATATGGTCACTGTAGATTCATAAACAACACATGGAAATGGCAGGTGTATAATGCTACATGTCTTGCTGTCCATTGGAGGTTCCAATGACTTTATGTTGACCACTCACTGATCATGTGACTATGCAAGAGAAGACAACGATGAGCATCCTTGTGATTTGGAGTTATACACTCTTTTTGCTGATGTATGGTGCTCTTACTCTGGCTCTCTGGATCTCAACCACAGGCAAGTGTCTCAGCAATGCCATCTATCTATCTATCTAGCTAGCTAGCTAGCTAGCTAGCTAGCTAGCTAGCTGGCATTGCAGAAGCTGAATTCTGTTTACCAGATCAGGAAAACACTAAACCCTGTAGTTCCTGTGGGTTCCAGCGCTTTAGCCAGCAATCATGGACTTACAGCATCCTATCAGGCTAAGAACAGAGAGTTTCCAGGTTATTAGGCCAAGTATGTTACAGTAACCTGCTTCTGTTTATCTGTCGCCTGCAGGGGGGTAATGACACACTTGGACATGTTTGCACAGCACTGCAGGAAACTGATCCTGTTTGCTTTGTTCGTTTAATTGGCTAAAATAAAATATCAATATGATCCACATTAAAATGCATGCGTTCCGAACAGATGCTACTTCTCTCACAATAAGATATTCATGATACTTTGTATTATATGTATAATTATTTACACCTGTTCTAATCATATCTGGTGTTCTTACTGGTGAAAGTACACTTATTGATCAGATAAAGACCACCAAAAAGATCACCAAATTTTGCACAGTAATATGAATATTCAGAATTTGTGTGGGTGGTGACTCCGACAGATCTAACTATAACAGCCTAAACTAAAAGGAGAGAACCAGAAGGTAACATGGACATGAGAGCACCCTGAGAGACAACAAACCTGTGTGATCGCGTGAAGTGGTGGAACAACAGCACCAACATCTCAGTTTACCATAAACCTCTGTCTCCAAGAACCCCCAGATCTCCTGCCTTTATCTAAAAGAGAAGATAAATTACCAAAAGCTACACTAAACAAGTATGTTTTCAGTCTAGACTTAAATATTGAGACTGTGTCAGAGTCCCGAACATTAAATGGAAGATTATTCCACAGTTTGGGGGCTTTGTAGGAAAAAGCTCTTCCCCCCATTGAAGTCTTCTGAATTTTTTGGAACTATTAGAAAACCAGCATCCTGTGATCTGAGTGAACGTGGCGGTTCATAATAGGAGATTAGATCTTGCAGGTACTCCGGTGCGAGACCGTGCAGGGTTTTATACGTCAGTAAAAGAATTTTATAGTCGATACGGAATTTAACAGGAAGCCAGTGTAGCGCTGATAAAACTGGACTGATGTGATTGAATTTCTTGGTTTTAGTTAGTACTCTAGCTGCAGCGTTCTGAACCAACTGAGGTTTATTCAGGTTCCTGCTGGAGCATCCTGACAATAATGCATTACAGTAATCTAGCCTTGAGGTTATAAAGGCATGTATCAACTTTTCAGCATCAGACATAGATAACACATTTCTTAACTTTGAAATGTTTCGCAGGTGAAGAAACGCTGTTCTTGTAATATTACCTATGTGTTGATTAAATGTCAGATCTGAGTCAATTGTTACACCAAGATTTTTGGCTACTGAACCAGGAACTACAGAGAAGTCAGCAAGATTTAGCATTTAATCTGAACATTTAGTCCGAGCAGCCTTTGGGCCGAGGAGGAGAACTTCCGTTTTGTCAGGGTTCAAAAGAAGGAAGTTCTGTAGCATCCAAAGTCTAATATCTCTTACACAATCTTCTATCTTATTTAATCTGGATTTATCATCTGGTTTGGCTGATATGTACAGTTGTGTATCATCGGCATAACAGTGGAAACTAATTCCATGTCTATTTATAACTGAGCCTAATGGTAACATTTATAGTGTAAAGAACAGAGGACCTAAAACAGAACCTTGTGGAACTCCATATTTCACTTTTGTAGAGTTAGACGATACATTATTTATCTTTACAAACTGAAAGCGATCACTAAGGTAAGATGTGAACCAGGATAACGCTGTTCCTGTGATTCCAACTATATTTTCTAGTCTGTCTAAGAGAATAGTGTGATCTATAGTGTCAAAAGCTGCACTTAGATCTAGTAGCACCAGTAGAGATACGTGGCCCTGATCAGAGGCAAGAAGAAGATCATTTATTATCTTAACTAAAGCTGTCTCTGTGCTGTGATGTGGCCTAAAACCAGATTGGAATTTTTCATATATGTTGTTCTTATGCAGATGAGAACAGAGTTGTCGAGCTACAGCCTTTTCTAAAATCTTAGAGATAAAAGGTAAATTGGAAATAGGTCTATAACTGGACAGTTCTCTGGGGTCAAGATTTGGCTTCTTTATCAAGGGTTTTATCACAGCTAGCACGATAGCACGATTTTGCTATTGAAAAAGTCCATGAAATCATTGCTGCTGTGGTTAGCGGGTATTGGAAGGCTGAGGGGACAAAACAGAGGAAGGGGTAAGAGAGTCCAAAAGCAAATATTTATGTCAATCACTTGTCAGTGCTATTAGAATGTCTTGTCTGTGTGTCATTGCCTATGAAAAAGCTAGTTAAACTACTTAGTTATGTTGTCAGTGCAACAGAGTACAGTGTTAATATATTCTGATGGAAACTAGCTGAAACACAATGACATATGCTAAAATGGTGTGCACAAGTGGCAAGGAGATGTGGAGATTGAATTAATGGTTTTGAGCATTTCAAATCTGATCTGAGAAATTAACCAAATCGACTGAGAAAAACTGTGAAATGTTCTTCAATCTAATTTTTTGCACAGAGGAGCGTCAGGATGTATAGAAAAGAAAGCACTAACATTCCTTAAATTTTTGTCTCAGGTTGTTTTGAATATTTAGAGTAAGTTTCTGATTGTATAAAATATTACCATATAAATTTGATTCCAGTTCAATTTCTTGCTGTCAGTCTCCCACATACAGTCATGTGTAAGTTTGTATTTTGTTTAATGTGCCACAGAATGTGCAGCGTTCTTATAATCTAAAGCTAGTTTCCACTGACAACATGACTAAGTATTTTGACTAGCGTGTTCATAGCCAATCACACACAGACTAGACATTCTGATAGCACTGACAAGTTGTTTGACATAAATATTTACTTTTGAGGCAAAAACAAAGAATTCTGAGTGAGATACATCCTCAGAATGAGTTTTGCTGTTTACACTAACTGTTTTGAGAAATGCCCTTGTTGTGATGCCAACGTAAATCATGATGTGAGAAACGTACCAAATCGACTGAGAAAACTGTAAAAGTGAAAATATGCTTAATAAGATATTCATGTTACTTTGTATTGTATGTATTATTATTTATCTGTTCTTATCATATCTGGTGTTCTTACTAGTGAAAATACACTTACTGATCAGATAAAGATACAGTTTGCACAGTTGTGTGCATTAAAAGTGAAGTGTGTTTATTTTTTTAGCTTATAAAGTTGTTATTTTGAAGATAACAGCCATATATGTGTAAGCATAAATAAAATAAATAATAATAATAATAATAATAAAGACAAAATAATGTAATGTGCTAAATATGATGTACCATAATATCAGTGAAAAATTAAGTTCTAATGTTTTATAAGGTTTAAATCACTAATTAAAATGGTCTTTCAGTTTCTTAATAAAAAAAAACACTGCCCTTACGGTAATCCACCACCCCTCCTTTTCCTATCCTTTCCTTTCCTTTTCCTTGACTGGTAGGAATGAACATGACTCATATAATCCTTCCTAAGTCTCAGATGACACAGGGAATAAAAAAATGAAGGCCAAACTCTGGAAAGCAATGCAGAAACCACAGCTGCTCATTAGCAATCAAATGACTTCCACAGAAGTGCATGACAGCTTGTACTAGTATGTTGGCCTGCAGGCTGAAATGAGCACTGGGAGCCTGCTGGTGGCCCTCTAACATCATCATCCGCACAGCATCCTTATCCGGAGCACTGCTTTCCAGTCCCCACACCCCGTGTTTTAGCTCCTGAGAGGCTTGCTGACCCCTCAACAAAATGCACAATCCACAATTAAGCCCCTGTGCATGGATGTGGCTCTAAATTAGCAGGCCCCACCCCACCCCCTTCCCTCGAGGCCAGTCCCTGTTTTAACATAATGGGTTCATTGTCGGTGTGAACTTGCCGGAGAAAGGCCTAGGATGGGAAAATAACACGTCCTCCTGCTGCCGAGGCGAGATAAGGCCGTGTGTAACTTTGCATGTATTAAACGATGGCTGTCATTACTTTTCTATTTGTGTGTTAAACGGTTTCTATTCCAGTCTTTCACCCCCGCTGAAAAGACATTAGAGCTCATGTACGACTGGGATGCTCATTTGAAGGCACGTTCTGCGGCTAGTTTTCAGGACGGTTTGCTGGGATTGTGGATTTGAGCCTCCGCTAAACTGGATAAGCCAGGATGGTGAGCTTCTGCTGTTATTTGATATATCTGGCTTTGCAGAGGTGCCAGAATCAGATAAGGCCACTTTTTTGTACTCCAGAAGTTTTATCTCTCCTTTTTAGTGGATAAATAAATGTTCAGTAATACGATACACTGACAGAAAACAAGAATAACGATTATGATGCAGTTATTGCTCTTATTTATTGTTAATAATAATAATAGCAATAAACTCAGACTTTATATATGCATGCACTTATATGGCTGTTATCTTCAAAATAATAACTTTACAGGCTAAAAAATAAACATACTTCACGTTTAATGCACACTACTGTGCAAATTGTATCTTTATTTGATCAATAAATGTATTTTCACCAGTAAGATCACCAGATATGTTTAGTACAGATGTAAATAATCATACATACAATACAAAGTAACATGAATATCTTATTGTGAAAGAAGTAGATCATATCTTGAGCTCCAGTTTGAAGAACAAAGTGTAGTTCCAGATTTCTCCTGGACGCCCCAGACACTGTATGAATGTATTCAGTTCCTTCAGCAGCAATCTTGACAAATCCTGCATTCTTAAGGGGGCCCCTGGGGGTCCTAAGTATATACTTATACTGATGATGGCTAGAAGTGGCCCTGTTTGCAGGTGTGATATTAATGATAATTAATGAAAGCAAATACATTAGACTGGAATAATAATTAAAAATCTCTTCATTTCTCACTCTGTCTCTCTTTTCTGCTCTTTATTTCTCTTTCTCTCTCCTTACTTCTTCTCTTTTGTACTCTCTCTCGTCTTTCTCATATTGGCTCAATATCTCTCTCTCTCTCTCTCTCTCTCTCTCTCTCTCTCTTTTTCTCACATTCTCTTAAGATCTCTTTATTTCTCTCTCTTTCTCAGTCTCTGAATACTGCTCCCTACTTTTTTTTACTTTTTTCTCTCTTGTCTTTCTTTATCTCTTGTGCACTCTCTCTGCTTTCTCTTTCTCCTCTTTCTCCCTTTCCATTCCTCTCTCTACTCTTACTCTATCTCTCATTCTTTTTCTTCCTATTTTTCTTTATCTCACTATCACTCGCTCTCTCTTTATTTCTCTCTGTCTCTCGTTCTGTTTTCCTTTTTTCTCTATTTTGCACTCTCTCCTTTTTCTCATGCTCTTTAGATATCTCTCTCCACTTTCTCTTTTTGCTCACTCTTTTTCTCACTTTTTCTCAATATCTCTCTCTACTCTCTCACTGCTTTCCCCATCTCTCTCAGTCTTTCTAGTGCTCGCTCTTTTTATTTCTCTCTGTTTCTCATTTCTGCTCTTTATTTCTCTCTCTCTCTGTTTCCTTTCGTTCTCTCTTTTGCATCGCCTCTTTCTCACATTGTCTCAATATCTCTCTCTCTCTCTTTCTCAATCTTTTTCTCCCTATCACTCTCAGCCTCCCAGTTCCACTCCCTACATTTCTCTCTCTCTTTTCTTTCTTTCTCTTTTGGACTCTTACTCCTCTTTCCCACATGGTCTCAGTATCTCTCAGCACTCTCTTCTCCTTGTTACATTGTCTCGTGATCTCTCTCCACTCTCTCTTTCTGACTCTCTCCCTATGTCTTTTAGTCTCTCACTTTTTCTCACGCTCTCTCAATATCTCTGTCTACTCTCTCACTGTTTTCCCCATCTCTCTCAGTCTCTCTATTGCTCGCTCTCTTTATTTCTCTCTCTCATTTCTCTCTCTCACTCTCTCAGTCTCTCTATTGCTCGCTCTCTTTATTTCTCTGTCTCTCATTTCTCTCTGTCTCTCTCTGTTTTCTTTCTTTCTCTTTTAAAAATGTTCTGTACATACATACAGAGTTTACACTGAGCATCTTCATGACAATCATATCTGTGAGGATTTGCATTTGCGTACGAGCAGCCATTGAAGTCCTGTAAGAGTTCAAACCGCCTGTGCAAAGAAACAGAGACAGCTTTTCATCTCCTCCTGTGCCGCCAGTGTTCCGACCGGCGCTTCAACAACGCAGCCAAGGATCTTTTGCCAAAACTCTGAAAACAAACCCCTTTATCAGTTTCAGCCCTTCTTCCTCACTAAGCAGCTCTGTGTTTTATTAAAAAGAGAAACAAAAAAAAGAAGGGGGAAAGAAATGGGGGGGAAGCGGTTGCCCCTGGCACTCAGTGTCTCCCCCCACCCCTCCCCTTTTTTTTTCTCTCCCTCTTCATCTTCTGGTGCATTGACTTTTCACACTGATCCTGGACGGGGGCTTATATAAGCGCTCGGGTGGAATGTCACTCAAGGAGATTGGTGTCAGGACTGATAAGCTCCAAAGTGATCGGAGCCTGAGATCTCGCCACCTAATTATGGAGCCTCTCGCCCGACGTGCATCTGGAAGGCAGTGATAAGAGACGTGGAGCTGATGGGAGTAAAGCGGGTCTCAGGAGGGGGGCTGAGGAGGCTGCCGGGCGAGCGGGCGGCCGAGCCAGGGATACACAGCTGTACTGCTCTCTCTCTCTCTCTCTCTCTCTCTCTCTCTCTCTTTTTCTTTCTCTCCCCATCTCTCTCAGTCTCTCTATCACTCACTATCTCTATTGCTCTCTCTCCCTTAGTCTCTGAATTCTGCTGTCTCTTTCTCTCTCTCTCTTTCCCTTCTTTCTCTCTTTTGCACTCTCTCCTCTTTCTCACGCTCTCTTGATCTCTCTCTACTCTCTCACTCTTTTTCTCCTTATCTATTTCCATCTCTCTGCTCTCTACATTTCGCCTCTCTTTCTTTCCCTTCTTTCTCCTTTTTTGCACTGTCTACTTTCTCTTACTCCTCTTTCTCACTATCAATCTCTCCCTCTCCTCTTACTCTGTCTCTCTTTCACTCTTTTTCTCCTTACCTCTCAGTCTTTCTACCACTCACTCTCTCTACTTCTCTTTCTGTCTTTTGCGCTCTCTCGCCTTTTTCTCACACTTTCTCAATCTCTCTCTCCACTCTACCTCTCTTACTCTTTTGCTCCCTATGTATCTCAGTCTCTCCATCGCTTGCTCTCTCTTTATTTCTCTCTTTCTCTCAGTTCTGCACTCTACTTCACTCTCTCTTTCATTTCCATCTCTCTTTTGTACTCTCTCCTCTTTCTTGCGCTCTCTCTATCTCTCGCCACGCTCTCTCGATCTCTTGCCAGGCTCTCTCTCTCTCTCTTTTTCTTCTCTTTCAGCCTCTCTATTGCTCTTTCTCTCTATTTCTCTTTCTCTCTCTCAGTCTCTGGATTCTGCTCCCTACTTTTCCTTTCTCGCTCTTGTTATTTCTCTCTTTTGCACTCTCTGTTCTTTCTCTTTCTCACTCATGCTTCCTCTCTTTAATCTTACTCTGTCTCTTTCTCTCATTCTTTTGTCACTCACTATCACTCGCTTTCTCTTTATTTTTCCCTCTGTCTCTCATTTCTGGTCTCTAAATGTCTCTATCTTTCTATTTCCTTTTTTCCTCACTTTTGCACTCTCTCTACTTTCTCACATTCTCTCTATATCTCTCTATTTTCTCCTTTAGTTTGTCCCTATCTCTGTCAGTTTTACTATCACTCTTTTTTCCTTTCTTTCTCTATCTATCTCTCATTCCTGCTCTTTTTATCTCTCTTTCTGTTTCCTTTTTATCTCTCTTTTGCACTCTCTCCTCTACCACTGTCTCTCTCCAGTGCTCTCTACTTTTCCTCGCTCTTTCACTCTCTTTCCCTTCTTTCTCTCTTTTGCACTTGTTCTCTCTGTTTCTCTGGTAGAGAGTTCAGAAATGCAGGTAAAGAACTGTATTTATTTTTTCACTCCTCTTCACGAGAGAGAGTGTTGGAGTGAGAGAGAATAGGAGTCAATACTATGTAAATATCTATGAGTGGATGATCACTCTCAGCCTCTGTCTCTGTCCACCGCCGGCCAGGCGCATTTAGCGCGATGTGATGGAAGCGCCAGGCCATAATTGCATCTGAGAGTTATGACAATCACAGTGGAGAGTTACGATGCTCCAACAAATGAATAAATCACTGCTCGTTCTAGAGCTCCCAACGCCACAGTGCTTATAACAATATTACACAACGACCAGAGCTGTGCTAGTGTTCACTTTCAGTTCATACCTGTATGTGTGTCTAGAGCCAGAAGAGTACAGTGTAGGATAACAGATCAAAATCAGGATCATATTTCAAACCAGAATCAGTATGAGTATCAGTATCAAACAGTATCAGTATCACTTTCAGAATCAATATCAGTATCAGAATTCCAACCATAATCAGAAATCAAATCAGTATCAAACAGTATCAGTATCACTTTCAGAATCAATATCAGTATCAGAATTTCAACCATAATCAGAAATCAAATCAGTATCAAACAGTATCAGTATCACTTTCAGAATCAATATCAGTATCAGAATTTCAACCATAATCAGAAATCAAATCAGTATCAAACAGTATCAGTATCACTTTCAGAATCAATATCAGTATCAGAATTTCAGAATTTCAGTAGGAGAACTAGAATTAGAATCAGAACCAGAAATAGATTCAGAATTAATAGAAGAATTAGAATCAGAGCCAGAAAAAGATTCAGAATCAGTAGGAGAACTAGCATTAGAATCAGAGCCAGAAAAAGATTCAGAATCAGTAGGAGAACTAGAATTAGAATCAGAGCCAGAAAAAGATTCAGAATCAGTAGGAGAACTAGAATTAGAATCAGAGCCAGAAAAAGATTCAGAATCAGTAGGAGAACTAGCATTAGAATCAGAATCAGAAAAAGATTCCTAATCAGTAGGAGAACTAGCATTAGAATCAGAGCCAGAAAAAGATTCAGAATCAGTAGGAGAACTAGCATTAGAATCAGAATCAGAAAAAGATTCAGAATCAGTAGGAGAACTAGCATTAGAATCAGAATCAGAAAAAGATTCAGAATCAGTAGGAGAACTAGCATTAGAATCAGAATCAGAAAAAGATTCAGAATAAGTAGGAGAACTAGCATTAGAATCAGAATCAGAAAAAGATTCAGAATCAGTAGGAGAACTAGCATTAGAATCAGAATCAGAAAAAGATTCAGAATCAGTAGGAGAACTAGCATTAGAATCAGAATCAGAAAAAGATTCAGAATCAGTAGGAGAACTAGCATTAGAATCAGAATCAGAAAAAGATTCAGAATCAGTGGGAGAACTAGCATTAGAATCAGAATCAGAAAAAGATTCAGAATCAGTAGGAGAACTAGCATTAGAATCAGAATCAGAAAAAGATTCAGAATCAGTAGGAGAACTAGCATTAGAATCAGAATCAGAAAAAGATTCAGAATCAGTAGGAGAACTAGCATTAGAATCAGAATCAGAAAAAGATTCAGAATCAGTAGGAGAACTAGCATTAGAATCAGAATCAGAAAAAGATTCAGAATAAGTAGGAGAACTAGCATTAGAATCAGAATCAGAAATAGATTCAGAATCAGTAGGAGAACTAGCATTAGAATCAGAGCCAGAAAAAGATTCAGAATCAGTAGGAGAACTAGCATTAGAATCAGAGCCAGAAAAAGATTCAGAATCAGTAGGAGAACTAGAATTAGAATCAGAGCCAGAAAAAGATTCAGAATCAGTAGGAGAACTAGAATTAGAATCAGAGCCAGAAAAAGATTCAGAATCAGTAGGAGAACTAGCATTAGAATCAGAATCAGAAAAAGATTCCTAATCAGTAGGAGAACTAGCATTAGAATCAGAGCCAGAAAAGATTCAGAATCAGTAGGAGAACTAGCATTAGAATCAGAATCAGAAAAAGATTCAGAATCAGTAGGAGAACTAGCATTAGAATCAGAATCAGAAAAAAGATTCAGAATCAGTAGGAGAACTAGCATTAGAATCAGAATCAGAAAAAGATTCAGAATAAGTAGGAGAACTAGCATTAGAATCAGAATCAGAAAAAGATTCAGAATCAGTAGGAGAACTAGCATTAGAATCAGAATCAGAAAAAGATTCAGAATCAGTAGGAGAACTAGCATTAGAATCAGAATCAGAAAAAGATTCAGAATCAGTAGGAGAACTAGCATTAGAATCAGAATCAGAAAAAGATTCAGAATCAGTGGGAGAACTAGCATTAGAATCAGAATCAGAAAAAGATTCAGAATCAGTAGGAGAACTAGCATTAGAATCAGAATCAGAAAAAGATTCAGAATCAGTAGGAGAACTAGCATTAGAATCAGAATCAGAAAAAGATTCAGAATCAGTAGGAGAACTAGCATTAGAATCAGAATCAGAAAAAGATTCAGAATCAGTAGGAGAACTAGCATT
Source organism: Megaleporinus macrocephalus (assembly GCA_021613375.1). Lineage (NCBI taxonomy): Eukaryota > Metazoa > Chordata > Actinopteri > Characiformes > Anostomidae > Megaleporinus > Megaleporinus macrocephalus. The sequence continues at coordinate 22,843,117 of CM038712.1, forward strand.
AGAATCAGAATCAGAAAAAGATTCAGAATAAGTAGGAGAACTAGCATTAGAATCAGAATCAGAAATAGATTCAGAATCAGTAGGAGAACTAGCATTAGAATAAGAATCAGAAAAAGATTCAGAATAAGTAGGAGAACTAGCATTAGAATCAGAATCAGAAAAAGATTCAGAATAAGTAGGAGAACTAGCATTAGAATCAGAATCAGAAAAAGATTCAGAATCAGTAGGAGAACTAGCATTAGAATCAGAATCAGAAAAAGATTCAGAATCAGTAGGAGAACTAGCATTAGAATCAGAATCAGAAAAAGATTCAGAATAAGTAGGAGAACTAGAATTAGAATCAGAATCAGAAAAAGATTCAGAATCAGTAGGAGAACTAGCATTAGAATCAGAATCAGAAAAAGATTCAGAATCAGTAGGAGAACTAGAATTAGAATCAGAGCCAGAAAAAGATTCAGAATCAGTAGGAGAACTAGCATTAGAATCAGAATCAGAAAAAGATTCAGAATCAGTAGGAGAACTAGAATTAGAATCAGAGCCAGAAAAAGATTCAGAATCAGTAGGAGAACTAGCATTAGAATCAGAATCAGAAAAAGATTCAGAATAAGTAGGAGAACTAGCATTAGAATCAGAATCAGAAATAGATTCAGAATCAGTAGGAGAACTAGCATTAGAATCAGAATCAGAAAAAGATTCCTAATCAGTAGGAGAACTAGCATTAGAATCAGAGCCAGAAAAAGATTCAGAATCAGTAGGAGAACTAGCATTAGAATCAGAATCAGAAAAAGATTCAGAATCAGTAGGAGAACTAGCATTAGAATCAGAATCAGAAAAAGATTCAGAATCAGTAGGAGAACTAGCATTAGAATCAGAATCAGAAAAAGATTCAGAATAAGTAGGAGAACTAGCATTAGAATCAGAATCAGAAAAAGATTCAGAATAAGTAGGAGAACTAGCATTAGAATCAGAATCAGAAAAAGATTCAGAATCAGTAGGAGAACTAGCATTAGAATCAGAATCAGAAAAAGATTCAGAATCAGTAGGAGAACTAGCATTAGAATCAGAATCAGAAAAGATTCAGAATCAGTAGGAGAACTAGAATTAGAATCAGAATCAGAAAAAGATTCAGAATAAGTAGGAGAACTAGCATTAGAATCAGAATCAGAAAAAGATTCAGAATCAGTAGGAGAACTAGCATTAGAATCAGAATCAAAAAAAGATTCAGAATAAGTAGGAGAACTAGCATTAGAATCAGAATCAGAAAAAGATTCAGAATAAGTAGGAGAACTAGCATTAGAATCAGAATCAGAAAAAGATTCAGAATCAGTAGGAGAACTAGCATTAGAATAAGAATCAGAAAAAGATTCAGAATAAGTAGGAGAACTAGAATTAGAATCAGAATCAGAAAAAGATTCAGAATAAGTAGGAGAACTAGAATTAGAATCAGAGCCAGAAAAAGATTCAGAATCAGTAGAAGAATTAGAATCATAATCAGAAATAGATTCAGAATCAGAGCCCGAAAAAGATTCAGAATCAGTAGGAGAACTAGAATTAGAATCAGAACCAGAAAAAGGTTCAGAATCAGTAGGAGAACTAGAATTAGAATCAGAACCAGAAATAGATTCAGAGTCAGTAGGAGAACTAGCATTAGAATCAGAATCAGAAATAGATTCAGAATCAGTAGTTCAGTAGTTCAGTATTATTGGAATATGATTCAAATATTTAGCTTAAGCTCTGATAATATCCAGAAAAATAGACAGAAGTTTAAAATATTGAAAGAATTTACAGACAACAGTATAGTATTAATATTACTATAATATACTACAATAATTAAATTATAAATACATTAGAAATCTAAAATAACCGGATAGCAAGACAGAGCATTAAAGCAATGCAAAAAGAATAATTCTTATAAATACACAGGAACATACTGTATAGTCACTGTCCAAAGAAAACATGTATCTCCAAAATATCACTTTTACAGTCACAAGAATTTTTCCAAAGTGATGTTCGAGCAGTTCTATTGGTTAAGCCTGCAGTCATCTATTAAGAATAAGAATCTGAGAGGAGATCATGTCTGATTGTGTAAAGCAGGAGAGGGAATGTGATTAGAAACATGTTCTTCGGGAGGACCAGCGTCATGCAGGCCAGGCTTTCCACACAGTACTGGGCAGCAGGAGCTCCATGGTGGGTAAACTGGTCCAGAATGCTGGAAAACAGAAGCATATGGTCAAGGCAGACAGCACAGGATGAACAGTTGTTCAGCATCAGACCACACAGGATGGACACTTAATTGCAATAATTACAAAAGAGGTGTGTGTGTGTGTATATACAGTATGAGTGTGTGTGTGTATATACAGTATGAGTGTGTGTGTGTATATATATATATATATATATATATATATATATATATATATATATATATATATATATATATATATATATATATATACAGTATGAGTGTGTGTGTATATACAGTAAGAGTGTGTGTGTGTGTGTGTGTGTGTGTGTATACAGTATGAGTGTGTGTGTGTGTGTATACAGTATGAGTGTTTGTATGTGTGTGTGTGTGTATACACAGTATGAGTGTGTGTGTGTGTGTGTATATATATACAGTATGAGTGTGTGTGTGTATACAGTATAAGTGTGTGTGTATATACAGTATGAGTGTGTGTATATACAGTATGAGTGTGTGTGTGTGTGTATATATACAGTATGAGTGTGTGTGTATATACAGTATAAGTGTGTGTGTATATACAGTATGAGTGTGTGTGTGTGTGTGTGTGTGTGTGTATAAACAGTATGAGTGTGTGTGTATATACAGTATGTGTGTGTGTGTATATACAGTATGTAGTGTGTGTGTGTGTGTGGGGGGGATATATACAGTATGAGTGTGTGTGTATATACAGTATGAGTGTGTGTATATACAGTATCAGTGTGTGTGTATATACAGTATGAGTGTGTGTGTGTATACAGTATGAGTGTGTGTGTGTGTATATATACAGTATGAGTGTGTGTGTATAAACAGTATGAGTGTGTGTGTATATACAGTATGTGTGTGTGTGTGTATATACAGTATGTAGTGTGTGTGTGTGTGGGGGGGGGTATATACAGTATGAGTGTGTGTGTATATACAGTATGAGTGTGTATACACAGTATGAGTGTAAGGGGGTATTCAAATTCAGTCCCTGTGAGTTTAAAAACCTGATTGCTTCATACACTTAAATTCGAAGAGGTTGGTTTGTGTATATAAGTATGGAGTAATTAAATGAAGTTCAGTGAGTGTGGAGATGGCACCGTGCCATGGTTCACTCTGTGGCAGTGAATGATGTCGTTTGGCAAAAAAATTGGAATGCTGAGAATTCCATACACACATTTCTCTCCTTATCACACCGCCGGGTTACTCCTCCTCCTCCAGCACGTGACGCGCCGCAAGAGCTCCTCCATTTCAAGCCCAGCTTAGAAAAGCCATTAAACATGGAGGAGTCCCTGCATCATCACCGCGTCAGCGCAGCCGTCTGACTGTGTATCAGTGAGGATGAGCTGGTTTATTATTTGAAGGCCTATATGTCATACATAAGGTTCATTTCAGCTCCTCCTTAAAGCAGCAGACTGCCATCGTTTCCTCTTTGCTTGAATTGTGATGCCTGATGTCTGAAGCTGCTTTAGTCTAGCAGTGGAGCTACAAGGCTAATGGAAGCATATTTGGCCTTTACTTAATCAGTCCTACTTAATCAAAATTCAAAGCCAGCAGCCGTCAAAGCACTTCACTGTTGGTTGTGCCGTGTATGACTTTGTATGTGACAAATAAACTTTGATTTTAATCTTTTGATCCAGATCTACTGAAAAAAAGTATAAGTAAGTATTCCTGGCTTGTACAAAAAGGCATCCAGGTCAATATTTGTTTGGAAAGACTGATTTATAAAGACTATAAAGAATACAAATCTTATTATAAGAGGTTTTTTTTTATTTATTTTTTATTTTATTTATGTTTATATTTATGTTTGTAGTCCACTAATAAGTGTACTTAATATATAGTTAAAGGTGTGTTTAAACGCCAAACCTAGTATAGGTATACCTTATAGTGCAGAAACAGTGTATAAGTAGTAAATTTTAAATATTGTGCTCAGTTAAAGACGTACAAATGTACAAGTATACTAGTTTCATGAGATATTATAGAAATATGCACATTCATAAACTAGTATATATATATAGATATGGATATTTCTGTGAACGTGAGTATTGTTACCAACAGGCTAGCCACTAATATTAATAATTAATCATCAACATTAAAACCTCCTCCTTGTTTCTACACTCATTGTCCATTTAATTACCTCCACTGACCACATACACTAACAGACTGTAGTCCATCTGACTCTTTGTATATTTTATTAGCCTGTTCTCCAGTGATCAGGACCCCCACAGGCCCACCACAGAGCAGGTATTGTGTGTCATTCTCAGCACTGCAGTGACACTGATGTGGTGGTGGTTAGTTAGTGTGTGTTGTGCTGGTATGAGTGGATCAGACATAGCAGTGCTGCTGGTGTGACAACACTTTGTTCATATATCTATATGATACCTACATAAGCTTCCTATGAGAGCTGACATAGCCCTACATAAGTGTTTATAAATCCTCAAGTGATCCCTTTTAACATTGAGGATCTAAAACCAGTGCGACCTGCAGGGCTCTAAGATTTAAATGCATCATCCTCTGTCCAAAGCATGAAATGTCCAGGCTTTCCAGGCTGTCTTACGAAGCTGAAACGACTTCCTTTTATTCAGTGGAGCCAGGTATATACAAGGAATGGGTTCGGGTTACCTTTGACGTAACAGCAATTGTCTGGGCCGCTGATGGTGACTAGGCAGCACGGTAATGTGATAGCTGTGAAAATTAGGTTGAGCCAACATCTATAGTTGCATCGTGAACGAGCGAGCCTATCAACTGACTGAGTTTAGTAAACAACCATGGCACTGATCGAGTGTCCATGAAGTTTCCAGGGCTGTTACAGTGTGTCCATGAAGTTACAGTGAGTTGAGCTCAGTTCACTAAGGAATTCCCAACACCCAGGGAAATAACTGGTTAGGAGTGAGTGGGAAATTCCGAGATACAAGCTGCAGTCCAATGCAGCATGAGCAAACGTCAGACGCCACACATGACTGGTGTTAAGAGGGAAAACGGAAAACTATTCAGAGGCATTTATTCACGTATCCGTAACCAAAATACTCAGTGAGGACCTTTAATGATGCTTTTAAGTTCCACAGTTTTGCAAGTTTCTTCTTCAGCTTGTGGTCTATTTAAGGACCTCTGGAAGTGACCTAGGTGGTGTAGTGGTCAGCACTGTCGCCTCCCAGCAAGACGATCCGGGTTGGATTCCCAGTCCGGGCTGTCCTATGTGGAGTTTGCATGTTCTCCTCGTGTTTGAGTTGGCTTCCTTTGGTTTTCTCCCACAGTCCAAACACATGCATGTTAGGTTGATCGCTCACTTTAAATTAGGTAGGTGTGAGTGTGTGTTGACCATGCAATGGACTGGCGACGTGTCCATGGTGTACTGCCTTTGCCCGATGATGCTGGGATTGGTTCCAGCCCCCCCGTGACCCCGACTAGTGAAATAAAGTGGAAGATGGTGGATGGATGGAAGTGACCTGCTCTTCTTCTGGGCCACTGAAAGGATTTCCACTGGAATGAGAGGACTGCCTGGAATGAGATCATCAGAAGCAGCTCCGTGACAGATCTGCTTGTTTCTCTGCCAGGTGAAAGACGGCAGACCGCCGGCATGACGCCGACCTAAAAGTAGCAAAACAGAAAGCGGCTTATCATCTGCAATCTGGAATTTGATGTTTGGTATTACATCTGCTGCTCAGTTAAACCTCTTTCCACGGAAGAAAATCAGGTTTAAAGAGGGGGCTGCAGTGCTTAAGGGATTTGTTGTTGTTGTGATGGGGGGTTGCATGCTCAGATAAGAATGCTGAAGTTGGATTGGATTATGATTAAAGACCAAAATCAATGAAATCATCTTAGTCTTTATTGTTTACACTTAAAAGGAAGGACCTGGTGGATCTGATTCTCTTGTTGATGAAGTAATTCTCTCTCTCTCTCTCTCTCTCTCTCTCTCTCTCTCTCTCTCTCTTTTCTTTTCCTTTGAGGCCTGTTTTGTCAGCACGGCCTCTGCTTGCACCTGCTGAAGCTGTGCTATATGCCTCCTGACCTACAGGTGGCACTGGTGGACTACAGGACTCAGGGAAGGCCCAAGAAAGAGCAGTGTGGTTTATTTCGAATAGATTATGTACTCCCCTAGGACAAATAGGATAGAGTAATACATGCAGATGAATTTCATTATTAGGTAAGTCAATCTGTTATTGAATTTATATCCAAAACAAATACCACCTTCACCTTCTATAGAGAAAAGTATGTAGTGCTTATTGTTCTTACAAATAGATGTGATTAATTTAGTAATTATTGCAATTATAGAAGATCTTTTAAATGGAACAGCATTACATCAGCATGTACTATAATATGCTGCAGTAAATAGAATATGTTTTAAATACAATACAAACTAGCAAGTTAGTATAAATAGAGCTTAAGTGATCTTGCATGTAATGCAATGCAAATTGTGCATGATTACCTTTAATTAGAGTCCATTATTGTAGTTAATCTATAGAATAGATGTATAGTATTATCAAATTTCTCTACTGCTCTACAATACTTCTGTGATAATCTGTAATATTATCAGCACTGTAGTACATGTGAAGTTCTCTAAGCTACAGTAATTGTCCAAATACATTATAATATTCTTATATCATCTTGTATTATAAGGATCCCATGCATATTTCACTGCCATTTATTTATTGATTTACTTATTTACAACTCAAAAACAGTTGAAATGCTGTGTGAAACATAAATAAATGTAAATAAAAACAGAATGCATTGACTTGCAAATCTCATAGACCCATATTTTCTTCACAATATAGCATGCTAACATGTAATTACATGTAAATAAGTTAATCATTACAAACATTCACTTATTTGGAACATGATCGCAGCAACACATCTCAAAGAAGTTGAGAGAGGGACAACAAAAGGCTGAATCTGGAGAAATCCCTGTGCACAAGGGACAAGGTCGGCGGTCGATATTGGCTGCTCGTGATTTTCGGGCCCTCAGACTGCACTGGATTAACACAGGCATGATTCTGTACTGGAAATCACTGCGTGAGCTCAGGAGCTCTTCCAGAAATCACTGTCTGTGAACACAGTTTGCTGTGTAATCCACAAATGCAAGTTAAAACTGTGTCATACAAAGAAGTAGCCATGTGTGTCTTGTCTGGTCCAAAGCTCATTCAAAATGGACTGAGGCAAAATGGAAAACTGTTCTGTGGTCGGATTAACCAAAATTCTTTTTGGAGACCAAGGATCGCTGTGTCCTGTAGATTCAAAAGGAGAGACAAAGAGTGAGACTACCCAGCTTGTTATAAACATAGTTCAAAAGCTTGCATCTCTGATGCTGTGAGGCTGCATTAGTGTCTATGGCATGGGCAGCTTATACTTCTGGAAAGGTGCATTCAATGCTGAACAGTATACAGAGATTTTAGAACAACATATGCTTCCATCCAGTCAGTGTAGGCAACATTACTTTTCTAAAACTCCAGCAGTTGGCCTCCTTGTTTTCCAAACATCAACATCTCATATATGTTTTATGTTCTATTGTGAATTAAATAAGAGTTATACCATATCACTTAGTGGTATGTGGTGGTTGGTATAGTGTAGTGGGTTACACTGCTGCCCTCTATGCTGTAGACTGTGGTTCAATTCCCCACCTGGGTAACCTCCTTACACTACACCAATAGGAGTCTTTGGGTAAGACTTCTAACACAACCTTCACCTACCTGTGTACAGGTAAACTGTAACACTACCTTCACCTACCTGTGAACAGGTAAACTGTAACACTACCTTCACCTACCTGTGAACAGGTAAACTGTAAGTTGCTCAGTTGGCATAAACGTAAATGCTGTGATGGACCTCATGGGGCACCAGATAATAAATTTTGTCTAAACAAACAAATAACGCTTGCTGTATGGACTGCTCTGTAGACATGATGTAGCTCAGTATGAAGGTGCTCTTCTCACTTTGTCTGACCCGAATACAATTACGGGGCCTGAGAACAATTTCAGTCCGCTCGTCTGGCTACTCAGCAGATAGAGTTGCCATGGAAGCTGGAGTGATTGAAAAAGAAAAATTACAGGCTGCCAAAAGGCCACACACAGTGAGCGAGAGAGAGAGAGAGAGAGAGAGAGAGAGAGAGAGAGAGACAGAGAGATAGTTCTTCAGCACACTCACAACACAAAGATCCAGTAAAACAGAAACTAAAGCACTTTTACTTTCGAGCGTCGCAGGAGCTGAATTTAGTCGTGTAGTCAACGTACAAACCCATTATTCACATCCCGGACCAGTGAAACCAGCATCTAATGACTGATGGAGCCTTAAAACTTTCAAGGCCAAAGAAACATTGTTCATACGTCAGTTCTGCACTGGAGCTATGAGGCTACTGTAGCAGGCAGGCCGGTAACTCAACACCATTATCAGGACCATTTAGCTGAAAAGTGACCCACGCAGGGAGTAAACTAGCTGACCCATATGTATATTATAGAGACTGATCATTTTTTCCTTGTTGTTTACTTTCTTGTTCCTTTTTTCTTTACCTTTCATTTGCTTTCCCTAATTATCTTCCCATAAGCTGCTATTACTGCTCCGTAAACTGATATGACTCCAGTTAGTCTGATAATTGTATTTATTTATTTATATATTTATATATTAATTCATTTATTTATTTGCCTGTTTACTTCAGCTGATGGTTTTATTTTCTTTCATTTCTTTCTCTCTTTCTTTTTTGTCGCTACCAATTACTGAAAAAGAAGTGTATATTAAAAATATGTAACAAAAGGTAAGGCTGTGTATTGGCAATACGTATCATGATACAGCGGTCACGATTTATTATATCGCGATATACTGCCATATTGAAAGAAAAGTGATATATTTTTTTCCTACAATTAAAACACACCAGTCTATAAACAGGTTTGCCAATGCTTACAATAGCACTGCGCCCTTGTGCTGCTTGTTAGTGTTGGAGTGGAGCTGAAAATGGATTACAACACTGCCATCTAGTTGTCGAGTATATTCCTTCCTTAACACAACAATGGACTGACAGGTTTGTAAAGAAAGTTGTTTCTTTCTGGCCATTTTGAGTCGGTCAGCAAGCCATCAACTGCTGATGCTTCAGATACTAAACTAACCTAGAATGTTGTTCTCCCTTTTATGCTCACTTATTAGTGGAATGTTTTTCAGCTGTGCAACACAATTGAGTAAGGGTGTCCTAACAACCAATTAGTCCAATAACATCCTTAACTGGGATTGGCGGCCGTACCAGGAGATTTATCTAGAGGACTGAGAATTACTGATAATAGGACTATATGCAAAATAAGCCTCTTTACAAAAATAGACTTTAATACAAATATTTTTATTCTTTAAAAATCATCTGATACACTTAAATTAATTGTGAAATGGACAATATTGTTTGTAAATTGCATTAAAATTGCATGAATTTCATGAAAATTGCGTGAAATTAAATTCTAAAGTGATCCTAAACTTTTGAGCGGTAGTGTATATGGAACCTTTTTAAAAATAGTTTTCTGTAGCACTAAAATAGGCTATTCTATTGTTATCATACAAGCTGAGAAAGAGGGTTCACAAGGGTTCCTTAGTAAAGACAATGGTTCTACATAGAACCATGAACACTCCAAAAACTATTTTCATAAATAAAGGGTTCTTTGCATTGTAAAAGGGTTCCATATGGTGCTGTCCATACATAAACATACATCTCCATTGTTTTTTTTGGTCACTTTTAGTTTTTTCCATAGTTTGAACTCTACAGTTGTCCTGTACATTACAGTATGTCAACATGTTATGATGATTGAACCAATGAAATAGTTCCCAAACTGTTTTAAACTAAATACCTTTCCATTAACATACATGGACAGTGCAGAGGGTCTGTGTCCTCTCCTGTACAGTTATAGTTTTGGAGCTTGTAGGAATAGAAGACCCTTTTTCTGTTGCTGTGTAGGGCCATTTTGAAATAGGGAGTTTGTCCTCCCTTACTTCAGTAACAGTCTGAGAAGACTAGATGTTAGAACACTGCTGTGAGCACTTGATTGACGCCACAGAAGCATTAGTGAGGTCAAGTACTGATGTTGGATGATTAGTTCAGGATCACTCCAACTCATCACCAAGGTACTGGATGGAGCTCCATCACTCCAGAGAACAGTTTCAGAGCCCTCCAGCCAACACTTAAGCTTCAGACATGCTGCATTTGTGGCTGTTTCAGAGAGTCTCCTTCTATTGGTCAGTGCTTTTCTATTAAGGTTATACACAGTCAAGTCACATGATTATGACCTACTTACCTACTTTCGACAGTGGCTGGCTGCGCTATGGTCTGTGGAATGTTTTCATGGCATTCTCTGGACCAACTTATCCATGTGGCTCTGAATCCATCCTTGCAGATCATGTACACCATACATACTGATTGTCTTCCCTGGGGAGGATGGTGTACTCCAGGAAGACAATGCGACAGGTCACCTGCTAGAAAAGGTTGGAAGAGCTGACCGAGGCTTCCTAGTACTACCCTGGACCACTAATTCCCCACACTTTAACCCAGTTGAGCATCTGTGGGACCACCTGGATGGTGGATCCTCCCTCATGCGTCCTCCAGCAGTTGCACTGTACTCAGCATGACTCCAGATACCTGTGACGACATACCAGGACCTTATTGAGTCTCCCAGTCCGTCCAGCTGCTGTCCGTGCTGCACAGAGCGGTTACTCTGGATAAGAAAGTGGGATGCGGTCTATAGTATCTGGATTAACTAATCTGCTAGTTAGATAAACAAATGTAGACCCTAAGTGATGGTCTGGTGCTAGTTATGTATTGCTGGGGTCTTTTAGTCTTGTTATAGTCGTTAGTGATGCAGCCTGTAGCTGTCCTGTCTGCTGATGGAGGTTTGGAGTGTCAGTGCACACAGAGGGGCCAGGAGTGAGGGCAAAGGGTCCAGAGTCCTAGGCATTCGCGCCCCACCACTGACCGCAGCGTCTGTGCAGGCCACAGGTAAACAAGCAAGCGCATCACTCGGCCTCCCAAAAAAAGCAGAGCCCCGTTGCCGTTACCATGGTGACAGGGGCAGGCCAATTAAAAACAATGTCGGTGCAAATAACATAATGGCCTGTAATCAACACACCGGGAAGCCGCTGGTTCTGCCTGCTGAAAGCGCTCATCACCATAACAACGGCAGCTGGTTCTCTTTCTATCCCTCTCTCTCCGTCTCTCTCTCTCTCTCTCTCTCTCTCTCTCTCTCTCTCTCTCTGCTGCCTCTGAATGTTCAGCTCACTTTATCTGTGCTGCTTTTACAGCTGGAGGAGAGGAGAGATAAAGAGAGAGGGAAGGAGATACAGTGAAGATAGAGAGAAAAGGACAGTAAGGAATAAAGAGAGAGAGAAAAAAGAAGAGGGGGAAGATGACGAGTGAGAAGAGAGAGCGAAATGAGGGAAAAATGGATAGAAACGTATAAAGAGGGAGGAAATAAGAGAGAGTAGTAGAACAAGAGAGGGAGAGAAGTGAGGAAGGGTGAGAATGAGGGCAATGGGTGAGAGAGGGAGGACGAAAGAGAGTTATAGAATAAAAGAAGGATAGAGAGAGTTTCAGAGATTGTGAGAGAAAGTGATGGGGGAAGTGTATGAAAGAGAAAGAGAGGAGGGGAACGAATAAAAATGGTAGAGAGAAAGAGATAGAGGGAACACAGAGAGAAAGGTTTTGGAGAGAGGAAAGAGAGAAAGGAGGGGAAAGAATAAGAATTACTAGAGAGAAAAAGAGAGAGAGAGAGAGAGAAGGACAGAGACAGATAGAGATGAGGGGAGGAATAAGAAGAATGAAAGAGAGAAAGAGAGTGATTGAAAATGAAAGAGAAAAAGAGAGTGAAAGAGAAAGAGAGTATGAGAGGGAAGGAAAGAGAAAGAAAAGAATAAAAATAATTAGAGTGAGATAAAGATAAAGACAGATAGAGAGAGAGGCAGGGGAAAGAAAAGAATAAGAATAAATAGAAAGAGAGATAGAGAGAAAGACAGAGATAGAGAGAGCGAGCAGGGAGAGAGATGAGAGGACAAATAAGAAGAATAAAAGAGAGAGGGGGCAGAGAGATGAGGGGAAGAATGAGAATAATGAGAGAGAGAAAGAGGTAGAGAGAGGTAGAGAGAGAGAGAGAGAGAGAGAGAGAGGTAGAGAGAGAGAGATAGAGGTAGAGAGAGAGAGGTAGAGAGAGAGAGAGAGAGAGAGGTGTAGAGAGAGAGAGAGAGGTTAGGTAGAGAGAGAGAGAGATAGAGGTAAGAGAGAGAGGATAGAGAGAGAGGTAGAGAGAGAGAGAGAGAGAGAGAGAGGGTGTAGAGAGAGAGAGAGAGAGGTTAGAGAGAGAGAGAGAGAGATAGAGGTAGAGGAGAGGAGAGAGAGAGAGAGGTAGAGAGAAGAGAGGTAGAGAGAGAGAGAGAGAGAGAGAGAGAGAGAGGTAGAGAGAGAGAAAGAGGTAGAGAGAGAGAGAGAGAGAGATAGAGGTAGAGAGAGAGAGGTAGAGAGAGAGAGGTAGAGAGAGAGAGAGAGAGAGAGAGAGAGAGAGAGAGAGAGAGAGATTTTTACCTGTGACCTGAAAATCTGACCCACTGTGAGAGAATGAAGCAGCACAAAGCCGGTGATGACGTTCGGGCTCTGTAATCATAAACAGCGCGGGGATGAAAAGGTTTTACCTTCTGCTACAACCCTGTATGTCCACTCTGAGGATCACAGGCTCCTCACACACAAACTCCAAACCCATAATCTCTCAGCTGAGGCTGCTTACAGGACGCTGTGCTCTGGATAGTTCTAGATGGTGACCTGTTCTCAGTCCAGCAGTGACACTGAGGTGTTTAAACACTCCAGCAGCACTGCTGTGTCTGATCCCCTCACACCAGAACAACACACACTAACACACCACCACCACGTCAGTGTCACTGCAGTGCTTAGAATGAGCCACCACCCAAATAATACCTGCTCTGTAGTGGTCCTGTGGGTATACAGTGAATCAGATGAACTACAGTCTGTAAGTGTAGAACTACAGAGTGCTCCTATATGGTTAGGGGAGCTGATATGAGGGACAATGAGTGTAGAAACAAAGCCGACTCTAAGACACAGACTTGTGAGACAGTGGAGGCAGCAAGGCATCGAGACAGATTCAGACACAGTCTAGGTGGCCACTACAGTTTTTTTGTTTTAACACAGGTTCATATGACAGTGTAAAGGATTGTGATGGTCTAACTGGTGCTCTGGGTCTCACAGCAGATGCATGTGATTATTAGTGGTCTTTGATGGTCACCATTAAGAAATTATTATTCTTATTAAACAGCAAAGCTCTCAGATGTTAATTCTATTGGTGCTGAAGTTCTAATACAAAGTCTGATACGTATATATCTCTATGAGTTCAAAGCAACAGACAGCACAGGAGGACATGGAGACAGGCTAGCCCATGTAAGGAGAAGCTACATAACATAATAATTAAACAAACTGCACTTTGACGAGTATGGGGGGGTGGAACGTGGGAGGGGGAGTTTGGTTGACCCTCAGCAGCACCGGCCTGTTCCCATATGCCTGTGTCCTGCATCTTAATGTGACTGCAGCTGCAATTATTGGTAATGGCAGTGATTACAACAATGACACAGCAAATGCAATTTTGCCCTAATTTGCAAAGCTAATGTTCCCTAATCAGTTGCTGAAATGAGGCTTTTTGAAGGCTTTGGAAGGTAAAAGCACACTCTCCGTCTCAAGAACGCAGCATCCGTACCTCTCATACTCACTCAAGACATTACCATAAGGCATAAACATGCAAATCACACAGGCAGGCAGCACAGACAGAGGACAGTGTTATAGATAGTGATGAAAACTGCTGTCGTGCAATTATATATATATATATATATATATATATATATATATATATATATATATATATATATATATATATGTGTATATATATATATATATATATATATATATTATATATATATATTATATATATATATATATATTATATATATATATATTCTGATCAGCCACATCATGTCTACAACCTCCTTATATCTACACACATTGAACATCTACACGTTCATATATACATATAGAAGCACTTTGTAGTTCTACAGTTACAGACTGTAGTCCATCTGATTTGCTGCATACATTGTTTATTCCCTTTCACTACGTTCTTTAATGGTCAGGACCCCCACCGGACTACCATAGCCTGAGGGCAATGTCCTGTGAGCACTGATGAAGGACTAGAGAATGACCAACAAAAACTGTGCAGCAGCAGATGAGCTGCCATCTCCGACTTTAGATCTACACAGTGGACCCCCAGAGTAGGCGTGTCTAATAGAGTGGACAGTGAGTACACTGCTGTGTCTGATCCACTCACATTTGTAATTCACTTTAATGTGATCGTTCTCTAAACTCTCTTCATTCTTTGGGTTTGGGTGCCTTTCACTGTGCCTGGAAGTTCCGGTTCCCAGTTCATGTTACAGTGAAACCTAAAAGAAAGTATATGATACAGTTTTTGTTTTGGTCATCACATTTACTTGTTGGAAGCTGGACCTTGTATATGGCCACACGCAACAATGTAAACAGCCTCGATAGCACCCACAAAAGACAAACTTGGGGTGACCTAAGTGGCTTGTCGTCTTCTAGTGTGAACACAAGGTAGGTTTGCATCCTCTACACTTTGTGGCTAACTCCTAGATACATCCGTTTAACAATAGTAGCACTTACAGCTGACCAGGGCAGACCTAGCAGGACAGAGATCTAATAGTATGTCACAGTATCATAGTATCACTGGGGTCTTCAGTATGGCCAGTGTTTATGGAAATTGCAGGGTTGTTTGCTTGATGTTATGCACCTGTTAGCAGTGGGCTTTGCTGAATCAGGCATTGCTCAATAATTAGGATATTTGCGTCTTTCATTACGGATGCATATCAAATTCCATAACCCTTTACCATCTCCTCACCAAAGTAAATAGATGTGCTACTTTCAGTCAAAGTCTAAAAATCTCCCAGCTATTATTCACACGGCAGCTTCCCCTGCCACAGCAGTCAAGGTCTAGTCTAAAAAAAATGGATGGAGGTGCTGAAAAAATGCCTTGATGCAAATGGAGCACACTGTAATCTAACGTTACGCTCTCTCCTGCACGGTGATGGATCTGTGTAATTGACTTTCCAGTAAATTCCGCAGTGAAAGGAGCTAAGCT
The DNA here is from genome assembly GCA_021613375.1 of Megaleporinus macrocephalus. Lineage (NCBI taxonomy): Eukaryota > Metazoa > Chordata > Actinopteri > Characiformes > Anostomidae > Megaleporinus > Megaleporinus macrocephalus. Next base: position 22,858,462 of record CM038712.1, read on the forward strand.
TCAGTGATGTGCGGTCTTACCGGTGCGGAGCTAATTTAGGACGGAGGCGCGAAGGAAGGGGAAGCTTTGACGCTCATGGACCTGCGCCCGCCCCGCTGCCCGTACCTGCCAATGACGGGTAATGACAGAGTAATGGGAGTTTCGGGGGGGAGGGGGGAAGCAACAGGGCAGAAACATGGAGCCAGCAGGAAGAGCAGATAAAATGGCAGCAATAAAAATTATATGACTACATACATCATCCTGACAGCGTATAATTTTATCGAAGAGGGCAGGGCATTTCTGTCTGCTGGAAATGGATGTCCTAGCGCGACTGTGGCTGCAGCGAGAGTTTCCTGAAGGTGGCCAGACACAGAAAAAAACTCCTGAGTTTCACTATTTTGATAGTGATTAGTCCATATACTTCAGTGACGTGTTATTCAATCAAGTAACAAACTGACTATAATATGCCTGTTTATTGTTTAGTGCAGTGACCTTTTGACCTCAGCAGAACTTTTCTCGTACATTGCTGACCTTCGTCTTTGGTAAGAGAATCTATGCTGGGACACCAGGGTATCAGGTCTTCTGACCTTGTGCCTGAACTTATTTGCTCCAACCACATACATGCACTTTTTAGGATTGTGACTGTTGATTGAATGCATCTGCTGCTGAACAATTTGTGCAAGTTTCATATGGCCTCATCTGAACTATCAATAGAAAGTGGCCACCATAGGACCACCACTGATGAGATATTATTACAAACCTCAGTTCTACAGTATCTGAAAGCGAGCCCCCCAACATCTTCTCTATAGCAGTGATTGTGCATGCTGGCGCACTCTTCAATAAAGTGTCTCATTAACATGTGTAGGCCACATAGATTCATGATGCCACCTTCCCAGGCTGGCTATGAGGAAGGGAGGTCCAGCAGGGCCTGCAGGGCTGGGCCCTATAGTTATAGAGTTAACTCTCACAAGTCTTAGCCTGGTCCCAAACTGATGCAGGGAAGCTAGTTGCCTGAATCTCCAAGTCGACCTAATACTGTGCTTGAACTTTCTGGCTGGAGTCACGTCTAGGGCTGATGGTCTTGTGCTACTCCAAGCATGCTGCCACTGACCTCTAGTCTCCTGAGCATAATAGCCTTTCATTGTGTATGTCTGAGGCTGTTTACTGTGTTCCTTCTGTTGTTGTATTACTTAACTCACTTACTAAGTATTTGAGTATATCGCTAACTAACTGGGACAAAATGTCCTGCAATTGTATAAAGATAAAACAGAAACTATTTTATTAGGGAATGGCAATGAGGGGCATATACTAACCATACAATATCTAAATAACTAGCTAGTTACCTTGGTGTACTAATAGACTCTGATCTTAGTTTTAGCAATCAGCATTTTGTCACCTTAAGAACATCAACAAGTTTACAGACTTTCTGACTAAACCAGACCTGAAGAAACGTATCAACACCTTTATTGCTAGCAGGGTTTATCACTTTAATGGTCTACTGTAAGACAAACAAATAGCTTCAGTTTATTTCAAATGTAGCAGCCAGATTTACACTGGGAGTAAAAGAAGGGGGCACATGACCTCCTTTCCTGAATCCTTACACTGTATATATATATATATATATATATATATATATATATATATATATATATATATATACATACACACTGTATATTGCTGAATAGTGCAGGAGTAGTGTATTTATCCAATATGCTGCAGTGATATGAGCTGAGAAGACCTCTCAGATCATTAGAAGAAACTACTCAGTTAGTCTGGCTTAAGATAATAACTAAATCTCTGTAAATGAACATTGATTTAAATGTCTGTCTATATATTTAAGATTAATGTGTGTGTCACGTTGCAGGTTGTAAAGGATCTGTTTGAACACGGATGAGCTGCATAACAAATAAGAGGGAGATGGATATCAGTGCTGTTGGACATCATTGTGTGTGGCCTGCTGTGACTCCTGTCCTGAGAACGGTCCAGAGAATGAGCTCACGGTGGGCCCTTCCCATTGATAGACACGCTTGAGGGCGACTGACAAATTCAGCAGCAGCACAACACATGCCTTGTTGTGCTTGTTTCTTGATCTGAAGGAGTTTCCTCTACTGATCTAAAGATAATTCAAACAAGGAATCTGGCCTCTGCTTTTAAAACATCTGGGCAGTAAAACACCCACATATACACACATTAACACACACACACTCACACTAGTGCACACACATACTAGGGGGCAGAGAAACCGTCACTTATACACACTAGGGAGCAGTGAAACACCCACATATACACACATTAACACACACACTAGTGAACACACATATACACACATTAGTAAACTCACACACCAGGGGACAGTAAAACACCCACATATACACACATTAACACACACACACTCACACTAGTGCACACACATACTAGGGGGCAGAGAAACCGTCACTTATACACACTAGGGAGCAGTGAAACACCCACATATACACACATTAACACACACACTAGTGAACACACATATACACACATTAGTAAACTCACACACCAGGGGACAGTAAAACACCCACATATACACACATTAACACACACACACACACACTAGTGAACACACATATACACACATTAGTAAACTCACACACCAGGGGACAGTAAAACACCCACATATACACACCCTAGTAAAAACACACTAGGGAGCAGTGAAACACCCACATATACACACACTAGTGAACACACAAACTAGGGGGCAGTGAAACACCCACATATACACACACTAGTGAACACACAAACTAGGGGGCAGTGAAACACGCAATATACACACACCAGTGAAAACACACTAGGGAGCAGTGAAACACCCACATATGCACACAATAGTGAACACACAAACTAGGGGGCAGTGAAACATGCACATATACACACACAAGTGAGCACACATACTAGGGAGCAGTGAAACACCTACATATACACACACTAGTGAACACACACCAGGTGACTGTAAAACACTCACATGTACACACACTAGTGAACACACAAACTAGGGGGCAGTGAAACACCCACATATACACACACTAGTGAAAACACAAACTAGGGGGCAGTGAAACACGCAATATACACACACTAGTGAACACACAAACTAGGGGGCAGTGAAACACGCAATATACACACACTAGTGAAAACACACTAGGGAGGAGTGAAACACCCACATATGCACACAATAGTGAACACACAAACTAGAGGGGCAATGAAACACGCACATATACACACACTAGTGAGCACACATACTAGGGAGCAGTGAAACACCCACATACACACACTAGTGAACACACAAACTAGGGGGCAGTGAAACACGCAATATACACACACTAGTGAAAACACACTAGGGAGGAGTGAAACACCCACATATGCACACAATAGTGAACACACAAACTAGAGGGGCAGTGAAACACGCACATATACACACACTAGTGAGCACACATACTAGGGAGCAGTGAAACACCTACATATACACACACTAGTCAACACACACCAGGTGACTGTAAAACACCCACATGTACACACACTAGTGAACACACACTATTTAACACACACTCTAGGGGCAATGAAACACCCACATATCGTTGCTGTCCAATGACATCATGTCCATCTCCATTTTTGGCGATTTTGAGTTTTCTAATCATTTGAAGATGCCAATGGTCGTTTACATTTTATGAAAATTTCATGAAGATGGACCAACAGAAGTTCTGCAAAATAGCTTGGAAGAGATTCTGGTTCCATTGATTTACATTGAAAGTAAAGTAGGTTTTTGGTCTCTCCTGTAAAGTTGCAATTTTGGAGATTCTTGTTTTTCATAGGACAGCACGATATACACACACTAGTTAACACACACACTAGGGGGCAGTGAGCATACTTGCCCAGAAGGCTGGGCAGCCCTATATACAGCACCTGGGGAGCAGTTGGGGGTTAGGTCTCTTGCTTTAGGACACCTCAGTCCTGTCGTGTCCTCTCAGTTCAGGGGATTGACCAAGTGAGCTTCCGGTCACAAGGCTGCTTTCCCAAGCTCCAGCCCACGACTGCCCCAGAATTTGACCTAGGCATTGAACCCATCCGTGCAGTGAAACCAGAGCAGGGCGGGTTGTGCCTTGCGGGAAGTGCCTTGCTGCAGTCATGCTTCAGTCATGTCCTGTCGGTTTAAGGTATCAAACTGGTTACCTTCTGGTCACACGGCTGGCACCCAAACCTCTAGCCTGTGACTGCCCTATACCATGTCCCTCTATGTGTTTCTTTGGTTAACGGATTGCTGTTTCATTGAAGAGCCAAGGATGAATTCAGGCATTTTGTCTAATAATTTCCCAAATATCACCCCATTCACTGAACACAAAATGAAGGGAATTATCCCAGAGGCCGTACTTAATGAACTCCAGTTGCTAAAGGAAGCATTGCTAATCAAATCATCATTGTTGTCTCAAACTTAAAATGCAACCATAGATTTGTACTTTGCAGGCTTGTGAATTATTGGAAATCACATAATTACAGCTGTTCCTCAATGACAAATGTGATAATTATGATTATCTCCACATTCTCCTCCGGATATCCAGGACAAAGGGCTCTGTCTGCTCTGCCTACTTATTGTGTGTGGCATCCTGGTGAGTGTTGTTAAGATTGAGATATGCGGGACAAGAATAACATAAACCACTGTGTTTAAACTGCTCTGTGGAAGTACAACCTTAACCTCACACTCACTGCTATGAGGAACTACAAAAGTCAAATGCATTTTACATCCTTCAGAAGGAACCAGACTATATGATTTTTTGGGTTATGTTTGTATATACGAAAATTAACAAATGCACAGTAGCAATTTTCTTTTGAATGAAAAATATTTTAAATATATTAATTTCAATACATATAATTCTACCAAACTTCAATACAATAAAATTAAAAAATAAATAAAAAAATGTAAATATATAATAATAATAATTCTACCAAACTGCCCCCAACTAGCATTTATATTTGCTCTTTGCCACAATTTTCCCACAATTTATGTCTTTTTCAAAACATCACACATACCAACAGTCAGTGCTTAATTTGTAAAACATCAGGTAATGGAACACTAAAGGTGGGGTGATCCAGCAAGTGGCAGTGAGGGAAAAGGTCCTGGAACACATAGACACAACAGTGCTTCAAGTGCCTACCTAACATAGTAGCATTCTATACAATAAAATAATTCTAGCTTAAATGAATGCAGTAATGAGCTGCAACCATAAAATCTCAGAGGTACCACTGGACAAATAGCTTTTGGTGTCCTACAAAAATAAAGACATCAAAGAGGTGGTGGATCCACATAAATAAGTTCTGGAACACAGGTACCTGAAATGTGAGAGGTGCCGGATCTTGTTCCGGCAAGATCCAGCACAAATTAAGCACTGCCAACAGTGGCCCCAGAAAGAATTTGGACACCTATGCCATACTTTATAATGTTCATTGCGTCTTAAAACCAAACAAAACAAGAAGTGATAGATAGTGGAAGTAGAACGGGTCGTACTGAGGAGCTCAGTGACTGAGGCTCATAGCGCCTATTCTCTGCTGTATTATTCATAAGAGCTCCAAACTGCCTCTGTAGGCAGCATCAGCAAAAGAATTGTACATCAGCAGCTTCATGAAATGGGTTTCCAAAGCTGAGAAGCTGCAGACTGCTATGCGCAATGGCAAGCTTTGTTGGGAAAAGTTGTGTGAAGCCCACCACCACTGTGTCCTTCAGAGTTGAGAATCATGATTTGGTAAATGCCAGGAGAATGCCACCTATCAGCACGCACAGTGCCAGTGGTGAAGTTTGGGAGAGGAGGGATAATGGGTCTGGGGCTGTTTGCCAGGGTATGGGCTCGTAGTTGCACTGAAGGGTGATGGTAATCCCCCCAAGCATGACTATGTGCCCCTGTGCGAAAAAAAACAGCGCCATATAGACAATGTTTGATAAGTCTGGTGTGAAGGAACTCCAGTGACCTACATACCTCATCCCCACTGAACACTCCTGGGATGAACTTGAACATCATGCAAGTCAGGCCTTCTCATACATCATCAGTGTCTGACCTCCCCATTTTCTACACACATTAACTTTCTTCTACAGCAATTGATCAGTTTGAACAATAAATATAAACAAACGCAAATCCTTCAACAAGCTGGTTTCCCAGGCTCCTCTGTCAGAAACAGCCTATTTGACAGGAAGGTTTCATTGCCTAGGTAACACTGGCGCCTCGTGTCCGACAGCACAATGGTCTTGTCAGGCTGCGCGCCTTGGGGAGCTTGTCAGAGCCAATCTCTCCGGCGTCCAGACACAGGGTGACCAGATTAAAGAGATGATACGCCATCTTTCTGCCTTTCTCTGAAGGTCAGATCTGTTTAGTGTTATTGGCCAACCAGCAAACATGGCAGCCACTACTGAGCGGCCAGCACGTTGGCACGTCTACCGACAGGCTGGGCTGAATGTCACCGCTGCTGTATGAAGTGGCTGCCATTGTGAGGGAAGTCAAACACGACAGGTTAAGAAGTCGTCTAGCCTTCTGAGCCGAGCTGATTTGACAAGAAGGTAGAAATTCATACATTTTTCACGCTTGCTGCTGAGTCGGAGTTCTGTGCTCAGGAAAACATCACACAACTGATTCCAAAATATGTTTTATTCACAAATGTATATCATGAACTTTCTTTGAATAAATAACTTCAACTTGTGTTGCTTTCAGAGCAGCAGACATTCCTAAAATCCAAAGAACCCAATGTTCCCAATAAATATCAACTAATTCCCGACACTGTGTTGTTCTGCCATACCTGCATGTGGACGTTACTGTTTATAGAATATTTCATTCCATTCATGCTGTTCTAGGAGGTTCTTCCTTATTCACTGAATTCCTGAATGTTCCTCCTGTTCATGGTGTTCTAGAAATGCCACCCCCCCTCTCTTCACTCTGTCCCAGAACATCCCACCGTTCATGCTGTTCAGGAATATTATCGCTCATTTACATTTACTCCACATTGTTCTCTACCATTCATATCCTTTAAGCATATTCCCCCTGTACATGCTGTTCTCCACATTAACTCTGTTCTAGATTCTCCTATTTAGTTCACAAAATAGACTGATTTCCCTAATTTTACACTGTTCTAGACTGTTTTTCCTCTTTCATTCTGTTCTAGAATGTTCCCCCTCATTTATGCTATTGTCAAATATTCCCCCTTATTCACTCTATTCTCCAATGTTCCTTCTATTTATGCTGTTCTAGTAGGTTCTCTCCATTCACGCTGTTCTTGAATGTTCCCCCTGATTATGGGGTTCTAGAACGTTCGCCCTCATTCACACTACTCCACAAGGTTCTCTACTATTTATGATGTTCTAGGAGGTTCTCTCCATTCACCACATTCATATAGTTCTAGAATATTCTCCCTGTTCAGAATGTTCTCCCCATTAACTCTGTTCTAGAATCTCCTCTAGAACATTTCCACTCATTTTACACTGTTCTACCTTTTCTCTCTGTTCTAGAATTACAATACTGTACAATGTTCTATCCTACAACGTTGCCCAAGTTCACAATTTTCAAGAACGTTCTCCCCCATTTATACTGTTTGATTCTATTCATGCTAGTGTAGGACATCCACACTATTTCTATTGCTCTAGAAAAGCATAAATATAGGCCAAATTTTAGAACGTTCTCCCTATTCACACTATACTAAGATGCTCTGTCCCATTCATGCTGTGCTAGAACAATGTTCTTCCACATTCATGGTGTTCTCGACCCTTTACTCCCATTCTATCAGTTCTAGAATGTTCTTATGATGTTCTACAACTCTTCTTCAACACTCTTCTTCATTTATACAGGATCACTTGTTCCACCAGTTCTTATTTTGGAGTGGAACAAGTCCAACTGCAAAGCCAACATCCACAGGTTCACTGGGTCCCAAGGTTCCTCAGATGAGGGTCAGGAGTCGGGCTCATAGCCTGACTGGCTTTTCCTCTTCTTAGGATTTTGTCCTGACTCCTCATGATAACCAGTGGGTTCGGCTACAGCTGCAGGACGGAGCAGTGCGGTGGGAAAAGTCTGACCCGCTCCCAGGACCTGTCTGACAGTCATATTGACCCGTGATGTCAGAAGATACTTGGAGCACACCTCCCACTCTTCTTCAGACACATCCTGGATGAGGCCATCACTCATCAGGTCCTTGTCCTGGCGCTGCTCCAGGCAGGAAGGCAGGGGGTCGGAGGCAGGGGCTGGTATGATGCAGGGCACGGCATGGTACAGCAGACGACTGGAGCCTGACATCACCATGATGTCACCGCTGCGCATGAACATGGCTGTGGGAGGGTCCTGCCGCTTAGTCCCACCCAGGAGAAAGACTGCTGTCTGCCCAAAGCTGAGACAAACCAGAGAGTGGTCAAGAGCACAAGGGGATATAAGCAACACATCATACTAAAGCAGTGCTACAAAGACGCACAACAAACTAATACTTGTTGCTCACCTAAATGACAGAAGAGGCCGAGTGTGATCGAGTTCAGACTCATCAACGTGGATTCCGAGAGAGGAGTCGGAGCGGTAGTAGTTGAGAATGCCCGCCTCTGCGTTAAAGCCAGGGAAGCCACAGGCTGCGGCCACTTTCTGAGACAGAGAGTGGAGGTCCAGGGGGAAGGGGCTGTAGTGGTCTGCAGAGTACGTCTAAATGGTGACAGAAATGTTTTACACATATTAAAAAAAACAGACTTTCACTTAAACGAATACATCATTGGCCAAGCATGGTGCTCTGCACTCCAGAGAATCTGCTCACTACTTCTAATTAGTAAATTCTGGTGCATACATTGCTGACACTAATTAGTGACCTAGTGCTGCTGACACTGGTGCATATTTGCACCCATACAGCTTGTACAACCTCCACAATAAAGCCGTGACCAAAAGAATGAGACAGGCTGGAGCAGCCATCCTTCACATGAACCTAAGGCCATCATTCATAAAGCCAAGCATTGGCTATAGGGGTATAACGCCCCCTCAGCACTGGACTGTGGAACTGCAGTCTCTGTAGTCTTCGGTTTAAGAAATGAGTAACAACTCACTCTGTCTGCAAAATTCATTTCTGATTGTCGACTACGTTACAGCAGCTTTTTTTCAGAGGCAGTCCAGGTATAATTCCAGCTGCTAGGCTATGAAGGACTAACTGGGTTAACTAATCTGCTACAGCAAAACTGTGAGGCAGACCAGTGCATGAATGAATGCATACACACACACAGACACATAAATATATATATATGACTAGTAATAATAGTGATACACCACACTATTGTAGCTACACATGTCAGTTTCAATGACATTTCAATGCTCATTTGAATTCAGCACATAAACTTTGGGGAAAAAAAAAAAATAATAAATTATATATATATATATATACACATACACATATATACATATATACACACACATATATATATATATATATATATATATATATATATATATATATATATTCTTAGATTAATTTGCCTATACAAAAGTTTTGACACTCTACATACGGCCTTCCTGTATTGCTTACCCATTTTTTTTGTATATTCCTTTATTATATTTCAGTTATTACTATATGTATATATTCTTGCTTATTTTACAGCCCATAATAGACTGTTGGCTGGATTGTCTGCTTATTGTTATGTTTGCACTGTTCTTACTACATATATTTAATGCTGTTCTGCTGTAGAGTTACCTCACCTCAAGCATTTCAATAGATGTGTGTCCTGGCATGATGTGCAAATGACAAATAAACTTGAAACTCAACTCTCTGCTTGTTGCCCAAATCTAACAAATACTAAATGTCATTGTAGTTTTAATTAACTGCAATCATCCCATATAACTGGGGTGATAATGTAAAAACTGTGACAGCCCTGGTTCCAACGTCTACTGTAAAGCCTTCCCAGAGGAGAAGAGACAGCTGCTGCAGCGCCGGGGTCTCAAACTCCCTATTAATATCCCTCATCTCAGAAGAAAAGTTGACTAACTTATCGGTAATAAAAATGCTTACTGCTCTTGCAGTTGTCAGAAAGCGAAGACGCCGCTGATTTAAATATCTAATAAGAGATTAGAGGGAGCGACTCTGGTTTGTGCCTCTTGCTCGTTGCCGTTCGCGCCAGGTCCCGGTGTCAGCGATGAGGCGTGAAAGTGTAATCAGCAGATAATCATGTGAGCCGCGTCTTTCCAAACAGATGAATTAACCAGGCAGGCCCGGAGCCGGCAGCTCAGCCTCCGCCGCCACCGCCCCCGCCCGAACGGAGAGGAGGAGCGAGAGCGGCGCTGCTTAAGATTCGCAGGTTGTTGTCAGACATTTGGCTGTGTCAAACGGAGATCAGGTTAATGAATCCTGTGTGCAACTCCTGACTGATTTAATAGGACAGAAGACTAAACACTTTTATGTAATTAGCATATAAACGAGACAGGCGAGCATCAGGTCCGTACAATTAGAGATGAAATGTCCTGAAAGGAGGAAACGGAGCTAATAAGATCCAGGACAAAGTGCATTCTCTCCGAGGGAGGCCAACTTCAATAAGGCACGCGCCTCCCTCAGGGAAGAGAAAACAATATCAATACCAACACATTCACTTTCCTTCTCCTCTTTTTTTCAACTCTCGCTGAGTTTCCTTTTCAGGTACGTGAAGCAGCGGTCAGGATTTCTTTAAGACTACTGAGGAGGTTCCTAACCCTTCGATGCACCAGCTAAGCAAACTCCTTCCAATGCACAACATGGGTTAAACTTGACATTATGTTCTTATTCGTTTGTTGCTTTCTGCCAGATCTTCGCCAAGTAACTCGTAATATACTAAAATACTGGTATATAATATACTAAAGTACTGGTATAAACTGTAATTGCACTTGATCTTCTAGGAGCACTGGGTAAGTACTGCACTTGTACTGTATGTAGTCTTGTATTTGTTCTCTTCTCTGTAGGTGTTCCAGTCTTGCTAGGTATTGCGTTGTCTTGTTTCTAGGTATCAGCACTGGCCCTGTGTTATGGCAGTGTTTGAGTATAAGAGTGGTTTGGACTTAAACCTGTTTGTACTAGATAGAGATTCATACTCTAACCAACACTAAGCACTTTTGTAAGTCGCTCTGGATAAGAGCGTCTGCTAAATGCCGTAAATGTAAATGTAAATGTAACTCACCCCCTGCTCCAGTTTTTGAAATATCAGTGTTCCAATTCCAGATGGTCCGGTCTGATTGTGTGACTCTGGCTTGTACACAGCTTTATGACTGGATGCAATATATTTTTTCCCCATAGAGAATGAACAGGATGGAAAAGTGCATGCCAATCTACTTCTGCTCGACTGACAGAGACTGATTCGCGTACACTTGGGGTAGACCCCCGACCACAACTGCAGTGTTGGTTTGAACCACACTCGTCTGTTTGTCGTTTTTTCACCCCTCCCATAGAGTCCCATTCATTTTTTGGGGCACCCAAAGAATATGGTTTCATTTAACCGACAGTCACCAAACTGTCTGAACTCACTCAGGGCAGATCCCCAAGCTCACTGACCCACGCTCCTCTACTTGACGTTTATGCTCAACCATCAACGTTTCTAGTTTCCCATGTTATTGTAGGTGTTGCTGAGTATCTCTTTGGTATATCTATTGAAATCAGTATATTTCATTGTTTAATGTTCCAATGTTCATTAAAAATCTTGTTTCTGACCTTAAATCTTGTTTCATTCTTATGTACCTCATGAACAAAAATACTGTTTGTAAATAAGTTCCTGACTGCAAATGCTTATAAATGTCAGTAGTTTCTATCAGACTCCATAGTGAACACATGAGGGTTAATTCTGACCCATGTTGTGTGTTAGAAGGGCAGTGATGCAAAAATAATGAAATAAAAGCTAAATTCAGGATTTGTGATGATCAAAAACAAATAAACTGAGGAATTCATGGAAGCTGGAATGATGAAATTAATTTATTGCAAAGATATAGAGAATAAAATCTTGGTCAGGTCACTTTTGACCCAGGCTGTGCATCAATGGGTTAATTAATGAATGAGATGAAGCAAGTGTTGGAGCAGAGAAAAAGAAAGAAAAGAGTTGTGGTGCCCAGGACTCTTAAAGAAGCTAAACCTGGAATAACTGTCAGTCCTGAACATGAAATCTGGGAGGAATACCTTAGTGTCCCAGTTGTAGTGGTAACCCAGAGTCACCCAACGAAGCTTCTCCAGCAGAGTCCTCGGCTCCCTCTTTCCTTTCTTCCTGCAGAACAGTTCACAATCAGAATGTGTTTATACTGGTCAGCTTGGGTTCCATTAAAACGAACGCTGGTGTGATTGCTCTGTTAGTGCAGTGCGGTTCAGTAGAGTAAGTGTGAACGCCTCCTTTTAAACAGTTTGTGTTCCTCTAGTTCTTCATCAGTGGTCATAAAACTCTGCCCACAGGACACTGTTGGCTGGATGTTGCTGGTTGGTGGACTATTCTCAGTCCAGCAGTGACACTGAGGTGTTTAAACACTCCAGCAGCACTGCTGTGTCTGATCCACTCACACCAGCACAACACACACTAACACACCACCACCATGTCAGTATCACTGCAGTGTTGAGAATGATCCATCACCCTAATAGTACCTGCTCTGTGGTGGTCCTGACCATTAAAGGACAGGTTGAAAGAGGATAAACGATGTATGCAGTGAATCAGATGGACTACAGTCTGTAAGTGTTGAACTACAAACACTTCTTTTTCCAAGTATTAGGACATTTATTCCCACAAATTAAGGTTTGTTTAATTAGGATAGTTAATATCTTGGCCCGCAGACGTTACATATTGTCGCTGTCCAAAGAAAAAAAAAAGTATCTTTAAAATAGTAACTTTACAGTAGAGGACAAAAACACTGTTCTCGTTCAATGTAAGTCAATGGAACCAGAATTTTTTCCAAGGGATTTTGGAGCATTCCTATTGGTCCATTTATCATGAAGCTTTCACAGGATATAAAAAGCTGCCGTCGTGTTCAAATGATAAAGAAAATCAAAAATGTATGTATCCAAAATGGAGATACATAAATTTTTTCCTGGGACAGTGACGATATGGAGTCTGGTATCTGTCCTGTATACCTTAATTACGGTTACCTTGTTTATAAATACTATCCCACACTTACATAAACACCAAGACTGAACATACAATGAGTTCTCTGATCATAATAATTTGAACCACCTTTTTTTGTACCAGAGTAACCTGTTAGATCCAATATAGTCTCCTGACTTAATATAAGTATGTAGTTTCATGCTACTTGTAATAATAGGACATTTATTCCGACATTATATATATATTTAATATCATTTTAGTAGGTTACATGATAGCAAATAGCTTACAGGGGTTACATATTGAGCCCATATAGCCTGTTCTCTGTCGTGTAGACCTTGTTTATCAATAGGTTCTCACCGTATTAGAGATATCCTTCATTCTGTCTGTCCCTCAGGTCTCTTTCTATAGTGTGTATGCTTTATTTGCAGTGGTAAACAAGAAGGGCATCTTAACTTGTCTGTATGGTTTTTGTCAAAACAGGACACTAAGAGTGTGTGTATATCTTTACTAAAGATAATACGTTTCATTTTCTCCTTTAATATTTAATAATATTCAAACTCACACACAGTGGACTATGTCTATTACTCAGTCATGTAACACAACAATCTAATATATAATCCAACTAGCCAATAAGTAGTTGCTGAGTACTTTTTCATGCTGCTTTGACCGACAGAAAGCTCAGCTTTTATCCTTCACTGTTGTCAGTAACAAATCTTGAATGAGAGCTTGTTTCTAAACTGGGGGGACTTGCTGCTCAGTGTTGGGGTTTTGCTCGTGGCTGTTCTGACACCAGATACATTCACACTTGTTTACAAACACTGTAGTGCACTTGCTGGTGTGGTACAGTTCAGAAGCATTCACAGCTTATAACGTTCAGATACCGTCCTTCCACATAGACTGTTGTGGCTCATCTAAACACTAAAGCAGACAAACACTGTCTAATAGTGGAGTTTAGGATATAAGCTTAATGTTAACTCATCCACACATTCAGTGACTTATGGAGTTAATAGAAAACATCAATAACAATCTTTATCACTAATTTATTTATGCTCATTTACCGGATGCTGTCTAGGCTTTTCTCCCAGATGTTCTCGGTCTCAGTAGGTGACATGTGCATGTCCAGGTTACACACGTTAGGTTTCTGCGGGAAGGCTTTCAGGCACTGCTTTATCCAGTAACGTTGTGAGCCAGGCAGGAAGGGATTGGAAATTAATATGAAACCTGTGTTTGGGGGGGGTCAACAATACATATATAAGGTTCCACTGTCCTTGTATAAGAGCATCAGTTACAACACAGGACTATGCAGGTTTGTCTCTGCTCGTGCTAGTTCAAGTCTAAATGGACTTCATACCTGGATATCCACGAAGGCCGAAGGCTCTCCAGTCTTTAACAGGCTGGAGTCCTGCTCTGTAAGCATCTTGCTCACTAAGACTGTTTTGGTCCAGCTCCGTAGCAAAAACCTACAAGCAAAGCTCATTTTATCCACCGATCTAATACATATCAAACAAATTACAAACATAAGACAACCCAGCTTCTTACAAGCCACTTGGTCAAGCCTCATATGTCAAGAACAAATGTTTAAACAGTAGTGCAATAATATGGGAATTGTGGGTCAATGTTAATATTTAATATGTGCATATATGATGTGGAGTAATGTAATATGTAAACATTTACAGAACCCAGACATTGGGAGGACATCTACTCGGATCAGAATTATGGAGAAATATAATAATTATTCTTATAGTGTATGAAAATGAAGAAACATTGTGGCCAACAAATAGATTATGAATTACTAATTTGTTGCCAATAATCTTTTTAAAGTATTTTCATGTACTGATATTGATTCCAATGCCAGTTTGCTACTCCACAACCTTACTATACAATTTCTGCAGTACTGTAGAATCTTTGTGCCTCTGTATAACAATACAATACTTGCGTAACATCCAGTGTTAAACTAAAGGACTGTATGACTTCGTAAGACCTTTATGTAGAAATCAACAGGGAACTCCACAGTGGTGGTAAATGGAACCAGATGTCCACTTCTAAAAGCTCCCACACAGTAAGCTATTATCTGAAATAGAAATTCTCCCTAACATTCTTTTAGAATAGGGTTGCAATCAACTTTTGGATTGAAATGTATTTTAATTCCTTTACACAGTCAAGTCACATTATTATGACCTCCTACTACTGGCAAGGCTGTTACTGGCAAAGATGTGCTATGGGGAATGTTTTCATGACACTCATCCATGTGGAAGACTCTCCCAACTGCATTGAATCTGAATCCATCCTCACAGATCACACATACACCATACATGCTGATTATCTTCTCTGGGTCGGATGGGATCTTCTCTTGAGATAATCTGACACGTCACACAGCTAGAAATGTCCCACATTGGGAGAGCTGACCAAGACTTCTAGGTACTACCCTGGACCCCTCATTCCAAAGACTTGAACCCAATGGAGCATCTGTGGGCCACCCTTTTGACCATGTTCGCCCCCCATGTGCCCACCAGCAGCTGTGGGATACACTGCAGTCAGCATGACTCCGGATACCTGTGACAACCTACCTGCTGTCTGTGCTGCACACGGGGGTTACTCTGGATATTAGCTGGTGGTCATAATAATGTGATTTGACTGTGTATTTTAAATCAGTGAACATGCACAGTGGTACACTCAGTCCTGTTTACATGTGACACTGACACACATAAGTTCACTGGTGGCCTTGGATAGTAAACAAAACTCATATATACGTGCTGTAGACATGCTTGGGTCTCATCGTCTCCAATATAAGGAGGAGTGAGTATCTACAATCAAAAATTTAGCTATTTGAAAATTTTGAAAAATTGGTGCAATTCCCCTTTACGCACTACAGCAACTACAGGCACACACGGGTTATAAATACCCCCGTTCTGGATCGCTCACCCGCTCATGTTCTACTTGTTTAGAGAAATCGATGACCTGGCTGAAGTCTGGAGGAGGACTCCTGCGTTTATAAAACCTGAACAGCTTCCTAAACACGTCTTCTCCATGCTCCGCCACGGAGGCCGCCATCTTCCCCAGCATCCTTCACCTTTCAACTCCCACCTCGTCACCAAAAAAATATATATCTATTTTTTATTAACACTATTATTTTAAGCAATATTTTAAGCAATACTCTGTGGCTTTTGCTTTAAATCATCGCTTTGCCGTTTAACATAGATAAATAAAAGCATTTATAAAAAACGTACTACCACGTGACGTGACGTCAGAGCTGACCGCGCTCTCCAAGGTCGAACTATGGCGGCTCCCGGCAGGAAGGTGTTCGAGGTTTTCGTCTCAAAGATTCCCTGGACTGTCGCTTCCAGTAAGTAAACGAAGGGAGTCAGTGATAGACCTGCTTCTAAATAAAGCGTTAGTACGAAGCTCGGTGGTTTATTGTGACTGTGAGTCTCCCTGTTCTCACTTTTAGCCGGCTGCGTGTTGGAGCTCTCCAGTTCCACCTAAAATGCTGCAGCAGCGTCATGCCGGCGCCTCAGCTGCAAATAAGACTATAGACTAAATGTTAATCTGCTGATACTGGTGTAACGGTGCCTCTCTATTTACGCCACTTTCAGAGGAGGTGAGGGAGTATTTCGGGCAGTTCGGCAACGTGAAGAAATGCCTCCTACCTTTTGTGAGTAGCTCCATCAGCTTTTCTTCAGATCTATGTTTATACACTTACTCTCCATCTTATCATGCGCGCTATGTAGTTCTACACTTACAGACTGTAGTCCATCTGTTTCTCTGTATAATTCTCTGTATACCCTGTTCTTCAATGGTTAGGACTACCATAGAGCAGGCAATATTGGGGTGGTGGGTCATTCTCAGCACTGCAGTTTCACTGGTGGTGTGTTAGTGTGTGTTGTGCTGGTGTAAGTGGATCAGACACTGCAGTGCTGCTGAAGTGTTTAAACACCTGTATCGCTGCTGCACTGAAAACAGTCCACCAACCAAAACTGTCCAGCCAACAGCGTCTTGTGGCCACTGATAAAGGACTAGATTTATAGATACTTTCTTGATCCCAGAGAGAAATTCAGTGCAGTAAAACACTCACATATACACACACTAGTGAACAGACACACTAGGTGGCAGTGAGCACACACTTGCCCGGAGTGGTGGGCAGTCCAACCCAACTACAGTACCCCGGGAGCAGTCAGATGTTAGGTGCCTTGGCACTTCAAGGGAACTTCAGTTGTGTCCTGTCAATTCATGGAATCGAACTGGCAACCTTCCCGTCACGTCCCTCTGTCTCCCTGTTCTAAAAATAAATTTAATATGTAGTCCTCACTACACGATACGACACGTCACACGACAGTGAGTAGACACAAACTGTGTTTACAAACTGCTGTGTCTGTTCTACTCGCACCAGCACAACGCACACTTACACCACCAAAACATCAGTGAATGGTCCACCACTCAAATGATCCACCATTCAAATAGTACCTGCTCTGTGGTGGTCCTGTGGGGTTCCTGATTATTGAAGAACAGGGTAACAAAGTATACAGTATACAGAGAATCAGATGAACTACAGTCTGTTAGTGTAGAACTACAGAGTGCTCCTATATGCTGAGTGGAGCTGATATAATAGCATTGTGGGGGGTTTGTGTTCTGCTTAATGTGCTCCTGATTGTGTCCCACAGGATAAGGAGACGGGGTTCCATAGGGGCTTCTGCTGGATTGGCTTCTCCTCTGAGGAAGGTCTCCAGAATGCTCTTCAGAAGGATCCTCACCTTATTGAGGGAACCAAGGTGAGGATCATTAGTCTAACTTGCAATGTGTAACAGGATGCATAAACATCTGAACCCATTTTGTTTTTGTTTGCCTACATACCTTCTGAGTATCAACCTGTTAAATGCTGTTGATGGTAAAATAGCAGTTCTGGCCACATGTGTGCTTTATAACAATCTGGCTGTACCTCTGTACTATGAATATACACAGTCGAGTCACATTATTATGACCACCAGCTAGGGGTGTGATTATATATATATATTGTTTACGATAATATCTTAATTGCTGTGTTAACAATGCGCGAGCTGATGTTATCCAGTACGGAATCCTCGACTCCATGCGCTGGGCTAAAGCTAGCATAGCTGCCTAAACAACACACCTAAAGCTGAAAATAAGTGAACACACTGCGCCAGAGAAAGAAACTCCGACACCGCCAGCCTCGCAGACTACCACCTTAGATTTAACTCCTAGGTGAGGCCCCCATCATCGTTTATTATCGTTTACTATTGTTTACTATCCTTATCAACAAAATTATAGAAAATATCAAAATATTATTTTTCTCAATATTGCTCAGCCCTACCACCAGCTAATATCCAGAGTAACCAGCAGGTGCAGCAGGAAGACTCAATAAGGTCCCGGTAGGTTATCACAGGTATCTGGAGTCATGCTGACTGCAGTGCATCCCACAGCTGCTGGAGGGAGCATGAAGGAGGATCCATAAAGCCAAAACCCCCATCCAGGTGGTCCCACAGATGCTTAATTGGTTTCAAGTCTGGGGAATTAGGGGTCCAGGGTAGTATTTGGAAGTCTTGGTCAGCACTTCCAACCAGTGCGGGACATTTCTAGCCATGTAACGGGTCACGTTGTCTTACTGGAAGATCCCATCCGCCCTAGAGAAGACAATCAGCATGGATGGTGTACGTGATCTGCAAGGATGGCTTCAGACCCAGATCAGTTGAGAGTGTCTTCAACATAGATGAGTGGGTCCAGAGAATTCCCTAGACCATAACGCTGCCACCACCAACTTATGCCGTCGTTGAAATTAGAATGTGGTCATAGTAATGTGACTCGAGTGTATATGTTGATAATAAGTTTTAGGCCAAAGTCATTATTCACAGTCATTTCATGTTGTGGGCAGTGTGGTTATGCTTTTTTTTGTTTTTTTTTTTATTTATTTACTTTCTTAAGTAATTGGAATAGAACTGAGTCGTTTAATGCAGCTTAACAACTGGCTCTTATAGTGGAATGAATGAAGGAACCACTTTAGGTAGAACTTGTTGCTGAGGCTGAAAGTGGCATTGATTTAGTCTGATGAGCCCAAATAGTTTTGCTCAGAAATGTGAACAATCTAGTTAAATAATTCAGAAATAATTAGCCACCATTTAGCTTGTATTGACTTCTGTATGTGTCTGTTTGTATTATAATTGTTTAATTTAATTGTGTATTTTCTTTATTTACCAAATGCAGCTCCAGGTCCAAAGAAACAGAAAGCCGTTTATTGGGAGAAGAGCAAACAAAGAATCAGAGGAGAGCTGAACAGCCTCGACTTTCAACATCCTGAAGATGATTTAATGTGTTTTTTTATTATTACTATTGTTCAGTATTGCTGTTCTGTAATATATGTCAAAGCCTGCAGTTGTATGTGAAAGGAAAATGTAGTGGATTCATAATAGCTGTAAAATAAATTCCATATTGACAAACATCTGGTACTTTGTGTGTCTTGTATATCCCCTTGTTGAGAATGTGTGTGGTGGGAATGTTTGCAGTAAGAGTTTCCTAAAGAAGCACTGATCCTATTAGCATTGTACGTAAATACAGTACATGTCTGTATACAAAAGTCCACATGCTGTTCAGATGTTTTGATAGTGTGTCGTGCTGGGGCTGTTTGTGTGTTCTCTTGTTCCCCCTCATCCCTTTGATTATCGAACAGTCTAAAGGTGGGCTTGCTGAGCTGGCTGAGACTTTGTGATAATTGTTTGAGCTGGTGTTGGAGGATGGCTTATAATCAAGTCGACCGGCTACCTCTGGCCTCCTCCTTTTCTTTTTCCTGATCAGCCAGAATGTGAAGTGGAAAAGTGTGGCATGGTCTCAATGGGTTACTAAACTTTTGTCATTCATTTATGATTCTCTACATTGGTATGTAAAATCCTGTGCCTGAAGCTTAACTCTTTAGCTTGGAAGCTGTAGGGGGTGTGGCCTATTTTCTTTTGGGGGTTTGACTATGTTTTTGTTTAGAAAGTTAGGTTATGTTTATTGTATTTTCTTTTATGGTTAGATTAGCTTGGGGAGGAATCTTTTTATATTGTTTTTGGGCTGCGACCATCCCTGAAGTCTTATGCTTCCCTTGTGGCAAAAAAAAAATAAATAAATAAAGTTATTTATATATGGGCTTCCACGTTATAGCAGTTATGCTTTTTGTGTTTATGTGGTACAGAACTCAATACCGTAATGCTCTGAATGAAACTCCTGGTTTAAGTGAAGTGGTTTGCACTTAACATATTGATTTAAAGGGCAGTTCCAGCATTTCTATGTCATTTAGAGTGCTTTGATGCAAAATGATTAATTGTAGTGAAAGTTTTAGGCTCAGTTATCCATCCATCCATTAATCCATCCTTTATCTTCTGTTTTAGGGGAGGCATAATCGGGCAAAGTCAGGGTACACCATGGACAGGTCGCCAAGGCCAACACACAATCACGGGCAATTTAGAGTGACCGATCAGCCTGACATGACTGTGGGAGGAAACCTACTCAAGCACAAGGCTGTGACGTGACAGTGCTGACCACTACACGAGCGCGCTTATGTGATTACGTATTAAACATTTTTGGGGGAAGAGGGTGGACTTCTCCTGTAACGTGGCTATTCCTAGTTTAAGAGGTGTCACTGTTGTCTGCGCAGTTAGACATTTATATACAGACCTTATTCGTTACACACGGAGCCAGACTGTCAGCTGATCAGTGGACATTGGCTGGTTTAGGGGAAATTGAAACGTTTCTGGAAGCACTGAAGGGAAAATGTAAGACAGCGTGGGCTGGATGTGGATCTGTAAAACCTTAAGGTCTTAAGAGTGTAAACATGCCTGGCTCCTGTTAATGCAGCGCTTCAGTGCTCCAGTCCTGCAGTTCACCTGCACTGCACTAGTTTGTGCTGTCCTGCTCCTACACATCACCTGATCAATAAAGGACTGATTATTAGTAAATGATGTGACTGGAGACCTGCTAATCACAAACAAATAGTTTACACTAAATAAATAAAATTAAGTTATATGAACTGACAAAACAAAGAAAAAAGCTTTATAACAATTTATAATAATTATAAAGACAAAAAATGCAATACACTTGTATACTATTTTTTATTATAGAGACAAAATTCCAAAAGTGCTTTACACGAGAAAATAAAGATGTCGAAGATGCTAATATATTTTTTAATATTTATATAACATATAATAGTATATATAATAACAATATTTTTCAGTTGCTAACATGATTAAAAAAAAATCTTTACATGGTGTGTGCATATTGTGATGAATGGGGAAAAATTCCCCTTCCCCTATAAATTGTTATTCCTAGGTTTTGTTCGACTGAACGAATATATCACTGCAGTTGGAATAACAGCACAATTTGAATCTACATGAGAAATGCTCAATAATAATAATAATAATAATAATAATAATAATAATAATAATAATAATAATAATAATAATAATAATAATAATAATAATAATAACCTATTCGGCAAATTAAAATCCGTGTAGAATCCTACGTGAATGAACGATGGCGGCCAAAAAAACTACAAGGACCAGAATGCTTTGCGCGTCGCACAGGCGAGAGTTCAGAGATCACGAACCGAAGCCGGTAAGTGAATGACAGCGTGTGTTTAGAAGGTAAATTACTGAACAAACGCGGTTTAATATAAACTGAATTAATGATCTAGATGAACTCGGTTAGGTTCCGGGAACTAAAACACATCCGCTTAATCTGTGTTCCGTCCGAACATCTGTCGTGAAGCTGCATGTGTTGTTATACAATATACAGTAACAGACAGACTCCGAGCTGAGCTGAGGATTAATCGTGATTTATCATGTTCTGTGGAGCTTTTTCTGCTGGACTGAGTCTCTTATCCTGAGAAAGCTGTGTCTGACATGTTTGGCGTATGCCTCTGCAAATAAAATGATCTGTTTTTAGCTGCATGGCGGTTCAGAGTTCTGTAGCAGTTTGTTTTTCTCTGAACTCTCAGGCTGCTTTTTATTATTTCCAGTAGAACAAATGACTATAAACATTCTCTACAGTTCAGCTCTGTTTACCCTGTAGGAGCCCTTTGTAGTTCTACACTTACAGACTGTAGTTCATCTGTTTCTCTGTATACTTTGTTACCCTGTTCTTCAGTGGTTGTAGTGTGTTGTGCTGGTGTGAGTGGATCAGACACAGCAGTGCTGCTGGAGTGCTTAAACACCTCAGTGTCACTGCTGGACTGAGAATAGTCCACCAACCAAAACGATCCAGACTGTCCTGTGGGCAGTGTCCTGTAACCACTGATGACGGACTGTGTATGACTTTACATCTACAAGGTAGACCAGCAAAATAGGGGTGTCTAATAGAGTGGACAGTGAGTGGACACAGTGTTTAAACTCTCCAGCAGCAGTATTAATACTCTGTGGTGGTCCTGTGGGGGTCCTGATCATTAAAGAACAGGGTAATAAAGTATACTATGAATCAGATGAACTACAGTCTGTAAGTTTAGAACTACAAGGGGTCCTATATGCTCAGTGGAGCTGATATAATGGATGTTCTGGCTGATTGGTGTACTCTTCCCCCCCCCCTCAGTGCCTCACATGGCTGGACGCCTGCTGAAAGTCTCCTCTCTTGCTACTGCAGTCTTTGCTTCCTCTGGATTCTACCTGTACAACCAGAAAGTTGAACTCAATGACCTCAGCGTCGTCAGATTTGGGAGGGCGGCCGCCACGGTAAAATAACTCCCACCCTCACCGTCGCCTTAATTAAGAACATTCAGATGACTTGGGCTTTCTCAGTTATGATGAGGAGGAGCTTCTTCTCACAGGCCATTTGGACTCTGAACCAGGCCAACAACTAGGACCACCTCACACACACATCATACACAGAACTCTTACACAAACACACACACACACACACACACACACACACACACACACACACACACACACACACACACACACACACACACACACACACACTCATACACACTCATACATCATAGGACTTCTGCTCAGTTGCATGGCACTAGTTGCACTTTCAGTCACTTTTTGCCCATTCTGCACAATATTCACCATTCCTCACCCCCTCACACTTCTGTCTCTCTACTATTTCTACAGTGTATATTTATATATACCATTTGTGTTATCTTCTTTTTTTTATGTTGTTATTATCTCAGAATATACGTTTATCTTATTTTATGTTTATTTTATCTCTTGCACTTACGTTATGTTGTCACTGTCCAAAGAAAAAACATGCATCTTCTTTTTTGTTAATTTTTATTTTTCTCCATCGTTGGAACACAACAGCTGCCGTTTACATTGAATGATGAATTGACTAATAGAAACACTGTAAAATAGCATGGAAAAAAATCAGGTTCTATTGACTAGCATTAAAAGTTAATAAAGTTTCTGTCCTCTCCTGTAAAGTTGCCATTTTGAAGACGGCATTGATGCTTCTTAATATTTCAGAGATCCTTATATAAATAAGTTTATATAAAGTTTCAGGTGAACAAGCAGCTGTCAAAGCATTACACTGTGTATAATTATGTATATAATAAACTTTGATTTGATTTGATGTAGCTACAATAGTACAGTGTATCAATTTGACTGCATAATGAATAGTAGCTATCAGCAGTTTGCAGTCTATTTTATGGTATTTCATTTTTTTTTGTTTTTAATATTCATTCTTTATCAAACTGTCTGTTTTTAGACAGCCGTCATCAGTTATGACTACCTCACGGCGTTCCGGGACGTTCAGTATGGGACAGAGAGATACTGGGAGCTCAGATCGGAGGTGAGTTTATGTTTTTATATGTAATTCACACCGTCGAGCAAATAACAGCTCACGGCCAAAATGGTTAATGGCTATACCAACAAATTATAACTTGGTAAACTAGCAAGAATAATAAAAAGCAGATGCAGAGACTTAGTGTGGGAAAGATTTCTCTTTGAATTTCTTTAAAGAGTGAAGTTGAAGTGTGGATAAACTTGACTAATGTTGTTCCACATGTTGTTGCACTGACAGCTTTAAAACATTACCAAGTTAGTTTGTGTTTCATGTTAGACAAAGTTTTCTGTATAGGGTTTAAATCTGGACCAGCTGAACAATCTGTAAAGCACTTGGAACCTTGGGCAGGAGTGTATATGGTGCTTTAGTGTGTAGGCTTAAAGTGGAGCTAAGGCTGATTTTCAGAGTTCAGAACTTACATCTGTATGCCTCTTCTTTCTGAAATGGTAATTGCTGTTTGGCCTTGCATTCTTTAAAAATGCTTTATTCAAAAATGTGTGTGTAAAAGTCTTATTATGTACTAGCTTGCACTTCTTAAAGGATATTAATATCCATCCGTCCATTATCCGCTTTATCCCACTAGTTGGGATCACGGGGGAGCTGGAGCCAATCCAGGCATTGTCAGGCGAAGGCTCTTTTATAGTGAATAACTGAGAATGGCTGAAGTTTGCTGAGTGTGCTTTTTGACAGACTCCTTTTAGGTTTAGGTCTATCTTGGACAGTGCGCTCCTCATACTCTGTTCATACCCCTCATACTCTGTTCATACTCCTCATACTCTGTACATACTCCTCATACTCTGTTCATACTCCTCATACTCTGTTCATACTCCTCATACTCTGTTCATACTCCTCATACTCTGTACATACTCCTCATACTCTGTTCATACTCCTCATACTCTGTTCATACTCCTCATACTCTGTACATACTCCTCATACTCTGTTCATACTCCTCATACTCCTCATACTCTGTACATACTCCTCATACTCTGTACATACTCCTCATACTCTGTTCATACTCATCATACTCATCATACTCTGTACATACTCCTCATACTCTGTACATACTCCTCATACTCTGTTCATACTCATCATACTCTGTACATACTCCTCATACTCTGTACATACTCCTCATACTCTGTTCATACTCCTCATACTCTGTACATACTCCTCATACTCTGTACATACTCCTCATACTCTGTTCATACTCATCATACTCTGTTCATACTCTGTTCATACTCCTCATACTCTGTACATACTCCTCATACTCTGTACATACTCCTCATACTCTGTTCATACTCTGTTCATACTCATCATACTCTGTTCATACTCTGTTCATACTCCTCATACTCTGTACATACTCCTCATACTCTGTTCATACTCTGTTCATACTCCTCATACTCTGTTCATACTCTGTTCATACTCCTCATACTCTGTTCATACTCCTCATACTCTGTTCATACTCCTCATACTCTGTTCATACTCTGGTCATACTCCTCATACTCTGTACATACTCCTCATACTCTGTTCATACTCATCGTACTCTGTTCATACTCTGTTCATACTCATCATACTCTGTTCATACTCTGTTCATACTCTGTACATACTCCTCATACTCTGTTCATACTCTGTTCATACTCATCATACTCTGTTCATACTCTGTTCATACTCTGTTCATACTCCTCATACTCTGTTCATACTCCTCATACTCTGTTCATACTCTGGTCATACTCTGTTCATACTCCTCATACTCTGTTCATACTCTGTTCATACTCTGTTCATACTCCTCATACTCTGTTCATACTCTGTTCATACTCTGTTCATACTCCTCACACTCTGTATATACTCCTCACACTCTGTATATACTCCTCACACTCTGTATATACTCCTCACACTCTGTATATACTCCTCACACCCTGTATATACTCCTCATACTCTGTATGTACTCCTCATACTCTGTTCATACTCCTCACACTCTGTATATACTCCTCACACTCTGTTCATACTCCTCACACTCTGTTCATACTCCTCACACTCTGTACATACTCCTCACACCCTGTACATACTCCTCACACTCTGTACATACTCCTCATACTCTGTATATACTCCTCACACCCTGTATATACTCCTCATACTCTGTATATACTCCTCACACTCTGTATATACTCCTCACACTCTGTTCATACTCCTCACACTCTGTATATACTCCTCATACTCTGTATATACTCCTCACACTCTGTATATACTCCTCACACTCTGTTCATACTCCTCACACTCTGTATATACTCCTCACACCCTGTATATACTCCTCACACCCTGTACATACTCCTCACACTCTGTACATACTCCTCATACTCTGTATATACTCCTCACACCCTGTATATACTCCTCATACTCTGTATATACTCCTCACACTCTGTATATACTCCTCACACTCTGTATATACTCCTTACACCCTGTATATACTCCTCATACTCTGTATATACTCCTCACATTCTGTATATACTCCTCACACTCTGTTCATACTCCTCACACTCTGTATATACTCCTCACACCCTGTACATACTCTGTTCATACTCCTTTGTTGGGAGATGATGGAATTTCAAAATGGGCAGAAACGTTTGTGTTTAGTTTGTTGTATGTGTGCTATTTTCAGTTTAATGTTGGGTTTATTCTGTTTTATTCACAGCATTGAATAGAGTACAGTTATTAACTAGAGATGAAACGATCAGGGTTTCTGAGGCCAATTCCGATCGCCAATCACCTTTTGGTGCCATGGGCTGATACCGATCAAGGGCGGGACTATATGCCACAGCAGGCTACATGCAATTATCCGATCACTTTGGCTGTGTTTCTTTAGCTGTTTGGTCATTGCTGCTGTACTGTTCGTACCAGTCAGATCTGGTCTGCACGGTTCTCTGGGTTATTTGTTTCATGCTAGTTGCGCTTGCTAGCTCTGCTGTTTGCTGATACTCACTGTATTCAGCCGCTTGGTGTTCTCTGAAGTGCCGTATCAGATTAGAAGTGTTGAATGTCTTTATCCTGGTTCCCCCACGAGACACGTTAATTTTCCAGATCTTACAGAATGCCTGAATGAGTGTCACATACGGTAAAAGTCTGCCAGACGGACGATATGTTTTCTATCAGCGCATACGGAGAACGCTGTAACTTGTTCTCGCGAGGCGCGCCGCTGTAGTCAGCCCATCGAAAATGAAATGGTATGTAATTCCACCTGGTGGTTCAGATAGGAATAGCAGGGACCTGGCTGGAGGGGGTTTCACGGATATCTCCTCTTCCTGATTGAACCGCTAGCTGGAAATACAGAAATTAGGCTCATTTGTTTAACAACATCAATCAGCTCTCGGGATCAGCTAAACTGGAGAATTATCGGCCGATCACCGATCGCATATGTTGATTAAAAATCGATCGATACCGATACATAGCCGATCGATCCTTCCATCTCTATTATTAATATTAATTGATGTTGTACACACGTGTAAATGCAGTGTTGGCTCATAGCTTTAAATCATCAACACAGGAAGTTTTTTTTTTTTTTTTTTTTTTTTTTTTTTGGCAATAACATAAACCTTCACCCTGTCCATAGCTGTCTCTCATTCTGTCCTCAGATGGTGAGACAGCGTCAAGAAGAGAATTACCTAAAAACGTTCAGCCGTCATTTCATCTCTGTGCAGAGCTAGAACCGTTCAGCCAGCTTCAGTATGCACGCAACGCGCAGACAGGCATCTTCACAGCAGCCTTGATCGTTAAGGCTGTGCCAAATCTTAATCGCCATCTCGATCAAACCGTAATGCCAGCATCCAGAACCGGCGCATAGATTTAAAAACACTCCCAAGCGGAGCGTAAACAAGCTGGCAGACTAATAGCGCACACAATAACTGTAAATGGCAGCTAATGTTCCCCCTGCCATTTTCACCCTGGTGTAAAAAGGCCGTCGGAATAGCTCCGTGCAGGTACAGTGGAGCAGCCGGCGCAGGGAAAGGTCAGGGTCTCTCTCCCGGCCGCTCTCGCTGGAGGCAGCCGCTGAACCCTGAAGAGTGATGTTAGGCCGGCCGCTCTATCAGTGTGGCTGATGGGACGCTGCTCGCTCTCCCCCAGGGCCTGCTGTCAAGCCTCACTACACACGCTGATTAGAATGAATGCAGCTCTCCTGCTTTAATACAGAGAAGAGATTTGCCTCGTAATTATTATAAAGTCATAGAGGTGATCCAGTTCGCTCGGTAGCAGGAGGGCGTTTCAGATCATCATTAGGTTTTTCAGTGTTTTTATTTTATTTTTTTCTCTTCCCGCTCGAGCATGGACAGATAAACAGATACGTTATCACCGAGTAGGGCACTAATAGAAATGAGTCACTTTCTAGTTGTTGAAGGACGCAGTGACACCAGTCACTCTACAGACTGTATGGTCCAAGAACATAGAACACAATAAGAAGGTATACAGCGTCATAGACAATGTTAGCATCATCCACACTGTGTAATACTGTCCCTTAGGGCTGCACCTAATGATTACTTAATCGATTAACTAACGATTGTTTTTTTTCAATTAGTCGATTAATCTAACAACTAATTTTTGAATTATTATTTATTATTATTATTATTTTGTCATGGATTTGTTTTTATATATATATATATATATATATATATATATATATATATATATATATATATATATATATATATATATATATATATATATATATATATAATGTATATGTATGTATATATATAATGTGTATATATGATCCTGTGCTGTGGGGCTCAGAAGCATGTGGACAACACATTCTATATTTAACACACGTGATCTATAAATGGCTAAAATGTCTAGGAGTCTACGCTCTGACTTTTAGAGGCACAAACGACACGTAGCCTACATGCCTTACGCACAGCAACTCGGACAGTTTGTGGACTATATATTTTGGCAGAGAGTCATTTGAGAAGCAGCTACGTGGTATTGAGAATAGCCTCAGGTATCCACACTGAGCGATTTAGAAACTGTTAGCAATGTGACTTTTCAAGTGACGCTATTGACTTTGCGTTACTAATATATGACTTTGCATATAATATTCTCTTGTGTGTACGGTCTATGGTCAGCGTGTTAACTGGCTTGCTGACTGCACTGACACAGAGAGGTTTTGTTTGTTGCTGGTCTTCTGGTCCAGCCTCAGTCACAGCAATGCAAGGCAAAGAGAAAAGTCTGAACTCTTACCAAAGATGGTTCTGTGGTAAATAGAATGGTTCTATATAGAACCCCTTTATGCTTTAATGGTTCTTTGCTTGGTACAGCATCACTGTGATTAGTTTTTTTTTTATAGCATTAATAATAGTAGTTATATTTGTGTATATATATACATTATATATGTGAGTGTTAGGTGTGGAAGAATTGCAGATTGTTGCCAGTCTAACAAGATGTTAGAAATCAAAACACTTTCTAGGATCAATCAGTGACCGTTCCATGCAAGAACGTAAGAGCTTTATTAGATTTTTAATGTTCTAGGAACGTCAGCGTGACACAGGAGCAAACAAACAGCTCCATTATCATGTTCAGATGTTGCGGTGTTCGAAATGAGTCACAATGTAATTGCTGAAAGACACTGTGAGATCATATGACCCGAGAACATTGACAATAAGCACTTGATACGTTGCTAATTAGAACCTGGTCAGGCGACCGCTTTTGATTTGTGGTCTGGCTCAGTTTCAGGTGGACGTGCTTGTCTCGCTGCACCATGAGAAGTGTGTAGGGGAGCGAGGGGCAGCTCCCAGCTGCTGTGCCGCTCTAACGGCCGATGCATACGGCTGCTCTTGTAATGAGGGGCGTTCCACGCAGTTAGCTGTCTCGTGGCTCTCTGAAGACCCGGCCAGATGCTCTTTGTGTCTCTGAAAAGACTTTCTCATAGACCATTAAATCACTGTTCACGCTTGTATTGTGTTCATCAGATGATGCGAGGTAGATTGAAGACTCATAAGAGGCAGTCCAGCAGTCGCGCCGACCCCCCGTGACTCGTCAGTTCAGCAGTCGTGCTGACCCCTGTGCATTGTCAGTCCAGCCTCGCTCACATGGGCCTAAGAGTTGCGCTTTATGAGGTTCAAGTCGCAGGAGTTTTAGGTTAAAAGTAATGCTCCGCCCCACCTTCCTTTCTTAAAACTCTATTGTGTGGTGGGCAACAAACCCATTGTCAATATTTCATAATGACATAATGTGTATGTACTGACCATAACAGGTTAATAATGAAGGGAAGCTAATAAAATGTCTTTCGTTGGTCAGTATATCACATGGTATGAGTTTCTGTGCTGGACGTTTCCCTTTTTTTTCCAGAAAAAAAAATTGTATCATAAAAATGATTTTTTTTTGCTTAAATATGTGTGTGTCCTACAAGCAACAAGGTACAGCAGTGGATTGGATAAGCCAGGAGCCAGTTTGGGACCCAATTAAGAAACCACCACAGCTTAATTTCGCTGTTAGAATTAAAACTGTTTACTTAAAAATCCTACTCTAAGTATTGGATGTAGTATGTGTGACAGTTAGCATGCAGTATGTTTTACTGCTGTTTTAATATAAAATCCATTTAGTTTTGTTTAGTTTGCATTTTTTTTTTGGAACCAACAAATTAAGTTTACATGCAGTTTCTTGTATGAATATATCAATATCCTGTTTTTATGTACCACTCGATATCATTTCTATACTTTGTCACACATTGTTCAACAAAAGCAAATAATATTCAAGTTTGTACAGAAGTTAAAAAAGACAGTTACAATATATATATATATATATATATATATATATATATATATATATATATATATATATATATATATATATATATATATATATATATATATAATCCCAGGGCAACCGTAGCAAGGAAAAACTTTTCTATAGGAAGAAACCTTGAGAGGAACCAAGACTCAGAAGGGGAGACCCATCCTCCTCTGATTAAACAGTGTTTACAGTTTAATAAGTTAAATACCAACGAAAAGCTGAGAGAACCTCTGTTTGATGTCTGGATGGCAAAGCTTTAGAAACTGCGCAGGTTGAGGTAGTCTCTGACCGAGACAGTCTGTGATTGAGGCAGTCTCTGACTGAGACAGTCTGTGATTTGAGGCAGTCTCTGACTGAGACAGTCTGTTTTTGAGGCAGTTTATGATTGAGGCAGTCTCTGACTGAGACAGTCTGTGATTGAGGCAGTCTCTGACTGAGGCAGTCTCTGACTGAGACAGTCTCTGACTGAGGCAGTCTCTGACTGAGGCAGTCTGTGATTGAGGCAGTCTCTCACTGAAAAGTGGGAGTGAGCTGAAACAGTCCCATCCTGTCTCAATGCTGGTACATCTGGATGGCTCAGTGATGTATTGAGGGTGTTGCAGTTGGCACAAATGGACAGGAGAGCTGGCCGGTAATGGGTGAGGAGGACGTTCAGCAGGACGGGAGGACAGTCATTATCTCAGGAAGAGTAAAGAGAGAAAGTTAGTTCAGCTCAGGAGTATGACTGTAGAGAATATGAAAGAAATAAACAGATCAAAACTATTTTACAGTGTGGTTGGCGACTCCGGCAGATCTAACTATAACAGCCTAAACTAAAAGGGGAGAACCAGAAGATAACATGGACATGAGAGCACCCTGAGACACTGGGGTCCCCCCACTCCACCGTCAACAAACCTGTGTAATTGCGTGAAGTGGTGGAGCAACAGCACCAACATCTCAGTTTACCATAAACCTCTGTGTCCAAGCACCCCCAGATCTCCTGCCTTTATCTAAATAGGAAGATTAATTACCAAAAGCTAAACTAAACAAGTTTTCAGTCTAGACTTAAAGGTTGAGACTGTCTCAGAGTCCTGAACATTAACTGGGAGATTGTTCTACAGTTTGAGGGCTTTGTAGGAAAAAGCTCTTCTCCCCATTGAAGTCTTCTGAATTCAATACCTTAAAAAGATCCAGACACAGTTTTTACAGTCTTAGCAGGTCAGTTTTATGCAAGGAAAGTAAATATAACAGAAGAAAGTATGCATGTAATACTTTGTCGCTGTGTAAAGAAAGTTGTTTATTTTTCTCTTTATATCCTGTGAAAGTTTTATGATGAATGGACCAATATAAATGCTCCTAAATCACTTGTAATAAAACCAAATAATACAATGACTTACCATAAAAGATAGATACTTGTTTTTCTTTGGACAGAGAAGATGTAAAAGCAGTTCAGTTAAAGCAGCACTATATAATATTTCATACAACTGAAACAAGTAGAATCACTGAGTATGGAGAAACAAGAACACACTGAAATAGGGTGAATTTATTCAGACCATGTCATACGTGTTTACTTATTAACATCACAGTCACAGACTCAAAAAGAAGGTCCGGCTTGATGTTTAGGTTTCAAGTGCAGAAGCAACATTATACTCGTTATACTAATTGTAAAATACAATGGCAATAGTAGAAAATTCTTGATTCTCCGTTCCTCTGTATGTTGCATGCAATTACATATTTCCACCAGAGTTGTCTCCAAATCCCCATCTCACACACTGTTGCTTCAAATTCTAGATTTTATGCAAATGAATGAATTCACTCATAGTTTCTCCAGATCACGTCACACTGATGTCTATTCCAACGTCTTAACAAAATAAACTCCATACACTGGACCACGCAGTTAGATTACACGTATTCAGTGCTGGTACACTAATGCACACTCAGTCCTGCTCGTCCTCAGTCATTTCCCTGCTTTCTTGTGTAGTCATACTTCAACAGTAACAGTACCTGGACTGTCCTGCAGGCTATTGTTTCTGGACACCCAGTAACATAGCACAGTATAAAACGGACAGGGTAGAGGGCATCTTGTGGCGTTGTTGATCTTGATAAATGTGTGATTTAGATGATGTAGATGGTGTGTATGGTTTAAAAGAGTGAGCTGTGTATTTGTAATTTGTTGAAATAAATTTTGTGCAAGTGAATGGAGGCTGGTTTAAGGCGAGGCTGGCCACTTACTGTTTCTCCTGCACCAGTGGGGGTTGTACGGGGTGAACTTGGGTGAATGGAGTTAAATGTTTGTACACTTGTTTGTTACTTTCTTTGGTTTAAGAAAGCAGAATCAAGAATTTCAGTAAATGAGAGAAGAAAACTGAGCAGTGTGTGTGTGTGTGTATGTATATATATATATATATATATATATATATATATATATATATATATAATTTCTACAGTATGTTGAAAGGTTTTGTGTAGTAGGATGCCAGTATTTCTTCTACTGAAAGTTGATTGGATGCAGAACAAAGCAGCTTATTGGCTGAATGAAGCGTTATTAAGATGACATAAACGTACATGCGGTGTCTTTTGTGTTGAGCTAAAACTGAAATTCAGCAATATTCAAACATTCACAAACTGGGATTTTACTCAAATGCTTCATGTCAACTAATTCATTTTGGACTCACCCAGGAGCGCCCCCTAGTGTTTGACAAACTCAGAAGACATTACAGGGTGGCAGTTTTTTGTGTGAACTGTTTAGTTATTGAAGGAATATTGGCTGCATTTTGCCTTCTTCTGATTGATCAACAAATTGAAGCCCATGACGGGCTACGACAGGGTTTCTAAACAGTTTCTATTGATTTGAGAAAATGAAAGAATGCACACTGTTGCTTTTTGCACATTAATGAATGCACTCATCATCAGGTGACACTGATGTTAATTCCATTGTCTTAGCAAAAATAAACTTCATAAGAGGGAAGGATGTTCAAACACTTAGAAAGTAGGGTTTTGCTCAAATGCTCCATATTAACTTATTTATTTTGGGCTCACTCAGGAGCACCTCCTGGTGTTTGACAAACCCATCTCAGGGTGATAGTTCTCCTCTCTACAAATTCTCTATCTGATCGGTTTAGTTGAAGGAACATTGGCTGCACCTTTTCGTCACCGGATTGATCAGTGAATTGAAGCCATAATGAGTTGTTTAATTGGCTACGACAGGGTTTGCAAGTTTTTTTGCAAGTTCATTTTAGACTCACTCTGGGGCGCCCCCTAGTGTTTGACAAACTCAGAAAACATTACAGGGTGGCAGTTCTGTGTGTGGACTGTTTAGTCCACTGTTTAAAGAGTATTGGCTATTATTATTCTTCAGGACCTCGTCCTCCTCGTCCTTCTTTTAATTTGAGAAAATAGAAGGAATAGAACGAACACTGTTGCTTTAAATTCTTGCATTTTTGCACATACATCAACACACTCATCGTTTCTCATCGTCAGGTGACGCTGATGTCTATCCCAGCTTCTTCACAAGCCTCAGAATCAGCTAGTGTGGTCCACGTCGTGTATTGTGAAAATTCCCTCAAGTGTGATGTTATGTTCGTGCTCGCTGTAAAGCGTGACTGTTCTCGCCGCATTCACATTCATTCAGCTACGTATTGCTGCCTCTCTCGTCAGTGGTGAGCGGGAATGGCAGGTGTTTATGTGGCAAAGCCTCCAAAAACCCATCGCATCCATGATTGCTCTTCCTCAGCAAGATCTTCCGTCGTTGCTTTAACTCCTGCCTGCTCGCTGTGTGAACTGTTAGGAGAAACAATTTTTACTGCGGTGTCACTACAGCCTGTGGAACTGTGGAACAGAGCTCATCAGCCGTGTGAGAGCTTCGCTGGAGATTACGCTTGTTATCTCCTTTAGAACAGCCACCGGGGAATAACGGTGACACCTCCGTTTGATGGCAGACGCACCTAGAAAAGCTCTCATCAGACAAGTGTTTCGCTCTCGTTTCACAGAATACCAGTTTTTACTGCGTGCTGCGGAGCGCCGGTGTAAAAGCTTTCTGGTTCTAATCCTATCGGCTAGTGGAAGCGGCTAATTAAGAAAAATGAGGTAGAAAATGTACGGGTGAGTCACGCCTTCGCTGTGCAAGTGATGTTGCAGATGTATGTGCTGCATATCAGCACTGTTGGAACAAAACCATGCATCTTTATTTATTTATTTATTTTTTGTTTTTTGATGTATTAGAAAGTACCTCTTGTTCTTTATATTCTGTACAAATTTCACAAGGAACGGACCAAAAGGAGTAACAACTGGAACGGACCAAATAAAAACGACTTGAACGGACCAAAAGAAAAATGACTTGGAAAAAATCTGGTTCCATTGACTTCCATTAAAATTCAAGTATGTTTTTTCTTACTACTGTGAAGTTCTAATTATGGCTGTGCATTACAAAGCAACTATATTGTTATTTGTCTTTTGCTTTTTGCCAGATCTTGGCTGCGTAAGTCCGTTCCAACTCCAGATTGTCTGGTCTGATTGTGTGATTCAGGCTTGTGTACAGATTTTTGATCGGAAAAACAAAAAAACAACAGATTTTTTCTAGAATCTTTTCCTATAGAGAATGAATAGGATGAAAAAGTGCACGCCAATCTAATGAACTTCTGCTTGACCGACAGACATCATTTCACATACACTGACTCAGGGTAGACCACTGACCACATTGGTTTGACCCGCACTCGTCTGTTTGTCTTTTTTGTTCTATCCCTTTTTTTCCCCCCATTGAGTCCCATTTATTTTCAGACACACCCAAACCTCATGGTTTTGTTTAACCTACACCCTCCAAACTGCCTGTACTCTTTTAAGGCAGATCTCCAAACACTAATCCACTGACCTGCACTTGTTTATTTGTTGTTTATTCATCCCTTGTGTATTCACATTACAGTTTTTACAACTAATTATGTTTTTAAGGTTGCTTTGGGGTATTTGTTGATTCTGGGTGTTTATTGATTGACCACTGATTTGTTGGAATACACTAGAAACACTGTTACATTCAGGAAGAGCTTAAACTCTCCTAAACAGATATTCTCACATATATTACAGACATGAGTGTATTATCTTAACCCTACTCCGCATTTAAATAGACCTGCTTATCAAACATGAATCATAATAAATACTTGTAGTGTTTTGCATCATGATTGACTGTTTTGTCTATTTAAATTTAATCTGTCCAGTTGATGCTTGGCCAAAAATATCTGTTCCTCGGTCATCATTCCAAAATTAAATGATTTATTTGCTCATCTGCTGATAACAGTAGTGGTAGCTTGTGCTGCTGGAGTGATATGAGGTAAAGGTGCAGCTGAGAGAGCATGCTGTGATGTTGAATTCTCTCGCGTGGTGCGGACCACCCACATAAAACTGTAGTAAAAAAAGTCAGCAAAGTGGCGTTGTTGATCATGATACATGTGTGATTTAGATAACGTGGTTGGCGTGTACAGTTTAAAAGAGTGAGGTGTGTATTTGTAATTTGTTATAATAAACACATGTGTATGACGTGAATCGAGGCTGGTTTAAAGGAAGCCTTGACACTTACTGTTTCTCCTGTTGTCGAGTTAAATGGCTAAATATATAGTTAAAAGTTAAAATAGTTTCTAAACACTTGTTTGTTACTTCTGATTTTAGAAAGTAGAATCATGATTTTCTGTAAAAAAGCTAAGAAAACTGAGCAGTGTGTACATTTTTTCTACTATAAATAAACATGTATTATCATATTACAGTATTATTATGCAAGACCGCTTGATTGGATGGCAAACAGAGCAGCTTAATTGGCAGAATACAGTGTCACAAAGACAACATGAACGTACATGCGGCAATGTTCAAACATTTACAAACTAGGATTTTACTCGAATGCTCCATATCAACTAATTAATTTTGGACTCACTCGATAGCGCCCCCTAGTGTTTGACAAACCCAGAATACATTATAGGGTGACAGTTCTTCTCTCTACAGATTCTCTGTGTTAACTGTTTAGTTATTAAGACATGTTGGCTGCATATTTTCTTCTTCTGATTGATCAATGAATTGAAGCCATAATAAACAGATTAATTGGCTATGACAGAGTTTGCAACCAAAATGTTAAGACAGAACAGTTTTTTCCCTATTTCTTGGGAAAACTTTTTTAGAGCCATGTAATTGTATGCCCATTTTGGCTGTAAGTATGTCTCAGTATGTGCTCATGTCCTAGTATAGACTAATATATGATATAAGTTCTGGAAATATTTATTTTCTTCAAATACTCTTATTAAAGTCTGCAGTATATACAATTTTCTTTTAAAGAAATCTGCAGACTGATATGCTCAATCTAGGAAGTTGACTGCATATTATTCCTCCTATGATCCACTTAATCCCAAACACAACATAAGCAATCCTGCTCAGCGCCACTAGCGTTCCCTGTAACCTGTATACTAATTAGCCTAAAACACCCTACACCTGTCTCTCATCACCTGCTCCCTATAAAACCCCTTCACTCCGTCACCACAAGGCCTGGTATTGTTTGTACCATTTGTACGTGCAAACCACGCCTCTTATCACTGTTCGGCTAAGCTAAGCTAGGCTAACGCCTTACCCAGCCAAGCCAAGCCAAAGTCAAGCCGACCCATCCACGTCCAGTCAAGCCATCCGTCTCCAAGCCACACCACGGCAAATCCAGGTTTCCCTAGTCCGGCCAGTTCTAGCTAAGTCTACCTAATTTACTCCACCCTCAGCGTCAGTCGGTCTGGCCATGGCTTTCTTGAGGCTCGCCACATGTGTGTTCACTATCTATACCCTTTCGTTAGTGTCTTTGCTCTATTTCTGTTCTTACATGAAACCAACGCCTGGATTCTCGAGTCCAAGCTCCCCTGGTTTCCTGGCTACCACGCCGTCGCCCAGTCCAGTACACTGCTCATTGCATTTCAGCGTTGTTTTCAATAAAAAAGCCTGCTTATGGATCGTACCTTTGCTTCTGAGGCTTGTGAATCGTTACACATAATAACTGATGTTAAAATCAGGTCAAACAATACAAACAAGCCTTCTCAAGCAAGTGCACTTATCACCGTTGTTGATTCTGCTACCTTACCTGGACTGAACGGTTGTAGTGTAATTACACTTGTCTCATTGTGCGGAATAACCGGATGTCTCTTACTTATAATTCAGTTCTTTATTTGATTTTTTTTTAAAATTTTAAATATTTAATTAATTGCAGGTTTGGCGCATTACTGAACATGCTACCTAGTTTCATGTGTTCATGTAGTCCCCACTCTGTGATGTTCAAGTTAATAATAACCAAGCATTGGCCTGTAAAGAAATCAGAATCGACCACAGTAGTCTGGTACTACACTAATAGTAAGTGTAATCCTCCGCGGCATCCTCGTTTCTGCCGGAGCTGGAATAAATCTTGCGCTCGCTGAGCATCCTCTCCCTCTTCTTCTGCTGCTTTTCAGAAACAATCATGTAGTAGCTGCTGGAGACCGCGGTGAGCCGAAGCGCTCTCAGGCCTGCTTTGATTACGGCACGGGGAACACCTGCAGCTTTAGACGACGGCATCGCTTGCACACTGCCTGGTAGCCTGTGTGAATAATGCATGCGGTGTAGGCAGGAGGCCAGGTGCGCCCGGCACTCCCTCTGTCAGACGCTCATCAGAGCATACGTATGTAATCTGTTTTTCCTAGTGCTGCGTGGGTATGGGGTAAAAGACACCACCTCCACCTGCTGCTCCAAATTCCTCACCCTCCGTCCGCTATAACCGCTCACCGCAGAGTGTGTGAAGTCTTAGCACGGCATGCTGACTGTCCTCTGCGCACTCGCTGTAGAAGAACAGCAGAGCTTATGATGGAGCAGAGCAAAAAGGAGTTTTATGATATATACAAACATATATATGTATGTATGTATGTATATACCTATGTGTGTGTATGTATACACAGATCAGCTGCACTTATAGAAACACTTTGTAGTTCTACACTTACTGACTGTAGTCCATCTGATTTGCTGCATACATTGTTTCACCCTGTTCAGGACCGCTATAGAGCTGAAGGTAATATTAGGGTGGTGGGTCATACTCAGTGATGCAACGACACTAACATGGTGGTGGTGTGTTAGTGTGTGTTGTGCTGTTGTGATAAATTAGACACAGCAGTGTTGCTGAAGTGTTTAAACACCTCAGTGTCACTGCTGGACTGAGAATAGTCCACCAACCAGCAACATCCAGCCAACAGTGTCCCGTGGCCAGCGTCCTGTCACCATTAATGAAGGAGTAGAGAATGACCACCATAGATTTTGCAGCAGCAGATGAGCTATCATCTCTAACTTTACATCTACAAAGAGCCATAGTAAATATATAAGATAAAATAAGCAATGCAATTTACGCAATACATAACATTTATTGCTTAAATTGCTTGTAGTAGTTTAAAAGAAAACATTTTAATAATTTATATTACTGAAATGTATTACTAGACCTATGTATCATACTGTAAGTTCACAAGACTGCCTACTGTACACTCCTTTACTATGCAGAAACTTGTTCTACACTTGCTGACCCTCTTACTGCAAACAAACTAAACTGAATATTCTTGCTGTATTGGATTTGGTGCATTTTAGGCTCTAACTACTGTGTAATTACTGTGTGTTTTATGCAGCACTGGGAGGGAAAAGTGTGTGTGAGGAGTGTATGTTCTTGTGAGTATGTGTTTGTTTGTGACTATGATTAAAATGCTAACGTGAATGAAGCTCAGGCTTTTATTTTTGTGGTTATGTTCTTAAGCAAAGCTTAGATCATTTACAGACATAACTCACCATCACACTGACTTACTATCTTAACTAGCCATTACATATAACCATAACTAACATACACACTTTACTAGCCTTCATCTCAACTCACCATCACACTGACTTACTTTCTTAACTAGTCATTACATATAACCATAACTAACATACACGCTTTACTAGCCTTCATCTCAACTCACCATCACACTGACTTACTTTCTTAACTAGTCATTACATATAACCATAACTAACATACACACTTTACTAGCCTTCATCTCAACTTACCATCACACTGACTTACTTTCTTAACGAGTCATTACATATAACCATAACTAACATACACGCTTTACTAGCCTTCATCTCAACTCACCATCACACTGACTTACTTTCTTAACTAGTCATTACATATAACCATAACTAACATACACACTTTACTAGCCTTCATCTCAACTTACCATCACACTGACTTACTTTCTTAACGAGTCATTACATATAACCATAACTAACATACACGCTTTACTAGCCTTCATCTCAACTCACCATCACACTGACTTACTTTCTTAACTAGTCATTACATATAACCATAACTAACATACACGCTTTACTAGCCTTCATCTCAACTCATCATCACACTGACTTACTTTCTTAACTAGTCATTACATATAACTATAACTAACATACACGCTTTACTAGCCTTCATCTCAACTCATCATCACACTGACTTACTTTCTTAACGAGTCATTTTATATAACCATAACTAACATACACGCTTTACTAGCCTTCATCTCAACTCATCATCACACTAACTTACTTTCTTAACGAGTCATTATATATAACCATAACTAACATACACGCTTTACTAGCCTTCATCTCAACTCACCATCACACTGACTTACTTTCTTAACTAGCCATTACATATAACCATAACTAACATACACGCTTTACTAGCCTTCATCTCAACTCACCATCACACTGACTTACTTTCTTAACTAGCTGTTACATATAACCATCGATCTGCTCTGTGGACTGGATGTGCTGTAACAGTGAAACACTGATGTGATGCTCGGCTAAGAGTTACAGCAAAACCCAGACTCGCTATCAGTTTGCTGGGAAAGCTCAGTTGTTTGCTTTCTGAAGTTAGTGTACTTGAATTCCTCAAGGAATCGTTTCAGCCCTAATGTGGACAGTGAGTGGACACAGAGTTTAAAAACTCTGATCTACTTGTACCAGCACAACACACACCACCACCACGTCAGTGTCACTGCAGTGCTAAAAATTATCCATCACCAAAATAAAACCTGCTCTGTGGCGGTCCTGTTGGGGGTCCTGATCATTGATGAACAAGGTAACAAAACACAGAGAATCAGATGAACTACAGTCTGTAAGTGTAGAACTACAAAGTGCTCCTATATGCTCAGTGGAGCTGATATAATGGACAGGTTGAGACACAACTTTTAAATGATACTTTCCATGTTTTTGTTCACTAATGTTCACTAATCTCTTACTGCAACACCCAGAAAGCATCATGCCTATGCCTAGAATAACCACTGAGGATCCTTCCACTGTAATAAAGAACACCACTGATGTGGAGACTAATAGATACAGACAGGATGTTTGCCTTTATAGCAGTAACATCAGCTACCTGGCTTCTTTTTGTTTTAGCTAACTAACCAAATATAAAACCTATACAAACAACCAGCCCTCATGTAGCTGCCACAAAGTTTACTGAAAGCTCCTCCCACCTTCAAGATACATCATCTGAGGGGTGGGTTTAACCTCTTAATCAGAAAATATATCTCTCTGGCTGTTGTGGGACCCCAGTAAGAGGCCAGTAGGCATGTTTATAACAGATGTAGAGGTTTTTCATTTGGATGTAGTGCTGATTAGTGAGGTATTAGATAAGTATTGAAAAGTATCTAATCTGTAGAATTCACAGCCCCTCCTCTTCCTCCCTCTTCACTGTATGAAATTTGTACAAATGTATTTATTTTTTTGCTGTGTATTTAATTTTAGCAGTACATTTATGTTATATGGCATTGTATTATATTATTTTTTATATTATAGGCATTTAAGTTTAATATTTATATTTTACAAATGCAGCAATAATCACTGATTTCATATGCCTAGTTCACATACATACTTGTTTTAAGCATTTCTATATTATTCTATTTATTCTTTACATATTGTAAAGCATATATGTGCTGTTTATTGCTGCGCAGCTGGCATGCTATCAGTACATCATTGTGTAGATTTATTAATTCACAATTAAATGCACAACCAGGTAGAACTACCAGTTAGTTTCTTATTTCACTGTATATCTCTGTTTAGATCTTATCATTTTGCCTCAGTGGTTCCCAGTCTTGGCCATGTGTTGAGTTTTGACACCAACTTTAACTCAGGAAGGGCTTGTTAATGGATGGATTGGTTGGTGCAAACACTAAAATGTGCAGGGGGACCTCCAGGACCAGGTTGGGAACCTCAGCTTTATGTGAGGCTCAATATCAGCATCTTCAGTCTTTGCCTTTGCCATTGTTCTTCACACGTTCAATCCAAATAGTAAATAATGACCAATAATAAAGATATACAATAAAGATAATAAACAATGTGTTTCATTTGATTTATACTAAGCTGTACAAGCTGTGTTTGAAGCCCTGATTATGTAAAAGAATGCTGCAGTGAGTTTGGATAGCTGTATATTTGAGTAACTACGTTTGCCTCTACAGTCCATGCATGTTCTACAGGGTCTGCTGATGTTTATGCCTCGTAACTCAGCTGACCGATTGACCCTGGTCACATATTCACAGTGTTCACTGTTTCCCTCCACCGTGCTGGGTCAATTTTTGTGCCACGTCAACACCCAGACGCTCTGGGGACAGGCAGGCTGAAGGGAGCTGCCGCTGCCTCGGGGTCAACACGAACTACTTTGTTTTTTCCAGGTCAGCGTGCAGACTACAAAACAAACAGCAGCTTATATTCTAATATGCCTGCATCATTTAGGGAAGACTGCTGAGACTGCTTTGACAGGCCTGCTCATCTACCTAGATGCTAAATAAGTTGAACAGTGCCCTCCATGTTTATATGTCTTGTTTTTGATTGATACAGTTCCTTTAGTGCCTGAATAAATACTTTTAAAGGACCCTTAAAACAACATGGAAAACAGCATTTTCATCACTTTGTTTAGGCCAAGATAGTTAAAGTCATAGGTCAACATTTGATCTCATATTTCAACAGTTTATACAGATCTGCAGAAATGAAATGAAGTTTTAGTACACTACCATTCAAACGTTTTAATACACTACCATTCAAACGTTTTAGTACACTACCATTCAAACGTTTTAGATACACTACCATTCAAACGTTTTAGATACACTACCATTCAAACGTTTTAGTACACTACCATTCAAACGTTTTAGATACACTACCATTCAAACGTTTTAGATACACTACCATTCAAACGTTTTAGTACACTACCATTCAAACATTTTAGTACACTACCATTCAAACGTTTTAGATACACTACCATTCAAACGTTTTAGATACACTACCAGCCAAACGTTTTAGTACACTACCAGCCAAACGTTTTAGTACACTACCAGTCAAACGTTTTAGTACACTACCAGTCAAACGTTTTAGTACACTACCAGTCAAACGTTTTGATACACTACCAGTCAAACGTTTTGATACACTACCAGCCAAACGTTTTAGTACACTACCAGTCAAACGTTTTAGTACACTACCAGCCAAACGTTTTAGTACACTACCAGTCAAACGTTTTAGTACACTACCAGTCAAACGTTTTAGTACACTACCAGTCAAACGTTTTAGTACACTACCATTCAAACGTTTTAGATACACTACCATTCAAACGTTTTAGATACACTACCATTCAAACGTTTTAGATACACTACCATTCAAACGTTTTAGTACACTACCATTCAAACGTTTTAGTACACTACCATTCAAACGTTTTAGATACACTACCATTCAAACGTTTTAGTACACTACCATTCAAACATTTTAGATACACTACCAGTCAAACGTTTTAATACACTACCATTCAAACGTTTTAGATACACTACCATTCAAACGTTTTAGATACACTACCAGCCAAACGTTTTAGTACACTACCAGCCAAACGTTTTAGTACACTACCAGTCAAACGTTTTAGTACACTACCAGCCAAACGTTTTAGTACACTACCAGTCAAACGTTTTAGTACACTACCAGCCAAACGTTTTAGTACACTACCAGTCAAACGTTTTAGTACACTACCAGCCAAACGTTTTAGTACACTACCAGTCAAACGTTTTAGATACACTACCAGTCAAACGTTTTAGTACACTACCAGCCAAACGTTTTAGTACACTACCAGCCAAACGTTTTTGTACACTACCAGCCAAACGTTTTAGTACACTACCAGCCAAACGTTTTTGTACACTACCAGCCAAACGTTTTTGTACACTACCAGCCAAACGTTTTAGTACACTACCAGTCAAACGTTTTAGTACACTACCAGTCAAACGTTTTAGTACTCTACCAGTCAAACGTTTTAGTACACTACCAGTCAAACGTTTTAGTACACTACCAGTCAAACGTTTTAGGTACACTACCAGTCAAACGTTTTAGATACACTACCAGTCAAACGTTTTAGATACACTACCAGTCAAACGTTTTAGTACACTACCAGTCAAACGTTTTAGTACACTACCAGTCAAACGTTTTAGTACACTACCATTCAAAAATTTAACTACAGAAGAGCGTAAACTGTTTAAAACTGTTTTTGGCAGGCTTCGCAATTCATGCGCTG
Organism: Megaleporinus macrocephalus; assembly: GCA_021613375.1. Taxonomy (NCBI): domain Eukaryota; kingdom Metazoa; phylum Chordata; class Actinopteri; order Characiformes; family Anostomidae; genus Megaleporinus; species Megaleporinus macrocephalus. The sequence continues at coordinate 22,902,582 of CM038712.1, forward strand.
TGCTTGTTGTTAGCAACGGGCTCTGATTGTTCGGTGGTCTGGCTCTCATTGGAGCGTCAGATAGCTTGCGCCAGCTTTAAATGCGAGGTCAGTGATGAGAGCAATAAATAGCTACGATGACCTTATACACTGCAATAAAAATGGCTTTAGTATAAGTTGTTGTTATGGTAACAGGCTAGCAGCGTTTGGGTTAGCCAAGGTTTATATTAACTTTTGTCAGGAAGCAAGCTGAAACATAAAGTTACATTACTCTCTGGCCACGCCCCAAACTGCAGACTGCTACTACACTAAATAAGGTAATAAAATAAAATATAATAAATAAAACAAATAAATGAATGAATAAATGAAAGGACATCATATTTTGAAGTATGTATAGTGTAGTATGTCATGCTTTAGAGGGTGCTGTTTGGGACACAGCCTTACTTTCTAACATTAATGTTAGTCTCGACTAGTCAGGAAACCTAAACATACATTTACTGTTTTTTTCATTTCAGCATCATGTCACCAAATGAAATAATAGATTTTACTTGTATTATTTTTAGTTATATATGTATATAATCCAGATATTGTATGTATAATTTAAAGGGTTTCTGACAACAGTACCATGTAACGTGGAGTCTGTTGTTTAGTTTGTAAAGTGATCTTTAATTAGATTTATCTAATAATGAACAGAAGTACAGATAATGCTTTATTTTGTTTATTTGTTCTACGCCGCTATACATACAGATTAACTACCTTACCTACGGTCGAATCAGCTCATAGGTAATATTTTAGGAGGTAGGGTGGGCTTTGATTTATATTAGCAAGTGTTAAACCCACCCCTACATCCTTATATTGAATTGATTTACTGTAATGAAAATACATATTCTCATATGAAGAGTCTTAACAAAAAGAACTCCATCAAAGTATCTGTTTTGATCATGGCATTAGTGGATGTGTTGGTGTCCTGCTTGGCTTTTAATCAAATGTTTGATCCTCCATCACATTCACCCGTGCGACTGCCGTCCCAACCCACGCGGCCCCTCCGCAGCTGACCCTGTAGTTGTGTGTTTCAATTACTCAAGGATGGCTTGGCGCCAGCTGCTGTTCCCGAGAGAGCTGCTGTGTGGAATTATTTGAGGTGGAATGGTTTCGAATTTGGACTGTGGTTTGTATATGCCTGTGTGTGTGTGTGTGTGTGTATGTGTGTGTGTGTACCTCCTGCCTGTCTGCTGTAGCCTGATCTCTCCGAGTCCTTGAACAGCCCTCACGGAGCATTTGCACAGCAAATTAGACTTCAGCAAGGGCTTATTCCACACGACTTCCCCCAGAGAAGCGGAGATGTCCTCCTCATGCCTCTCTCCAGCGCGAGCAGGGCTGGGATGCTGTATGAGATACTGATTGCCAGGGAGTAGGTGAAGTGCAGAGGCTCGAAGGGCATCCGAGGACAGTTACCCTCAGCTCTGCTTATCCACAGATGTTTTCTCAGGCCTCTCTATAAGCTCATGTATCTGTAGGTAAGGAATTACCTCGGACCTCGCTCCTAAACTGTCAGTCATGAAAGGGAAAACTGTTTTTAACCTCAGTGAGATGTCTTTAGAAGATCTCTGTCCTGGCCTTCTCCATCAAACTCCAGCAGCGTGAGATTTGCATTGGGAATTTCTGTAGGATTCAGTAATACACAGCAGTTTACCAGTTCAACAGCTTAGTTTCCAACCAGTAATCAACTAGCTTAATTACTCATGACTGTCCTCTTAAACAAGATGATTCTTCAAGGGTTCTATACAGAACCCACAACCATCAGAAAAACACTTTTCTATGTTACAAGCTTGACATCTTAACAATAGTAAAACCCTTTTAGTGCTGTTTAAAAGCATTAAAAACATTTAAGACCAGGATGAATAAGAAGAGAACTTTCTAGAACAGTGTAAATGAGAGGAAAACATTCAAGAACAGTGTGAATGAAGAACATTCTCCAACTGTAAATGAGGGAAGAACATTTAGAACAGTATGGATGAGGAGAGATCGTTCTAGACCAGTATGGGTGAGGAGATAACATTTTCGAACAGGAGTGGAAGTTCTTGAACAGTGTAATTGAAGGGACAACATTGGAGAACAGTGTGAGTGCGGGGAGAACATTCTAGAACAACATAAATGAAGCGTGGAGCAGGAAAACATAGAACAGTGTAGATATGGGGAGAACATTCTAGAACAATCTGAATAAAATGAGAACATTCTAGAACAGTGTGAAGAGGGGAGAACATTCCAGAACAAAAGAGACATTTCTTGGACAGTGTGGATCAGGAAAGAACATTCCAGAACTATGTGAATAAGAGGAGAACCTTCTAGAACTATGTGAATGAGGAAGAAAACATAGAATGAAAGTGAGCATTATTAATGACAGAAGACAGTCTAGAACAATGTAAATGAGTTGAGAACAGTCTAGAACACTGTAAATGAGGTGAGAACAGTGTGGATCAGGATGAAAGAATGGTGGGGATAAAGGAGAACATTATTATTGACAGAAAAAGGTCTAGAACATTGTAAATGATGATAGAAAACAGCCTAGAACAGTCAGTGTAAATTTATTATTAATGAAAATAATCATGTATAGATCAGTGTGAATGAGTAGAGAACAGGAGAGAACATTCTTGGACAGCGTCAATGAAGGGAACACATTCTAGAACAGGGTGAATGAGGGGAGAATGTTCTAAAGACACCCGGCAGTTCCAAAGTGGTCCAGCACCCTGAATGAATGGGGTTTGTTGAGGTTTGTTGGAGAACGTGGAGTCAGTGTGTGATGTGAACTTTAGTTCAGCACTGAAAGCTGGACTCGTCACTCTGACGCTGTCTTGCTGAGTCACAGTCCTCGCCTCAGTCGATCAGAGGAAAATGGATTGAAGCTGATTGGCAGTAAAGCAGTTGGGTTGACTCATTCGTTCAACAGGGAAAACAACACAAAGTGAGAGAACCATTTTTTCCTTCTTTCTACTGCCATTTTTCAGTCCTTCTCCACGTCCTTGTCGAAGTGATTAATCGCTGCATTGCGCAGGGGACAGGGTCTCTTGACTTGTGGAGATGGACAAAAAAACTACACCACAGCTCCCGTCGGCATTCCTCTGAATCACGAGCCACTGGAACAGAACCTCAGCGAGGTGTTTTTAAAAATGTGCGCTGGAGCCACTTTGAACCAGTTTATTATTATTCTTATTATTTTTTGGATGAATACCTTTTATTTTATGAATAGTGTAGAATAAACAATACAAATATAACATAACAACATTCCTCTTTGTATGCACAAGTATGTAAAAATAATACCATTCCACTCCACCCACTCCACCCCTATATATATATATATATCCACAGAGATGTATTAATACCCCTACCTAAAGTAGCTATTCATTCAGTCCATGCATTCTTTTAAACATAACATATAAAGAAATACACTGTGCGTCTCTCCAATGGTTAATTGCCTGAATCATTTAGGGAGGTTAAGTATTTGCCCCGTTCCCACCCATACTCAATCAGTCTACCAAACTATTTATAAGACATCTTTTTAAAAGCACCCACCCTAGCCATCTCCTCTTCCCTCTCACTGACTGGCAGAATTCCTTCCTGCTTCCATCTCCTGAGCGGCATCTGTCTATCCACCATGATGCCTGTTTGTATCCAACTTCTAGTGTTTTTATCTACCCGTAATATAACTGATTCCTCACCCAAAACAAACAACCTAGGGCTAAATAAAATATGGGTGTCCGACACTTCAAAAAGTACATCACGTGTCCTGGTCCAAAAATCTTGTACTTTACCACAGAACGTGTAACAAGTGACCTTCCTCAGATTTACATCTCCAACAAGTCGATGTGTCTTTTAACCCTAACCTAAATAATCTGGAGGAAGTCCCATAAAAACAGTGTATAATTTTAAATTGCTGTATCTTAGCATCTCTTGACATTACTTTAATATTTCCACATATCTTCTCCTATTCTTCATCTCCTAACATTTGATTCAAAGCCCATATCTTCTTGAGAGCTAGTAAAGAGTTTCTACCCAGTGACTTTTTCCATAGCTCTTTACTATAGTATCTAGAAAGTCTGCAGATTGGGGGGGTATTGAATCAGATTTAAAAATCCAAAATAATAGATGTCATAGTTGTAGATATATAAATAATTGAGGTCTTGAAATTCCAAATTCCAGGTCTTCAAAGGATTTCAGAACACCATTATGATAGAGATGATGCAGTATATAAATTCCCTTTTCTAGCAATTTTCTTGCAGCGAAAAGAGGATTTACCAAAACACAGCTCAGGATTCATCCAAATACTTGAAGAACCATTTAAATATGGGTCCATTCCAAAGATTCGTGAAACTTTAATCCAAATTAACTTTAGATGGGCAATTACTGGGTGTACTTTCCCTTCTCTAGTTAAATTGGTAGAAATACTCTGCATGGGTAAAACTGGGGCCATGACGAGCTGCTTAATACAAAACCATGGAGGGGCCCTCTCAGGGGGAAGTGACCAATGGAGCATAATAGTAAAACAATATATTAAGGAGTACCAGCCCACCGTCATCCGTTGATCTTTGTAGCTTACTATGATGTAATCGCGGTCGTTTACCATTCCACATAAATGTCTTAGTTTTTTTTATATATTGGGATTTCCAGCGGGAGAGAATGGATAAGATAATTCAGTTTGGGGATACAGTTCATTTTTCTAACATTAATTTTCCCTGCCAAAGACAATTTAACAGCTGCCCATCTTTTAACATCACAAAATATAGTCTGTAATAATGGATCAAAATCTTAACTAAACCTTAGCCTTAACTAAATCTTCCAACTGAGGAGGGAATAAAATACCTAGGTATTTAATCTCCTGTTTGGGCCAGTTAAATGCTCCTGGGTGAAAAGCCCTGGTAGGACAGTAAGCAGTCAATGGGAGTGCTTCAGACTTGAACAGTTAACTCTATATCCTGAAAATCTTGAAAACGAGTCAATAATTTCAAAGAGACAAGCTATTGATCGACCCGGGTTACTGACAAATAAGAGTATATCGTCTGCATAAAGCATAATTTTGTGAACTGTCCCACCTACTATGACCCCGGGAAATTCCACCACTCCTCTTACAGCCGCCGCGAGAGGCTCTATAGCCAAACAGAACAACAGTGGAGAAAGTTGTGACTCCTGTGTCGTTCCTCTACCGAGCTCAAGATATTCAGAAATTAGGACATTAGTTTGCCCAGCTGCTTCTGGGTGATTATATAAAACCTGTATCCGTTTCATAAATGTATCCTCAAAATTCTGTATCCCCAGAAATTTAAATAAATAGCTCCATTTTACCATATCAAAGGTCTTACTGGCATTCAGGGAAATTGTAGACACTGGGGATTGAACTTCTGTCATTTGACCACATAATATTAATAAAACGCCTTATTATCTGTTACGACCTCTAATAAACCTACCTGATCAGTATGAATTAAAAATGTGATTACCTAATTTAATCGATTGTATAAGATTTTAGAATGTAATTTAATTTTAATTATTTTACCATCAGTCTGAATTAATGAAATTGTATAATTTTTTTAAGTCTTTACCCTTATCAATGCATGCCTCATAGTTTTTTGGTAACTGACCCCTTTCTATGGCCTTTTTGTACAATTCTAACAAATATTCTGATGTATAAATCTTGAGTCAAGATATTCTTTCTGGTTCTCCAACAATTTAGGAAGCCCTAGAGGCTCAATAAAGATCTATATAAAATTCTTTAAAGATCTTATTAATCTCCACATTTGCTAATACAATATCTCCGGAAGAGGATCTAACTGCTGGGATAGCAGCAGCTATTTATTTCTGTTTTATATCTAGCAGGTAACTTCCCTGCCTTATTTCCTGACTCAAAATAAGTATGTCTTGCCCTAAATAAGTTAAACTCCACCTTTTGGTACAGAATAGAATTATATTGATATTTTAATTTAGTCAGTTCCCGATACCCCTCATTAAATATTTGTCGTTTCTGCTCTTCTTCCCCACCTTCAAGTTTATCCTGTAAATCTAACAATTCCTGGGCTTTCATTACTGATTGAATTACATTAAATAATACGCCTCCTGAGGACCACCTTTAGGGCTTCCCATGCTACCCCTCTGGACAAGACTGAGGACCAGTTAGTTTCAAAGTACGCTTCTAGCTTATCTCTCAACCAATCTACACTATGGTGTTCCTGTAGAATCGATGTGGGTAGTCTTCATCGACAGGACTGCCACCTTTCATGCTGAGATAGCAAATCCAGACTCACCATAGCATGACCAGATATAATATTCCCTATAGAACAGAAATAAGTATCTTAGATATTAAACAAAAATCAATTCTAGAGTAAATTTTATGCACTGATGAAACATATAATCCCTCCCGTGAAGATGCCTAAGCCTCCAAATATCCACTAACCCAAAAGAACTACAAACTCTCTTCAACGTTAACGAGGTTTTAGGTGCCCTATTAACCGTCCCCCCACTATGGTCAAGGAAAAATGGCCATAATCCCCAGCCGCATGCAATTTACCTTCTAGATCTACAAAAAAACTGGATTGTCATCAAAGGGGGCATAAATATTAGCATAAATATTTTTTTGTCCCTGTATTTCAGCCAAGGTGATAATAATTCTCCATAGATTATCTTTAATTTGTTTGTAAATGTGTATTGACCAATATAATGACTCCTTTGCTTTTACTAGACCCCTGACTGCAAAACACATGACTAAACATGCTCGAGCAGAGTTTTTTTTAAGACTCTTCTAATGAAATATGCATTTCTTGTAGAAACACCACATCATAGTTATTAGGCCAAAAGCTATTAAATTTTTTTTTCTCTTAATCGGATTCCCCAAACCATTAACATGCCAAATGGAGAGACGTAAAGAACTTAAAACAGACAACATAGGTGAAGTATTAACAACCAGTAACCAGACCCAAATATCCGTTGATGACTGTTCCCAATAATCTCCCCACAATCTACTCCCAAATCAAACTGTGCACTTAAACCCAAACTTTGCACAGAAAAACAACCCCCAGGAACTAACCCACGGAAACCCATGAGGCATTTACGAGGTTCTGCTGAACCGCCCCGCCCACTCTGCTATAATATTAAACCACCTTTCAAGTACCTATGAAAGAAAAAAAAACAGTTGCTAAGCATTAAAACGAGGATACACAAATCCATGCTGTCCCAGTACGGCTATGTGAAAATGAGCCTCCATCCCCGTCTTCTCCACCATCACTTACTCCATAGCGTTAGCGAACGGCAGAGCCTTCTTAGGACAATCGAAAGTCTTAACACCCTCTTTAATATCGATTTTCAGTTTGGCTGGATACAGCAGTTGGAATCTCACCTCCCGTTCGTGCAGCTTTTTCTTGCATTGTTTGAATTTGTCCTGTTTCATCTGCGAGGCCTTGGAGTGGTCGGGGAATAGCACTATGTTGTTGTTTTCCCAGCTTGCCTTTATCCTTCTTCCTGTCTGAGGGCTGCTAACATCTTGCTAGAAAGGGTCTGGGTCTATCTCCCGCTGTGGGCCGAGGACCCAAGACCCTGTGAGCCCGTACGATTTTACATTTCTTCCCCATTTCAGGTGGTTGCAGAATCAACTGCTTCACAAATTTCACCACAGCAGCTCCTTCCTTGCCTTCGAGAACTCAGATAAAGCAAACATTGTTACGTTTCAAGTGGTTCTCCGTGTCCTCCAGTTTCTCTCGGAACAGGTTAATGTCGGTCATCCTCGCCAGCAGGTCAGCCTCTCTCTTTCTCGACCGATTCGAGAAATTCCACCCGTTTCTCGACCTCCTCGATCCGGGTAATCAGAGCAGAAAGTTTTGCTTCCACTGAGAAAGTGGAGGTCGCTAGAAATCTTAGTTAACTATATATATATAATGTATGTATGTATGTATGTATGTATGTATGTATGTATATATATATATATGTATGTATGTATGTATGTATGTATGTATGTATGTATATGTATGTATGTGTATATGTGCGTGTATTGAGAATAGTTTGCCGTAGAAAACTCTGCCCCTGTCTATGCAGGTAGACCACAGGCGTTCATATGTTTTCATTTAAAATACCTCAGTAGCTGACGTGACCCCCCAGGACGGGTCATTTGTTTCTCAGCAATGGCCCCAGGTCTCTCTGGCCCTCTCCTGATCTGACCCTGCCTTGTTAATTGGGGTGTTAGACTGTAATTCATTAAGGCACGTTCACGGCACAGTGTGGTCACAGCAGTGATGCGGAGGCTGTTAATGAAATGCTGGTCAGTTTCCAGTATGATTTATGGTTATTCGCTCAGAAACTGAGTTGAAGGTCATGAGAGACTTTTTTGCCTTTTGATTATTATTAGCTCTCTCTTGCGTGTTCTAAAGCCCGGTACCTATCACAGGTGCGAGTGATATCGGTTAACGAGCTAAGGAGAACGCCCAGATTAACTGACACCTTACAGGAGCACTTTGTAGTTCTATACTTACTCATTACTTGGGTGCTCATTCTCAGCACTGCAGTGACACTGACGTGGTGGTGGTGTGTTTGTGTGTGTTGTGCTGGTACGAGTGGATCAGACACGTTGTTGTGTTTTTTTTTTTTTTTTTGGTTTTTTTTTTATAAATAAAGCACTGTGTCCACTCACTGTCCACTCTAATAGACATGCCTACTTTGGTCCACCTTGTAGATGTAAAGTCAGAGACAGTAGCTCTTCTGCTGCTGCACAGGTTATGTTGTCTAGTCCTTCATTAGTGCTCACAGGACACTGCCTACAGGACGCAGTGGTGATAATGATCTGCCTCCATAATTGTACCTTCTCTGTGGTGGTCCTGTGGGGGTCCTGTACACTGTATGAGGAGTAGACACACCTTTTGACCCTCAGGTTGCAGTGTTTGTATACCCATTGGAATGATTTTCTGTTTGAAAGCTCATAATAGCAGCTCTTTAAGTAAAAGAAACTGTTGTCTGTACAGTTTTATAGTATGGTCAATGAGGGTGTCGTGTTCTGTTCATTCACCGGCCTTGTTAATAATTGATGCACTGCTGTGTAACTGAATGGTTTTGAATGTGCTGCTGTATTAATCCAGCTCTTTTTCAGTGGTATAGCCTGCAGTAGCTCTATAGTGGCTGTATCTTGGATTAACAGGCTTTAAGACATGAGAACGATGCTCAGTCATTCATTGGCTTAACCATTGGGCCGCAATAGCTGTGGAGTTTGTAAGAGCATTCTGCGGCGATTCCATTCGGACCACAGATTACAGCCGCCGCAGGAGGTATCTCTCTCTGGGCTCCTGCGCACATAGAATGTGTTATTCATCTCCAGGTTGTAATTTAATCCAATGAAAAGGTTTTTGGGGAAGGGAGAGAGAAAATGAGGGACGGCGCACAGAAGTGGATTGCATGCATGAAGGAACAAAGCTGTTCTCATCAGTTTGCAGGTTCTTTCCAGCTTCAGAAAGCCAGAGCATATGGAACGGCTATATTCTCATTTTCCCAGCTCTTTTCAGCTTCACTCCGTTCCTGCTGCCTCAGTTTAATTGTTTGAAAACTTGTTGTTGTTTTTAACTTTATGAAGTCGCAGTTTTGCAGTTTGTGCCGTTTTATTGCCACCCTCTGCTTTAAAGCTAACTAGTTCTGATGAATTGTTGAAATGCGACGTCTGGAGCGCAAGCTGCAGCTATAAACAATCACTCACCTGCATCTAAAGTTGTGGGAGTGATTCACACAGAAACACAACAGTGTGGTGCTCTGTCAGCTCTACACAGTGGAGATGATCACAACAGTAGAACTGCTATACACGAACACTTGAAGCTCAAACATCCTGTCAACACAGCAGCAGGACAGCACCTGTTTACCTGTTTACCTGTTTTTCTTATCTTAGTATATTATTTTAAGATTATTAACACATGTTTCTTTCAGTAGTAGTTACTTGAACAGTCGCATTGCTAACCACTTCTTAAACGTCTAGTGTAGAACCTAAGACTGTCTTCGATACCGCGGGAGCTTTAATACACATAGCTGCTTCTCAAACTGTCCGAGTTCTTGTGCGTGAGGCGTGTAGGCTACGCGTCATTTCAGCCTCTAAAAGTCGAGACTTTTAGTCTTTAACTATTTATAGATTATGTGCATTTAAGGTACTCTTAAATGCACATGGCTGTGAGTTTACCTCGTGCTTCTGAGTGTACGCAACGCTCTACGTAGGATATTTTTAAATATTAAATAAATAAAAAAAACACTACCAGCTTTAAAGTCTCTACTAAGGCTGGGACAGTTTCTTATTCACCAGCTTCTTGTTTGAATTTTCCTCTTCCACCTTAAATGGTGTAACAGTTATTATAAGGCCTCAGGTGCCAGAATGCAACTGCTGCCTTATTTAAGGTGGAACAGGAAAATTTGAACGAGACGTTTGATGGTCTAAATGCTCTTATTAGAAAATTTTACCAGCGTTAAAATCATTTGGATCGTTTGGATGTTTTCTGGTTGGTATAGTGTAGTGGGTTACATCTTTGCCCTCCATACTGTAGACTGGGGTTCAATGCCCCACCTGGATAACCACCTTAAACGTACACACGCGGCGAAAGCAACACAGCAATTGGAAATTTTCTATTTTCATTGAGAGTCAGTGACACCGTTCAGTGTCTGTGAGAGACGTGAAGTGGGCAAATTAAGCAACACAATTTATGTAAATGTGCTGTGATGCGTGATTGCGGCCACCAATCAGAAAACAGGTTCTTATGTTCCCTCAAAACGCTCCACTGACTGGAGGTTTGTTCCTGTCGTTAAGTGCAGGCTCATCATAAAAACTCATAATTAAATAAACAGCTTGGAATGAAGTTTCTGAAACTGCTGGGCTTCCAAATGAGCTGAATAAAACTGGAGAATATATTGTGGTTAGCCAGGGTCACCTCACATGTGTATAAGTACTGAAGGAGGTTGTGTCTTTTACATGTCCTTAAACGTTTAGTCAGTAAATACAGCCTGCATATGTTTATTCATACTGGTTGCGGTTTGGTTTTATACTGCTTGTGTGTCACTCTGGACAAGAGCATGAGCCAAATTCTATAAATGTAAATGTTTTAATAGGCGAAGTCAGCGTATCAGTGGAAAGTCGTTATAAAAAGCTGAGCATGAACTGAATTAACATTAAAACACAAGAAAATGTTTGAACACACGTTTACGTTTCTTAACTGTTTCAGTCGTTCATGGTCCCACAGTGCCAACTTCAATGTTAATGCACATTTGATATGGTGTTGGTTTAGTGTAGTGGGTTACTGCTGCTGTAGACCAGGGTCCAGTTTCCCACTTGAGTGACCACTTTACACTATACCAGTAAGACTTTTTGGGTAAGACTCCTAACATTACCTTCACCTACCTGTGTACAGGTAAGCTGTAACACTACCTTCACCTACCTGTGTACAGCTAAACTGTAACACTACCTTCACCTACCTGTGTACAGGTGAACTGTAACACTACCTTCACCTACCTGTGTACAGGTGAACTGTAACACTGCTTTCACCTACCTGTGTACAGGTGAACTGTAGCACTGCTTTCACCTACCTGTGTACAGGTGAACTGTAGCACTGCTTTCGCCTCCCTACAGTATTGCTATAGAAGTGCTAACTGTGATGATTGTGAGAGGGAGTTATATAAGGGGCAGTAACTGCTCCACAGCTGGGCTAAAGTGTGTGTGATTTCTTTTCAAGATGAATTACTCCTCCCTCTCTGTTTATCGAACGTTGGAGCGTTACTGAAGGAGTTTCCAGCTAGGCTGGCGGGGGTTGAGCCGAGCAGCTGTAGAACAAAACCGGACTCGGTCTCCTGCTGCGTTCTACAATGAAGGCGCCCAGCAGCCTGGAACAAAAGACAGAGCGGACTCCTCCTGAGGCTAATTTAAGGGATCAGGTTCTTCAAAGGTGTGGGATCAATACGTCAAAGGCATTTTATTTGAACTGTAAATTAGCCGTCTGCTTATCGCTGTTTGCTTGTCATTGAAAACTCTATTATATTGTATGTGAAGGCTGATCACTGGAGCTGCCAATACCTTCTCTTCTGCCCGAAGAGAACAACTCACCTGTGTGTGTGTGTGTGTGTGTGTATACTTGGAACCCCACAATCCCCCCCCCCACCCCCTCACTCCCCATGTGCCTTGTGGTGCTGACTTTGCAGACTGTGATAGGAGAGGACACAACAGACACCAAAAAAGCATGCAGGCTCTCTTTATCATAGCATGATTAAGCAAACCTAAACACTTCCTCCCTCCGAGGGGCTCCTGCGAAGGGAATTGAGAGTCTCCACCGCTATTAGCATATCATTATAGAGAACGTGAACAGCTGATTCGGAAATTAAATGTAGCTTACTTAGCCCTAATGAATAATGCATATCAGATCAGAGCGGACCTGCTGACGGGCTAACATTATTGGAAGATGGAGAAGGCTTGCAGTGTCAGAAGAGACTAGGCAAAGACGTCATATCTGTCGCTCACTGGAGTCATGGTCCTGGTCCATGGTCGCTCACTGGTCCTGTAGCTTCTTTTCGTCTGAGGCAGCTTTGGCTCAGAGCGGGTCCGATCACATCCCACCTATCAGAGAGTGAGAGAGAGTAATCAACTCTCAGACTCCTGGCTACTGATGGCTATGGCATCGCTGGGGGTGGTGTCAGACTCGCAATCTCCTGATGTTTAGTTTGCACTATATAGATAAAAAGATTGATCGATTAGGTATCGGTATCGGCTGATTTTTAATCAAAATACGCGATCTGTGATTGCCCGATATTTCTCCAGTTTAGCCGATCCTGAGAGCCGAACGATGGCGTTTAAAAAATTATCCCCTCTGGCCAGCTCCTTGCAATTCCTATCTGTACCGCTAGGTGAAAACACATTTTCCACAGACTGACTAAAGCGACGCGCGAGAACAGTTTGTGTTCACAGCGTGTGCTGTCCGTCTGGCCGAATGTGACACAGACTCATCCAGAGCGTTATTAAAATCTGTAAAATTAACCATGTCTCGTTGGGGAACCAAGACAAAGACATTTAACACTACTAATCTGATACGACTTTTAAGAGAACCCCATGCGGCTGAATACAGTGAGTATCAGCGAACAGCAGAGCAGCGAACAGCTAGCACTAAACAAACAACCCAGAACACAGTGCAGACCAGATCTGACCGGTACGAACAGAACAGCAGCAACAATTTAAGATCTACATCTAATGGTTGCAGTTTTTTTTGTTTAATGACTGCAATTTTAACTGCATTTTTTTAATTAGCTCTTTTCATTTTAAATTAAGAGTGTAAATGTAATGATTGCAGTATTGGGGATATTTGTTTGATTTACTTTGTTTATTTACTGATCATTTTGTTAAAAATATGATGCTGTTTCATATGAGCTCGTTAAAAATAAACCAGTACAGACCATGTTTCATGACTTGCTTGCGCTAATAACTGCCATGGCATATACCACGCCCTCGATCGGGATCGGCTATCAGCCAATCCTGCTGAAAGGTGATCGCCGATCGGAATTAGCCTCAAAAACGCTGATCGGTCCATCTCTGCTATATAGTATACTTATATATATATATATATTAGTGCAAACTGAACATCAGGAGATTGGGAGTCTGACCCTCCCAGTGATTCTAAGCTATGCTGTATGTATACTAATTCCTTGCAGGTCATTTGCTGCCATTGATTCTGACATGGAGGTACATCAGCAGGTAGACCACTAAGGTTGTGTTTCCTGTGCTCAACAGTGTCTACGAAGAATTTACTATTAGTCAACGATGATGTTCTTGATGATGAAGTTCTTCAGCTTCTCTTCCTCTTCTGCACTTTCGCTTTTGTTTCTCAGCATAGGTCCAATCACACGTTGCGCTGGAAGGATTGTAGCAGAGGGAGGGATGGTGGAGAATGATACCAAACAGTCAGTGAAGTGCCAGATGTTAGCCGGCCATCAGTTGTAAAACTGTGGTAAATGTGTGGCCGGTTACAGTGAAAGCCCAGCAGATGTACACTCACTTATAAATAGCTGTGCTCTGTTTGGTGCTTGAGTTTGTCCACCACACATGTTTATGACAGGTGAATTGGGGAGTAATCGTTATAAACTGTGAAATTAAGTGATAATAAGTCGTTTGTATTTGCCGTAACTCTGCTAATGGCAGAACTGACCTATTCATGTCTTGCCCACAAATGTGTACTTCCATAGAAACTAAAGAGGTTGGACGAGCTTTTCAGAACATTGGGAAAGGTCTTATTCATGGCCTAATAGGAAATGATTAATTACTAATTAGACTTTTTTGCATCACTTTTGCATCTTTTTCCAACGGCTGCCATCTCAACCTCAATGAATAACTCAACACGCTTGGAGGTGAACGTTACTGACAGTTCAGCTAGCAGGGCAATGTGCATTGGCTCCCATCTCGCTATGTGGGGTAGTGGTAGAACCATCCCACCACCTAGAGAAAGCAAGTGGCCAGTCTTCTGATGGCTATAGCATCACTGGTCAAACTCACCGTCTCCTGATGGTAGGTTTGCACCCCTTATACTCATTTTAACTCATAATAATGCTATGGATGTATGAAAAATCATACAGTGGTCAAAAATGGAGGTATGTCCACCAACAGACCCCTGAGGTTGTGTTATCGTTTTGTAGTGGGCACCAGTTTCTTATGCCCATATAAGAAAATCCAGGTCTGTGAAGACTGGAAGAGAGGAATTGAGTTGTACGTTTGAGTCGGACTAAATTTAGTCAACAATGACGTTCACATCCAAGCTTCTCCTCCTCTGTGGCAGCTTCGCCTTTGTGTTCACGTCGTTCAGCTCGGAGTGGGTCCGATCACACGTTGCGCTGAAAGGATTGTAACAGAGGGAGGGAAAGAGGAGAAAAATGGCAAGCGGTTGCTGAAGTGCCAGATGTTAGCCGGTGAAAAGCGGCATCAATTGTAATGCAGCAGTAAATGTGTGGCCGGTAAAAGTGAGAGCACAGCAGATGGACACTCGCTTATAAATAGCCGTGCTCGGAGTGGGACTGAGTCAGAGACCCTGTTTGGTGCTTGACTTTGTCCAGATACACACATTTATGACATGTGAATTGGTGAGCAGTCATTATAAGAGATAAAAATGAGTGGGTTTAATTCCTAACCTGATTAGAAATGATATTACATCTCTGCTTTGTATATGGCCACCTCCAAACATTGTTTTCGATGTGCCATATTTTATTGTTTCTATTCCAAATGTCTCTGCTCCAGTCGCGTATGTGCCTTCTAGACAAACCATTCCATCCTTCCATTGTCTAGTGTGTATACACTTTCCGGAAAAAGCCCATGATATTATGTTGTGGGATGTGCTTAATGTTTGCATGGCCACTAATTCATTGGCATGTCGTACCTGTGTAGTTTCAATATGATACAACTACATTGCATTGACAGCACAACATACTTTAGTATATTGTCGATTGTCCAATGAAACACTTTTACAGGACAAGACAAAAACTTTTCTGTTTTCAATACAAGTCAATGAAACCAGAATTTATTCCAAGCTATTTTGGAGCCTTTCTATTGAAAAATTAAACTCACATTAAACGCATATTTTTAAATGGGATTAAATGTGTTATGACCTATATTATAATTTATATAGAATATATTAGAGCTGTTAATCGCAATAACTTTGAGTGATTAGCAGTTATTTAAAACTACAATAATACTACAATATGTGTTAAGTGTTGAGTGTGCTGAACATATAGACTGCAATAAAGGAAAGCAATAAAATGTATCATTAAGACGATGCTGTTCTGCTTAGAGGTTATTATAGAAGAGGTTATTAGGAAAAAAGTCAAACATAGCTGGCAAACAAATAACCATCCAGCTAATTTGGCCACTTCTGGCTTGTACTTCAACATGCAATGGTCAATAAATTGTTAATCACAATCATTTCCAGGCCAGAGAGTTTATAGCCGGGACTCAGCAACATGTAATCATTATTATCACAGTTATTATTATTGTGATAAACGTCTCTGAGCATATGAGGGGTATTTTCAGTACTTATACAAAACTAAACTCTGTACCGTATGTCAAAGTTTGGTGATTCACTGAAATTGAAAATATTCAGCACATGCTGGTTAAAATATTTTAATTAAATAAGTTGTGTATGCTTTCAAATTAATATATCCTTCAAACAAGTACAAGCAAATAATAAGTAAATGCTTATATTATTGATAGCATCTGCTCTCAGTAGGATTTAATCTGACAATGAATAAAGAGAGTTATAAGTAAACTATAATGGTTTGTCTGTGGCACAAAATCCAACAGAGGCCAGTTGGTCTTGCAAAATAATGCAAAACATTATTTTTATACATCACGCTGTGAATTTGGTCAGATGGTGTTGACGCACTTTTGGCTTTTGTTGTTTTTCTGTATTTTGCCTATTGAACTTGCTGTCGTGATTTCATGAGATGTGACGTCTGTAGTTGAGAAGTTCTGTTGTGCCCCCTCTAAACACCACCTAAACTGAGACTGTGAGTCGTTTGTGTAGAATGTTTTATAGAAGCCCTGAAATACGTCCACATGGCTGACCTGTTCTGTTAGACTGGACATGGACCATGACTGCTTTTTACCAGTTTTAATCTCTGTTTCTCGTTTTCATTCATCATCATGCTTCACTAAGCGTTGGATTCTTTTACATTCTAGACCTGTTTCTTTTTTATCTTGGTAAAAAAACAGCCAGAGCTATTTTTAGCTGAAAAGTGGGCGTAACTGTGATGCATCCCTAATAAAGACAGATTAAGATTAATGACTTGAAGGCCTGTGAATAATGACGGGCAGTGAATAGTAACTACATGAATCGTCTTAAGAACAAGTAACTGATTTGATGTCAACTCATCTTATTGTATTCCTTTGTTTTATTCATAGCCTTTTTAATTTGGCACTGCTGCTGCACTGCTGGTGCATTTAGTTGTTACTTTGGTGAAAATGTGTTGTACCACTACCAGTGCTTTGGTTTGTTACCCCTGCCTGGGTCGGTCAGTAAGTCCTTTACTGACTGTCTATAAGTAGCTTTACTGCCAGTCATCACCCCCCCCCACCTTCATTAGATGATAAATGTTATCCCCGGTCCTAATAGACAACAGAGGCAATTAAGACCCTCTGTATGTCGCATGCCTGCAGCATCCAGATTAAAGTATAGAATGGCTGTGCTCTGATTAGGTGTTATCTCTCTCTTCTCTCCCTCTCCTTTCTCTCTCTCTCCTCTCCCTCTCTCTCTCTCCTCTCCCTCTCTCTCTCTCCTCTCCCTCTCTCTCCTTCTCTCTCTCCTTCTCTCTCTCTCTCTCTCTCTTTCTCCTTTCTCTCTCTCCTCTTTCTCTCTCTCTCTCTCTCTCTCTTCTCTCCCTCCCTCTCCTTTCTCTCTCTCTCTCCTTCTCTCTTTCTCCTTTCTCTCTCTCTCTCTCTCTCTCTCTCTCTCTCTCTCTCTCTCTCTCTCTCTCTCTCTCTCTCTCTCGCACTCTCTCTTTCTCTCTCTTTATCTCTCTGGTGGGAAATGTCTCTGGAGGTCTGGCAGATACAAGAGAGAGGACCACGTTTCCTCTCTTCCTCCCCTCTGGATGGTGCAGAGCGGGTATGGACCCTTGCCTCCATACGTCCCCTCCACATCCTGGTACACATCCCCGGTTGGCAAATCAGCGTCCTTGTATTGTGAGGGATGTGCGACTCAGTCAGGTGGTTTGTTCAATAGGGGGTTTCGAATGATCCAGTGGAGAATCAGATAACGCACGAGCCTGTGTGTGTGTGTGTGTGTGTGTGTGTGTGTGTGTGTGTGTGTGTGTGTGTGTGTGTGTGTATACATGTACACGTACTGCTGGAGAAAGACTGTGTTTTCTTTTCTGGCTGCTCCGCCGCCATCAGACGCTGCTTCTCTGTGGAGGAGGCTGAGGGTGCCAGGAGTCACACAGATGTTGCATTGTGCTCATCTTTTTAAAATCAAGCCAATGAAGAGGCACTGAAGGCTGAAGGGAAACGCGCATGGAATGAGGACAAACTGTGTTGATTTGTTTCTCAGCTGTGCTATCGAGGAGGAAAAAAAGTAAATATATATATATATATATATATATATATATATATATATATATATATATATATATATATATATATATTTATATATTTATATGAATGTGCTTGATTTGGGGCTTGCAGCTTTAAGGCAGCATTCACTGATTCATGATGGCTTGATTCACATCACATCTGGAACATGTATCATGCAAATGTCCGTGTCGAGACCCCCGGGGGAACGGAGGCATTAACCGGCTCTGGTAGCAGATACCTTGTTTTCAGGCTTAAAGATGCCATTAGCAAGATTATATGGTGCCTCACTATGTATCCATAGACGTAGATGGTTCGCTAGTGAAGGCTGTGTGAACATAATAAGACCACCTTTTTTGTGATACAGAGCTCAGGCTGCATCGTGCGGTGGTTTGTGAAAGCAGAGCAATAGTACACCATAACAGACGTTATTATATTCAGCCTGGAATTGCGTTAGTTAATGAGAGTAGATCTGAATTCGTAAGGGTTGATGGTTTTGAATGTAGACCAAATGTAAGTGTACATTAAACCTAGTTCACACGGGCTGCTCACTGAGATTCGCCTGATTAATCATTATCATGCTTGGCGGGAGGCTTTGTGGAGACGCATATAACTGATGTTGTGTGGAGGTCGCTTTTCAGCAGTTAGTCCAGGGTTCTGCTTAAAACCTGCACCTTTTTACGGGTCTGGTGACTCACGCTTCTTCTCTTTCTAGAACGAGTTTGTTATTTTACTGTTCAGTTCAGTGGTTTTCAACTCTGGTCCTAAAGGGACCCACCGGCCTGCAGCCAAAGCACCATAATACAAAAGTCCTCTAATATACAAGCCCTTCTTGAGGTGTAGTTGAGGTTGGGGGTCCTCCCGGATCAGGGTTGGGAACCTCTGGTTCTGTTGCCTGGAGGAGATTAAGGATATTAATAACAATAGATGACCAACTTAAGAACAATCGTGTTATAACTAGTCTTTGTGGCTAATTCCGAAAAATACTAAAATAATAATAATAATAATAATAATAATAAAAATAATAATACAGTATCACTTTGTAGTTCAACAATTACAGACTGTAGTTCATCTGTTTCTCTGTATACTTTGTTACCCTGTTCTTCAATGATCAGGACCACCACAGAGCAGGTACTGTTTGGGTGGTGGGTCATTGTCAGCACTGCAGTGACACTGACGTGGTGGTGGAGTTTTTAAACTCACTCACTGTTCACTCTATTAGACACTCCTATCTTGTTGGTCCACCTTGTAGATGTAAAGTCGGAGACGTTAGCTCATCTGCTGCTGCACAGTTTGTGTTGGTCGTTGTTGGTCGTTGTTGGTCGTTGTTCATCAGTGGACACAGGACACTGTCGGCTGGATGTTGTTGGTTGGTGGACAATTCTTAGTGACACTGTGACACTGAGGTGTTTAAAAACTCTGAGGTGTTTTAAAAACTGCAGTGCTGAGAATAATCCACGTGCACAGCTGCAGTCTTAAGTAATAATAATAATAATAATAATAATAATAATAATAATAATAATAATAATAATAATAATAATAATAATGTGTGTGTGAGAGAGATTTTATAAGTAAATGAAACACATTGATGTGTGTTTATTATTTCAGACACAGCTGAAGTCTTAAGTAATAATAATAATAATAATAATAATAATAATGTGTGTGTGTGAGAGAGATTTTATAAGTAAGTGAAACACATTGATGTGTGTTTGTTATTTCAGACACAGCTGCAGTCTTAAGTCTTAAAATGATTGTAAGTAAGAGAATTAACCAGTAATGGGGTCAAAAGGTTATTGGCAGGGTTGATCTCTGCCAAGTTGTTTCCAATATGTAAGATGTCAAATTCTGTCTAATTCATACTCCAAACAATAGGGGGCAACATATCACCAGAAAATGCTCCTCCTCCTCCTCCCACTGGTGGAAACAGCTTCAATGTGAACTCTTGTTCTACTTTTATTTATATCACATCTTTTGTTCTCTGTCGAATGTGGTTTCTTTTTGAGGGGGCTGACGGGGGCATTGTGTTTACTCTTCCTTCATTGTCTACTTGTTCATGAATAGTAAGAGTTGTAATACACCGTCGGGACAGTAGCACTACTTCTTTATCCTCTCATGTTGGACTGATCCCACTTGACAATACAACAACTCGCTATTAATACAAAGTGCTATTACAGTGACTCTCTGTCGCCTCTTGAGGTACAAAGTGGTATTACGAGACAGGACATCATTCACATTGTGTTGATCATTTTAATATAAACATAAACTCTTACATATTGGTCCTTTAAGCCGTGATGCTGATTTGTGTTTTTATTTACTAGTGTGGTCTGTACTGTTGTCATATATTTAAGACTGAGATGATTCCCAATGGCACAACTGTTTAAGATACCTTGTCAACTTTGCAGGTCCTTTAATATAAGCCAGTATTATCCTGTTGTTAAATAATGTGTGAATAGTTTGTTTTTTAAGAAGAGTCCATATCATAGAAAACTAAGCTTTTTTTTACAAAGATAACGATGTAGCTGTTTTAAAATGTGTTTTTCACTCTGAAGTCAACAAAACTCACACAAATAGAGACTAAGTGACAAAAACAGCCCATTTTCTCCTGCCTATTCATTCTACAGCCGTTTAGCTCTGCCCATTCACACTGAAGTTATAAGGATGGTTTCAACCCGAAGCAAAATACAGAGCAGCCAATTAGCACAGAGCTCATTTACATACACGTGTCTTACTACCACAGTAACAGCCTGTTTTATTAAACGTGATTTCAAACAATAGGGCTCAGAAGATGGCCATGTATAAATGGATTTTTAAATTGATCTGTTTGTCATCGGAGTTAACTTTAAGGGCTTGATTGCAAGATTTGGGAGTGTTGATGGAGTGTAATCACCACTATGAACACTAGATGGCAGCACTGTCTAAAAACCTCCGTGTCCATGGGAGTGGATGTGAGCAGTGCTGAATGTGTGGTTAGTGCACTAACAATGTCAAAAGCAAACACTAAGGGACACGCGTGCGTATCAGTCTGGCTCCAGTCCTTCAAGGGCCTGAGTTATAGGCCTGTACTGGCGAGGCCATTCTGAAGAACAGGCTTCCGTCGGAGGGTCTCGTGGGGGAAGGCGGGAGAAATTGGAACGTTTAGCGTTTATATCGGTTTCTGTTCCGCCGAGGCCTGAATTTGAAGGAATGCTGACAAGTCCATTTCAAGCAGCATGCATAAATACTTCATCTCTCTGTCGTGTTCAGTAGACTGTCAGTCTGAGCACTGTGGAGATGACACAGCGCATGGAAAACAGCAAGTGCTCCTGAACAAACTCCCCCAAGACAGAGACGATGTGCTTCATAATCAATAAATAATTGTTTTTAGTGCCCTGCCTGCATTCATTAATGGGTGAATGTATTTTAATTAAAGTACTCTTTTTGTTGTTTTTTTCTTTCCCTATTATCAAGCGGATGACTCAGAGCGATGGCAGCTTCCATTAGTGACAAAATTGCTGCGTTTATTATTATTATTATATTTATGTTTTGTTTCTTACTCCTAATAGAACAGTACGTGCTTACTGCGGACAGAACCACGACTTTGCAAAGCACTGGTCTGATATAGAGGGTCTCAGGCAGATGTAACCAGGTCATTGTCTATCCTCAAAATCACAAGCAAAAGTTGTAACAGTTTATTATCTGGTCACTTCATTTATGATTCATTTTATTCATACTTTGCTCACCTGTATGTGTCCCTATTATTATTATTATTATTATTATTATTATTATTATTATTATTATTATTATTATTATTATTATTATTATTATTATTATTATTATTATTATTATTATTATTATTATTATTATTATTATTATTATTATTATTATTATTATTATTATTATTGAAGTATTTTGTCTCTTTTATTGATTAGCAGTCAAATATAGTCACAGCCGCATATTACATTATGCATATATAAATGGTAGCTGACCATTCCACACAGTGAGCATGTTTCTTATATTCCTCTCTATGTGTGTTATAGACAGAGGTGTCAAGTAATGAAGTACAAATACTTTGTTACTTTACTTAAATAGAAATTTTGGTTATTTATACTTTATTTATTATATTTAGCTGACTTACTTTACTTCTACTCCTTACATTTACACTCCATTATCTGTACTTTCTACTCCTTACATTTTAAAAATAGTCTTGTTACTGCTATTTCATTTCAGCTTGTTTTCATTCATCTACATTTACATTCCAGTAAAGATTATTGATAACATGTCTTTAAAGTTTGACTTTTGCACCATTACAATACTTAGACAACTAGTCCTCATATCTTCTGCTCCATGAAACACATGTTAATGCTCAGTGGTACACAGATATGCTTCTTTAATATATTTACATTGTAATAAAATACATTTATTTTCAATGGGCGTATATGTGTCTAATGCTCCCAAATTTATCAACATTAACATTTTAATATAACATTATAGTCATTGTGTCTTTTAGAAGAATGGTGTTTTTGGGGGGGAGGTGGGCTTTGGTGCGGTCTAAGCTTTTGTTCTTCATAGCATTTTTTTCCTTACTTTACTTTTACTTTTATACTTTAAGTAGTTCTGAAAGCAGTACTTTTACATTTTTACTGAAGTAAAAAGCTTAAGTTGATACTTCAACTTCTTCAGAAATATTTTTAAACTCTAGTATCTATACTTCTACCTCGGAATGTGAATACTTCTGACACCTTTTGGTTATATATAACATATATATAAATATTTCAACAGTATTAATACAGTAAGTAGAGCTTATACGTCAGTCTGTATGTTTAACCCTTTTCAAGCGTCTCCTTGTGGAAACAGCCCAGTATTATTTACAGTTCTTATCTAATACCTGCTCTGACTGATCAGTACTTCATTAAGCTAAATCAAGATTGCTGATGAAGAAACTGAATACCTTGTTTGGGGCGTCCAGGAGAAATCTGGAACTACACTTTGTTCTTCAAACTGGAGCTCAAGATATGATCTACTTCTTTCACAGTAAGATATTTATGTTACTTTGTATTGTATGTATGAATTTTTACATCTGTAATGATATCTGGGGTTCTTACTGGTGATAATACACTAATTGATCAGATAAAGACTTTAAACAATCAGCTTGAGTGCCTAAAATGTTTTTTTTTCTTTCTAAAAATATATAGTTGCTTTGTGTCCCCAACAGCCTGGAGATCAGTTCTGTGATATTAAACTATATGAGCCCTTTTTAAAATAAAGAAAACAAAAATAAAATAGCGCCGGTATTGGATAAGTACTCATATCAGGAGAGAAGGAGTGGGATTGGTTCGTCCCTAATTATTCACATTATGGACACAG
Source organism: Megaleporinus macrocephalus (assembly GCA_021613375.1). Lineage (NCBI taxonomy): Eukaryota > Metazoa > Chordata > Actinopteri > Characiformes > Anostomidae > Megaleporinus > Megaleporinus macrocephalus. Next base: position 22,925,980 of record CM038712.1, read on the forward strand.
CAGAGAGCTCATGAATTCAGAACAAGGCCAAATATATCTGTGCTTCTTTGATCCAACTCTCTTTCCCATCTTATTGTCCCTCGTCATTGGACTCTCGCTGGCCACACAATGGAAGACCTGAGCACAAGATAACCGAGGAAACCAGAGACTCCTCATCCACTGTCATTACACCCGGGCTATTTTTGAACCTTCCCCCTGCCTGGCACGCTGCTCCTGCCTCAGGTGACTCTTTTTGCAGTGATCATTCAGCAATTAGCCCCCAGGTTACGATGTATGTTCTGTTCGGTGCAGAAGCTTTTGACACATCACGTGATTCATCCTGATCTCACCACTTAAATGAATCACAGAGCTCTACGATCATTATCAAGAAACCAGCACTCTTTGCTTGACATGGATTTGTAATGGCTTGTAATTGGTGTCTGACGTCACTTGTCATTGACTCTACGTGCTTACTGCTGGGTTAAATACAGGTGAAGATCTGTTTTATAGTATTGGGAGAGCAGAACAACCTAGGTTCTTTATATTAGACCACTGATTTATCTTATGTTGGGTAAAGTCGTTATGTCAGATTATTAATTTTTTTTTGTTTTTGCATCTAATTTTTTCATTTCTGACAGACAAAAAGGTCACAGTATGTGCAACATTCTCTCCAAAATACATACAGATGCACAAAGTATTAAGGTTTTGACAGCTCATTGCTAAAATTGTTTACTGTTATAAAATCTTCTTACTGCCTTTGTATTCCTACAAACATAAACATTATGCTTCTTTTTAGTGCTTTTCTGCATTTTATTATTTTTTCAAGGTTTTGCTTCAGCTGATTTGTATTTGAGATATATTGGATAATAGTGTAGGTCGGGAATTTCCATACAAGTAAGGAGTTGTCAGAAGTTGTCATGTGTCAAACAAAGAATCCTCACGTGACATTGACTGTAAAGTTTAAACGCTGTGTTGTTAATATTGTTGTAGCTGATGGAAACTGCTGGTGTTGTAGCAGTTACATACACACACACACACACACTAACACACATTTATTGATTAGCAGTGGCGTGTAATCACATACTCATATTACATTATGCATAGACAAATGATAGCTAGCAGTTCCACACATTAAAAAAAAAAAAAAAAAAAAAAAAAAAAAAAAAAATATATATATATATATATATATATATATATATATATATATATATATATATATATATTTAAATATTCAAAGAGTATGAATACAGTAATTGATTATTATGATTATTGACATCTGTTCTAATGATATTTGGTGTTTTTACTGGTGAATATACACTTATTGATCAGATAAAGGTTTTTAAACAATGAGCTTAGATGCCCAAACCTTTTTTTAAATTTATTTATTTATTTATTTTTATATAGAGAGCTGCCCAACACAGACACACACACAACACACACACACGAGTTCATGTGGAGCAGCTGTCATTAAGAAAAAAACAAAAACAACAAAAACAAAAATAAAATAAATTTATCATATATATATATTCACAGTATATATACATTTTAAGATAAACGGGGTCTTATATTTTACCAATTTATTTTCCCAAATTGAGTCTTTTAAAATGATTTAATGTGAAATGCAATAGGTTTGCCAAAGCTAATGCTAGTAGTGCACGCTTATCTTATGTACTTACATTGGAGGAGTCTAATGTTGAGCACTATAGGCAAGCTGATATTTCCCAGTTTTTAAAAACTATTTTAGGAGAACTTTCATAGGAAAAGACACGCATCACCATATGTGTAGGTTTGCTAATGCTTATGCTAGTGCACCCTTATACTACTTGTTAACATCCAAAGGTGAAGAATACTGCTATTTAGTGGTGGGGGGTTTAGATGCAACACAAAATGAAGCCCTGTCTGCCACAAATCTTAGATTATAAACTAGAGTTTAAAAATGTAAGAAATGTTTTGTTTAAAAATCCAATATTTGAGACTCTGCTTTATAAAATTTTTGACGTTTGGCCAAAAGCGTATTTAAGAACTGAAAGTGAAAACACATCCTTTACAGAGAACAAAAGTAAAAATTTTCCTGCCAGTGAGCAGTTACAGTTTATTAGAGTCTTTATATGAAAATGTGCCATAATGTTTGCACATGTTGTGTTGTATGGGCATTGCATGATGAATGGGCCAATAGAAATGCTCCAAAAAATTCCCACCAAATCATTGGTCTGCAGCCAGGCATTCCTGTTCTTAGGGTCTTACTGTTTTCAGGAACGCCCACTTTTTTTTAATTGGCTAAAACAAGAACGTCCTCGCCTTTTCATTCGCTTTAACACAGAACCCCTCCCCCCCTTCCTCATTTACTTCAACATGACCCATTCCTTGTTTTCACTGGTTCTGTTTCCTGTGGTTACTCACTTTTCCGCCGGGAGATGCACTTACGGCACAATAAAAGAGCGCCCTCTGCAGTTGAGGTTTCAGCTATTTAAACTGTATTGTACTGTAGAATTTGTCCGTAAGCCTTTTTATTTATTTGGCCATATTTGAACATCTCCTGTCCGTCTGGACACATTTCTTCTCTTTCAGATGTTCAACAAATCATCATCGTCATAAAACTGTAGCGTTAGTTTATGTTTTAGTATGTTTTATTTCCAAAGTTTGTCATAAGTGGCATGAATGACACTTTCCAGTCCTTCCAGAGTCGGTTCATATTATTCGATTTGGTGATTTCACGTTACCTTTGATTGTAGCATTATTGAATTATAAAACAAAGTAACTGTGTTGTATGTGTCAAACACAAAACACATCGACATGTACTCTCCAGTGAAGCAACTCGTAAAGAGAATTAAAGAGCAGCCTACTCTGGTGTTCGTGTGTTTGTGTGTGTTGCTGTGTCTAAACAGTGTTTTAAGGCTTGTGACTGTAAAACACTACAGGAACTGCTATTAATTTGAAATACATCCTTCTCTGTTAAAATCTCCTAACATATAGCAGCACTACAAAACACTCCTGTTTTCTATATTGGCCTTTTGGGAGCGGTTATGTTTAAGCCATATTGGGGGGTTGGGAGCTTGAACAGCCTATGGCTTCAGCTCTACCCTGCAGTTTTGGACATTCTTTGGACAGTGCTGGTATAAAAGCTTAAGACGTGTGGAGGTTCACTGGCAGTTTTGCATGGTAGATTATAATGATGCCTGGTTCCATTTACCACCACTGTAAAAATATTAAAGTGAGTCAGCTTCTCTACAGTGGAGCATCTGTCTAGTCACACTGCATGACTTTGTTCTGAATCTAAAAATTAAGTAATAATATTTTCTTTGGTGAAAATTTGCTTCAATAACTTCCATATAGATTTTTTCCAACCTTGTACTAGTTGCTTTGCGGGAATGAAATTGTGGGCGGAGTATGGATATGTCAACTGAAGCATGGCTTTCTGCCGTGTATGTTTGAGAGATATAGAGTGGGAGGCTGAGAGTGAGAGTGTGTGTGTGTGTGTGTGTGTGTGTGTGTGTGTGTGTGTGTGTGTGTGTGTCTGTGCGTGTCCCAGGCCTGGAGACGTATAGTGTTAAATTTCAAGGTCTGATGGGTATTCATAGAAGTGACAGACTGCTATAAGACCCTGCAGATGCTCAGCTCCCAGAGGTCTGCTGGCTCCTGCCTTACTAACCCCCACTCACTACACTGCACTGTCCATTTAGCTCAGTCTGGCTCAAGCCGGCTACTTTGATAGTGTACTGTTTCCCAGTCTGCTGGAAGAGAGGAGAAAAGGCTGAGGCGTTTTTTTTCCTGAGCATCTTTATGCATGCTGTGGTGCCTGGGGCCTGTTGTACGGACGCTTTGGCAGACAGGCTTGCCATCACGGGGTGATCATTTTCATAATGGACTTCATTGCTGTTTGTAGCAGTTCTCTCAGGAGGCCTGGAGAAATGTCTGTAGGGCACTCGTGAACAGGGGACCCCAATCACACACCTTATAATTGGTAGGTTAATAAAAAGGAAAGGGCCAGCGCCAGCGTGGGCACTGCGTTGTGGTGTTAGAGTAGCACTGTGTGGATAGTAGTAAAAGTGTGTGTATGTATGTGTATATATATATATATATATATATATATATATATATATATATATATATATATATATATATATATATATATATATATATATAGTTTAGAATTTCTTTTCATGCAATTCACAAACAGTATTATCCATTTCACAATTAATTTAAGTGTATCAGATGATTTTTAAAGAATAAAAATGTTTGTATTAAAGTTTATTTTTGTATAGAGGCTTATTTTGCATATAGTCCTATTATCAGCAATTCTCAGTCCTCTGGGTAAATCTCCTGGTATGGCCGCCAATCCCAGTTAAGGATGTTATTGGGCTAACTGGTTGTTAGGACACTCTTGCTCAATTGTGATGCACAGCTGAAAAACATTCTACTAATAAGTGAGCATAAAAGGGAGAACAACATTCTAGGTTAGTTCAGTATCTGGAGTATCAGCAGTTGATGGCTTGCTGACCGACTCAAAATGGCCAGAAAAAAACAACCCAACAGACCCATTAGTCCATTGTTGTGTTAAGGAAGGAAAACTACTCTATTGAAATGTATGTTTGTATGTATACACCAAGCTGCCCTGTTGTAGGTACAGCTCCACATTGTTAGCCCCCGTTCTTCAGTGTTCAGGATGCCCACAGGACCACCAAGGAGCAGGTATTATTTGGAAGGTGGATCATTCTCAGCATTACTGTGACACTGATGTGGTGGTTAGTTAGTGTGTGTTGTGCAGGTGTTAGTGCTGGACGATATGGCCAAAATTAATATTGCGATATATTCCTTAATTTCGGTCTATACGATATAATTCCGATATCGATTTAAATAATTTGAAGGCCTCAGAAAAACTCCCAAGAATCCCTGTAATGGAAGTCTGTATCTACTTTTATCAGTATACATAACTTTGCCTTTAAATTACAACAGAGGCCAAGTTTCTTATTCTTTTAACTTTTTGACCGTTATGTGTCAGCCCGGATACAAAACATAAAAAGTCTTCATATACATAAAAAGAACATGACATCCCTGTCAAATAAGCAATCCTCAGGGGCCAGGCTTCCGGATTAGACAATATCAAAATACTAAAGGGCCAGTCTCTCTTTCCAAAAGTATTATTCATACATTATATGTATATATATATAAAAATACTGTATTCAAAATATGAAAAAAGACAAATGTACAGAATAATAAAAAATAACTAATTAATTTTACTGTAATTGCAGCAGTTAAAATATACACACTAAAAATTTTGTCTAAACATGTGCTGACATGCTGCTCACTAGATAATGTTATGAAAATCAGTCAAACATTTGTAGGCTGAAGTGTATATGCTTATACAAGAAATATAGCTTGTATAAAACCACAAGCGTTAATCAACTCTGCCCCGTAACACCTGGAAACGCAAGCACATGATATAATTGGACAACGCAAGGAGCACCTTTGTTAACATGCGGCAGCTGAAGAGGGAAAGTGCGTTCAGGTCGGTTGACGCGACGGAGCAGTGTAAATGCAAAGTTAGCGCTTTTTTGACGTAACCATCACTGCATGCAGTTCTGTAAGTTCAGGAGTTCAGTCAGAACAATAACGGCAACAATAATCATTTATACTCAACGTTAAATACGGATGCGCATAGAGCTTTCTGACAGCACTCTGTGTTTATTTTGTGTGTAATATGTTTTCACAAAGCTCACTGATACAGACGGAACAGAGCAGTAGCGGTGCAGAGCGTGGGGGTAGTGCAAGACGTGACCACTTCCATACGAACGCGGGGCAGAGACAAACCATTGTGACATACCATCTTCGTTTTTTAAAGTAAATAAAGAACTACGAGCTCATCCGCCTGAACTGCCCTCTTCTAGAAGTGTTACTCAGCAACCTTGTAAACGGAGCTGACGCAGAGAATGTGTGTAGCAGTGGACGATCAGTCTTAAATCTGTCTTACGTTTATTTAACTTTACCTCGTAACACAGCTGTGAAACGTACTGTACAGTTATGTACTGCTGCCACCGTCAGGTGAAAGGAACAATTGCAACATACCGACGGGCCATTACGGTTGATTCCACAGCTACCCTGCCGTAAATAACACATATCGAAATGATATGAATGAATGAGATGATATCACCGTTATTGAAACATATCGAAACATATCATGTCCGCTCTAATAGACACTTCTGACTTGTTGGTCCACCTTCTAGATGTAAAGTCAGAGGCGACAGCTCATCTGCTGCTGCACAGTTTGTGTTCCTCTAGTCCTTCATCAGTGCTCACAGGATGCTGCCTACAGGACGCTGTTGACTGGGTGACACTGAGGTGTTTAAACACTCTGGCAGCACTGCTTTGTCTGATCCACTCACGCCAACACAACACGCACTACCACGTCAGTGTCACAGCAGTGCTGAGAATGATCCACCACCCACATAATACTTGCTCTGTGGTGGTCCTATGGGGCACCAGACCATTGAAGAGCAGGGGTTACCAGCTGGGGAACTTGTTTCTTAAGAACACTGTTTATGGACATAGTTGCTCTAAAGAACATTAAACAGGCCGTGTAGTAAAAGTACTTCACAGTCGAAAGTAAATCCCCTTATTACTGATTTATGTGTAACAGATTGTTAATGTTATTTTACCCTGTGCAGTCTCTGGTGCTGAACACAGATCTGAAGGCGTAGTTCAGCAGGGACAGGTGTCCTGAGACTTTTGACTCACCCTGTACAACTACAGAGTTCAAATTATGTAGAAAACTAAAAACGAGACACTTGGATGATATACAGGTGTAAATGATTTCAGGTGCAGTGGGGCGGTCTGATTTAGGAGTATGATGGAGTGATGCTTTGTAATAGAAAAGCAGATACTATTCCAGTATATGTCAATATGTTGAATACACTCTACGTCCAGAAGTATCTAAATACAGACACATTTTTAAAGTATTTTAAAGTGCACAGGTGTTCAATCAATCAATCAATCAATCAATTAATCAACCTTTTTTTATCCCGGAAATACATTGAGGGGTGACCCTCATTTTCAATGCAGCTGAGCATTTACATTTTAAGGGATTGAAAGCAAAATGAGCAAAAATAATAATAATAAATAAAATACAAATTTTAAAGAAACATTTAATATAGATGCATAAAATATAATGTAAAAAGGTTTAGAAAAAAAATTATAAAAGAATATAAAATAAACATAAAATGCATACAAATAAACAAATAAGATAAAAATTTAAATCCTAATAGAAAGATACACTCATTTAAAACAATCACAAGCTTTCTGATGGTGGTTAGAAACTAAGAGTTTAAAATGGATCAGTGATCCCAGCGAGCTGAGCTTCAGAGTTTCCTGTAGAGAATTCCAGCTCGCTGGTTCAAATTTACACACACTTATTGTATTTAACATCCATAGACCATCAGTGGAATTGTGCTATCTGGAGCTCCATCTCATACCTTTGGGAAGACTAAAGCATGTGAATCTATTCTAGTGGACCCCAAAAATAAAACACTGCATATCAGGTCCCATTTAAGCAATTATAATAGCCTGTATGGACCAACACTGTCCAATGTTTTACCTGTACTGTAAATTAACCCTGTATCAACCACTACACCTTTACACACTGCCATCAGAACCTGATCGAATATTCTTAGAGTAATCAAATCTTCACTGTAATGGTACAACATCTGCTGTTTGCAGAATAACAGAAGCTGTAGCTCCTTAGTAATACCAGAAGAAATGTTGGCGATGGCTACAAACAATCTAATTGCATTCAATTTCAGATTTCAACTTTAAGATCAGTGATTAAAACAGAAAGTTGACCTCTAATGCACAGACCCTATACTGCAGAGGACGTTGCTGTTCTTATAGCCAGTCTTTAAAGTTATGCATCTCTATAAGGTGCCTGGAGTGTTATACAATCTAGACTAAATGCTTTATTATCTATAGACAGTAGCTTGTACCTACACCCTGAGGGTGAGTCTCCTGGCCTGCTCTCAACTCGCCGGTTCATGTTGGTGATGGTGGAGGGGGGGCAGAGGCAGTGCGCATGTCTAACTTACTGAGGCAGAGGAATAAAATGCGGAGCATGAAATTAGCTGTGGCTGAGAGCTAAATTGCTACTGTTCATTTCTTCTCCCCTCCTCCATACTCGCTCACATTTGACATTCAGTTATTGTATTTTCCTTCCCTCTATTTGCTAAATGTGGCTTCTGTTCGCTCTCTCAGAACGGTAAAGCTGCCGTGGCGTAATGCTTATGCGAGCTGTAGGCCTTTGTGATAACTGTTTTTATTTATTTATTTATTTATTTATTTATTTGGAAGAGCACGGCCTGGGCCACACATACGTCTACACCCTCAGGATTTATTAACTCGGGGGCTTCTGGGAAAAATAGCCCGATAATTGGCCGCGATGGCTGAATACAGTTTGCATTGTAGAAGCCGGCTTTTAGCTTCTCTCTACGTTAATTAATGGAGATCTCAAATGATGTGACCGTAGCAGGGGTCCTTTAGTGAATCCCATTATGGATTCCTGACAGCGGGCCCGCATTGCTGACCAACAGCGGCTTCGGAGGAGAAAGGCTGTTTATTACTACCGGCAGTCGCGTTTACAGTGTTTTGAAAGTGCGTATATTAGGCGCTGTACAGATTTCATTATCTCCGAGCATGCTGCCTGTCAGGAGGCTTTAAAAGAGGACTCCAGATAAATATGTACATAATGTTCCTCACTCTTCGGCGCTGAGGTGTGTATCCGAGCTGGATTTGGCCCCAGAATGGGAGATCGTTGCCAACAATTTTCTCGTCTGTCTCGGAGAGAGAGAGAGAACAGCGTTGGGTGGGTCTTTGTATCGATTGCGTTCCAAATGTTTTCACATGCTACGGGATATGGTCGTTAGGTCAGTCAGTTTTCTTAGCGATAGACTGACAGTATTTTTTATTGCCTCTAAATGATTCGGCCTGGAAGAAATAAAAAATAAACACCTTGCAAATCTCCGCCAGTCGCAGCCTTATGGAGTTCTACACCTCATTCTAGACCTTCTGTCCACGAAGATCATGCTATTCGTGTTTCTGCATGTGCTGCCGATTCTGACTCAGGAATAACAGGCGAAACCATTTCCTCGACTTAATAACAGTTCATACAGGCCACTTTCCCAAACAGCTGCTTCCTCGCTGCCGCGCAGACGCACCTCCAGGCGCTTGAAGCTGCTCTTGATTGGCAGAGACTCATTTACTGTGCGTCTGGGTTTGAGTAAGGCTTTCAGCGCTCTTTGCCCCGTCTGCACTCTGAAGTGCCTCCGTTCTTGAATGAGAGAGAAGAACATGGATATGCAGCTAATTAGCACAGACTGCCGATAGGTGAAGGAAGCGGGAAATGATGGACTTGGAATTGTAACGTCCCCAGGAATTCAGTCTAATGTTTCCTGATTGGAAAGCAATGTTGACGTTTTGTAAATAGATGCATTTACAGTCTAGTACATTGCATCCCACTATGGGTGGGTCTCAAAACCTAGTGAGGGTCTACATAGACAGCATTTTACGCCATAGTATGCGCTCCCGACATGTAGGCTGTCCCAGTTCTTAGATATCTTTAACATGCTGTCTACTGAGGTGACTTATTTTGGCCCGATTTTAAGGAAGCATCGGATGCTTCCTCAGCCGCTAAAGCAATCCCATGATGCAACGCAGGCAAATCTACGAGCAGTGAAGTGGTTTTAAAATGTAAGTTATTTTGATTCTCTCTGGTGTTTTAATGTGTTTCTTGTCATAAAATCACACAAAACAGTATTTTATTAACAACTTCTCAACGAGTCGTTGATCATTTCACAGTTTTATACTCGAGCCATTAGCATTTATGCTAGCGGATTTTTAAGTCTCGGGCTATTGTTTTGCATGCCGGCTGGTAACTTGGCAACCAACTAAACCACTGGTCAGGTTCTGCAGTGGGAACAAGCCGTGACGCAGTTGCTCTCTAACTAGAGCATCTCAATAATCTGTTTTATGAGGAGAGATGTCAGACTGAACATGCTTACTTAATCAGCTGCCTACCTAGACAGCCTACTTAGACACTCACTAGGCTCACCTAATGTTGGCAGTAAGTTCTTGTGAGCATGGTCAGTTACTTCATGGTTCACTCACATATCATTCTACACAACTGAGTCGCGTTATTATATCAAGAGTAAACGCCGGTTGGTTTTCTCTCATAGTCCATGCAGCCAGGCCAGCTGGACATTTGGAATTCACACCAAGTGTAATGTGTATGACTGAGTGTCTGCCCTGTCACAGACTGGCAACAAGCACTGGGATAGGGTCCAGCACCCCCACAGTCCAGGAGGATAAGCAGCTTAGACGATGAAGAAATCAACGAATAACATAGAATAATGCATTCTTACAAATAATTAACACCTACAGATTTCAATAAAAGGTGTGAGAATAAAAAACCTATTCAACATTTGCTGGAACACAACATCATGTAAGGACTCTACACTAGAACTGTACATCCAGGCCAAGATCCAGACAAGAACCTTTATTTTCCATGTGTGCAGAATGGGACAGATGGACCATATAAGGTGTACAAATCTACAAATACAGTCAGAATTTTAGCTAAATGATGCACACTTCCTGTTTAGAGCTGGTTGGTTATGATACCTGTATTCTGTATGTTCCTGTCCCGGGATCTCTTCACATCTGGATGCCCTTCAGCGTCCTCTTTGTTCCCCCAGTTACATTGATGTAGAAGTTCCGACAGGCTTGCTAAGAGGGAGTCGGGAGTCTGGTCCTGTGACCCCACAAATATGGAACAACCCTTCCTACTTCATCAACTTCATTGTTGTTTGTAAATATATTTACAAATTAAAAACATGCATCTTTTTATTTTTCTACATTATTTAAGCTGCCGTTTACAATGTGTGGAAGTTTGATTAATGGGCCAATAGAAATACTTCAAATTAGCTTTCAGGTATTTTATGTGATATATTAAAATATTAAGAGAATCCAGAGAAATCTATGTCCATAAAGATAAGGGCTAAAACACAATGAATGCCCATGACATGCAAACCTCCCAGCCCTCCTGCATTGATAAACCAATCAATCAATCAATTAACATTCATTGGTATAGCACTTTTTTGCAACCAGTGTTGTCTTAAAGCAGCTTTACAGAAAACCAGTTCTGAAAAATAGGAAACAAGAAAGATAGAAAGAAAGAAAGAAAGAAAGAAAGAAAGAGTCCATGCATAAGCATATAAACGTGAGAAAGGGTATCCAGGTCCAAGCCCCCCTAGAGCAAGCCAGAGGTGACAGTGGCAGGAAAACTCCCTTGGTAAGAGAAAGAAACCTGGAGAGGATACCTGGCTCAAGGGAGAAACGTATCCTCCTATGGTCAACCCCGGATAGAGAGAGAATGACATAGCTAAGATTTTATAACAAGATACAAGAAGAAGCTCGGCTTGAACATATTTCATAAATATTCTCATGTAGCAGAAAGTAATGTAAAAGCTTCTCTGGTTCTCTGTCACAGTGAAACCAGCAGGTTTCTCTGATGGATCTCAGTTCAGGAGCTCGGGAAAACTATTCTCAATTATAACTGTCCATCTCTGCATCCACAAATGCAAAGTAAGACTGCACTATACACAGAGGAAGTCATACATCAGCAGTGTTCAAGACACACCACCTACTTCTCAGGAGTTGAGCTCAGCTGAATTGTTTTTGGAAATAGTAGACATGATTCTCCAGGCCAAACATAAAAGCATATCTTAATTGTTACCAGTATAAAGTTCAAAATCCAGTGTGTGTCATAGTGAGAGGGTTATTAGTGGGTAACTTGCACTTGAGTGAAAGCAGTCTTTTACAAAGTCAATGATTATTTCAGCATGACAACACAAATCCATTCAGTACAAGTCAAAACATGTTTTTTAAGCTGAATTTGACAATAAAGATAAGCAGAACATATAAAACTCAGTTTGTGTCTGAATAATTTTTTAGGTACTGTTAGAAAGAGAGCAGGTAGTAAATATGCTCCTGTACCCACCCTTTGGAAAGTATTGCAGGTATCAAATATCAAATTTGGAATTAGTATATATTTACCAGAACAGTGAGGCAAAACATCAAATAATGTATTTTTATACCATTTTTAATTGAAAACAAACTTATCTAAAGCTAATCACTGTTTCTTGGCATTTCACATACTGTCCCAACTTTTTTTGGATGTGGGGTCATACTTTGAACATTAACCATCTGCAAATATCACAAAGATGACTTCGGCTAACTTTGCATGGTGATGCCACAATTTAAAAAACAGAGGAAATTTATTTCTCTTGATATTGGCCCTTTAATGTGTGGCACTTCTGATTTCCTGGTGAATTTAGTTTTTGCAGATCTCTGAATAACTACATGCAGTGATGTATGTTGATACATATCATGAAAATGTCATCTAGCAGTGTGATGCTTGTTTTGCCCAAATTCTTTGTTCCAGCACATTTTGGCTCGGTGCTCTGAAATGTGAGCTGTGGGGTGAACCAAGAGCCAGAAAGAACCAGGATGCTGCTGGCTGGATCATATGCGCTATTGCTGGCTGGATGCCTGTCCTGCTTTACATATTTGGCTATAGTCTATAGACTCCTGGGGCTTTAGTCCATCATTGGAGTCTCTCTGGCTTCCCCCTCCCCCACCACTGGTCATGCCTTCTGAGAGGGGTGGGTAGAACACCTGGGAGGTGCAAATAGCGGCAGGGACTATTGAACCTTCAAATTAAGTCACCCTTGAGCGAATGGTGTGCAATGTTAGGTGGCTTTTGTAATCACACGTGTCGTGATGCTTCCGAAAGCTTGGGAAGGGGAAGAGACGCCCGTCCACCTGGTTAATGCTGTGCAGATGTTTGGGAATACTGCAGATGTGGGAGGGGAGGAAGATGGCGTCTGCGCTAGCTCCTTCTTTTTATGGCAGTTTGGTGAAAACACTGCGGGATGCAGTAATGTGTCGTCCTCTCGCCTTTTAACGCCGTGGCAGAGAATGTTATCTTCAGTTTGCGCGCCGCAGAGAGTCACTGTAAATCAGCTGCTCGTTAGGTTGCACCAGTGCATGAAATGACCACTGTAATGAATTTCCTGGAGAAACATTAGCGTGCTCCTGTCTCTGGATTACACTCTGCTGTCGAGCAGGTGTTTGAGCAGGTATTTCTCTGAATACCCCACAGAACAAACGGGCAAAGTGGCTAACGACGTAATTGTAATGGAAATAGCGATGCGCTGTAATGAGACACTCAGGACTTGGTGCACTTTTACATACTGATGCAGCCTTTAGAATATGATGCAGTGCAGTTTTTCTATAAAAGGAGAAACATCTGCACTCCCAATGCACCATTTATTAATTGTCTTTGGTGCTAAAAGCCCTAATTTTGTTTTTAACTCTGGTGTGGTTTCAATTTACCATGTCTTTTAGTGCATGCACTGCATTTTCCTAGTAATGTGTGTTGTTCAATGCAGGCCTACACCAGTACTGATGCCATACTACTGTTGGCTTCAGTGCTGGCACCAAAACCATGTCGGTATCAGTGATGGGGATACTCACACCATGAAGCGATACACCAGTAAATAAGACTTGTTGGCCCTGTGGGTTGACAAGCAGCATTAAAAATGCAAAATCTGGCAAAATCTGGAATGCCAGTGTTTGGTAGTAATGAAGTGGCAGTGGTTGGTGTGGTGTAGGCGTGTTACACTGCTGTTCTCCATGCTATACACTGCGGTTCAATTCCCCACCTGGGTAATCACCTACACTATACCAATTAGAGTACTTGGGTAAGACTCCTAACACTACCTTCACCTACCTGTGTACATGTAAACTGTAACACTACCTTCACCTACCTGTGTACATGTAAACTGTAACACTACCTTCACCTACCTGTGTACATGTAAACTGTAACACTACCTTCGCCTACCTGTGTACAGGTAAACTGTAACACTACCTTCACCTACCTGTGTACAGGTAAACTGTAACACTATCTTCACTTACCTGTGTACAGATAAACTGTAACACTACCTTCGCCTACCTGTGTACAGGTAAACTGTAACACTACCTTCACCTACCTGTGTACAGGTAAACTGTAACACTGCCTTCACCTACCTGTGTACAGGTAAACTGTAACCTTACTTTAACCTGTGTACATGTAAACTGTAACACTACCTTCACCTACCTGTGTACAGGTAAACTGTAACACTACCTTTACCTACCTGTGTACAGGTAAACTGTAACACTACCTTCACCTACCTGTGTACAGGTGAACTGTAACACTACCTTTACCTACATGTGTACAGGTAAACTGTAACACTACCTTTACCTACCTGTGTACAGCTAAACTGTAACACTACCTTCACCTACCTGTGTACAGGTAAACTGTAACACTACCTTTACCTACCTGTGTACAGGTAAACTGTAACACTACCTTTACCTACCTGTGTACAGGTAAACTGTAACACTACCTTCACCTACCTGTGTACAGATAAACTGTAACACTACCTTCACCTACCTGTGTACAGGTAAACTGTAACACTATCTTCACCTACCTGTGTACAGGTAAACTGTAACACTACCTTTACCTACCTGTGTACAGGTAAGCTGTAAGTATAAGAGCGTCTGCTGAATGCTGTAAATGTACAGCAGTGGGTGATACACCAGGTTGAATTGGTCTGAAGATATCAGGTTCACCAGTGTTCTGCATATAAACTAATTAACAGCATACAAACAGTGTGAGACACACTAACTGGAGCCCCTCATTCGAACGACTGAGTCAGTCTTCTTTTAGTAATCACTCTTCTCCTGCTGTGTAGTCACTTATGGTTAATGTCAGTCCAGATTGTTATCGAGGGAGCGAACATTAGAGAGACATATGGAGGGAACAGACAGTCTCCTGGGGTAAAGAGAGCCTTTAGTCTTGGTTTAGCTTTCAGCTTAGGAGCCCTTTAGCCAACCTTGTGTGTCCAGCAGTGCCCCTCTGTCGATCAACTGCATCGCACAGCAGCCTGTTGCTTTAATCAAGCTGAGCATATTTAGCCCAGCTAGAATTTGTTAGTTTGTTTTTACCTGTTGTGCACAACAAACATATTTTACCTTTACTTTCGTTGTTAAATGTTGAACTTAATATTAATTATATGTAGTTTATATACAGTACAATGATTTTATATATATTGTATCTGGCACTGACCCAGTCACACCCAGCTCAAACTATGTCTGGTGGAACTTAACCTTACATCAACTTTGAAATCACCATTGACCCTAGATATTGTGTGCAGGTCTGGTTACCTTGTACAGTACAGTGCAAAGTCACTTTGGTACATTATTATGTATAAAAAGCTATATTTCTAGACAAAAACTTTTATTTACTTTGCAAAACACTTTATATTTGAAATATTCAAACCAGTATTAATACAGTAAGTAGTGCTTTTACATACGTCAGTGTGTTTATTTAACCCTTTCCAAGCTTCTCCTTGTGGAAACAACCCAGTATTATTTACAGTTCTCATCTAATACCTGCTTTAACTGCTCAGTACTTCATTAAGCTAAATCAAGATTGCTACTAAAGGAACTGAATACATTCATACAATGTCTGGGGTGTCCAGGAGAAATCTGGAACTACACTTTGTTCTTTAAACTGGAGCTCAAGATATGATCTACTTCTTTCACAATAAGATATTCATGTTACTTTGTATTGTATGTATGATTATTTACATCTGGTCTAATCATATCTGGTGTTCTTACAGGTGAACATACACCTATTGATAAGATAAGGCTTTTAAACAATCAACTTGAGTGCACTTTATTGGAGTATCATCCTGTACTTAGAAGCAGCTGTTGGTATCAGTATACAAATAATCATAGGAAGTATTTATCAGCTCACTGATTTATTGCTAGTTATCAACAGTGGGTTTGAGACAGAGACGCAGAATTTAGGGGGTTAAATTTTCTTTTCTTTTTTAAATGCATGATCATCCTGAGCTCTGATCTGAGATCAGAACATCTAGTCTCGGTTTTGCTTCATTTATACGTGATTGTTCTGTGAAAGCTGTCCTGCGTCTACATGGACCATCACAACAAGTCAGTTTCTTTTATAGAGCAAGAAGAAATTTTTCCCAGATAGAAAGAAGTTTCTGTACTTGGTGTGAAATAATATAATAGCAGCTTTACAGGAGACGATGAACGCATTGCTTTTTTGGTGAACAGTTGTTTTTATTGCTTATTTTGAAACGAGACAACATAGAACATCCCCAACCCAACCCTTCCCCCCATCCATCCCAGTGTGTGTTAGTACATCTATGACAATACTCAGAAGCACATATTATAATACATATGCTAATAGAAAAGATAATACATAAATAAATAAATAAATAAATAAATAAATAAATAACCAAAAATAAATAATTAAAATATAATAAAATAATTCTTTACTGTCAATGAAAGTTAATATAAAGTGATTTTAATAAGTGATTTTGGAACATTTCTATTGGTCCATTAATTATTAAAATATCACAGGATATAAAGAACAGCTGTCGTGTTCAAATGATGTAAAAAATGCAAATACATGTTTTTTTTTGAGGATGTATAACCATAACGTACCCCTAGTTTAAAATTTTAACTGTACTTTTATGTACATTGTCCATTTTTACAAAACTACTCATTGTCACAGCCCAGTATTTCAATAGTATGTCAGATATTAATTACTATGCGTTGAAAAGTATTAGTGTATATTTCAGTAATACCTGAATACACTGACTGATTTCATTGTGCAAGTACATTTAGAATGCTTTTAAGATATTTTGTGTACTTAAATCTGTCTGCTTTATCAGTGCACTCATTAATACCTACCATAAAGTCATTTAATTTATTATAATTTGCTGAATAAATAAATAATATCCCTGCATAATATTATCCCAGGCAGTGTCGTGTCTACAGACAGGTGGACCAGTGAGTGTCATTGGCCCCAAAATGATCAAAGCTCCCCCAGTTCGTCCCCACAGTGGGCTCTGTGCTCTCACATCCACATGCAGTGCATTAGAAAGAGCAGGATTCTTAGAAACCATTTGCGCTTTATAGGCTGTGAAGGCTGTCTGATCGAGCTTTATTTCTGCCCCACAGTCGGTGCTTTAATTACGGCTCCGAGTCTCCACTGCGGGAGAAGATAGCTCTGACAGGCGGCTCTTCCCAACGCACAGAGAGATTAGTCTGAGGAATAGACTGTTTCATGCACTTATAGAGGAGACCAGTCAGCCTGCACTTCTTTTACACAGCACAGACATGCTTAAAGGCCATGCAGTCGTATATGCTCTGTTTAAGTGTCTGTGTTTCGTCACATATGACACACACAGTTGTATACAAAGTTTGGAACCTTCCCTTCCATTGGCCAAATTACAGTCTCTGTTGTCCTGAAAGTAGAAGATTCTACAGGGAACATTACATGCACCTATATATATATATATATATATATATATATATATATATATATATATATATATATATATATATATATATATATATATATTAATTAAACACTGGCAAGAAGTAATCCCGTGGTTGTGGAAAAGATGTTACAGTGTTTCATCCAGCAAAGAAAACAATTAAGGAGAAACTGGAATTGGGTTCAGAATGGTCCAGCACCTGGAAGGAGAGTGGAGAACCTTAAATTCACGGACACATGGTCGGCCATAATTGGAGATCACTTACACGCTTGTTGAAGCCTAATGGTAAAAACTGAACAGTAGAACTCACAGCTATGTTTAACAGTGAAACTTCTGGCCCATGGATCCATTCTGGATCCATCTAGCAAAGTTTTTATCTCCTGGGGTTGGGCCAGCTTCCTTGGGGGTTCCTGCCATAAATGACAGGAATTAACTTCTTGTAAACTCTATCATTCAGAGTACCTATCTGTATAAACAGTCTTTTGACAGACGCCATTGTATGTGAGAAATATTCACAACAACAACAATGTAATAAACAATTAAGGAGAAACTGGAATGTGTGGAATTGGGTTTAAAATGGTCCTGCACCTGCAAGGAGAGTGGAGAACCTTAAATTCATGGAAACATGTTCAGCCGTAATTGGAGATCACTTACGTTGGTTTAAGCCTAATAGTAAAAACTGAACAGTAGAACTCATGACTTTGTTTAACAGTGAAACTTAGAGCATTTCCACAAGACCAGAACTCTCAGGATTGGGACTAAACAGCTGCATGGACATAAGAAATCCACTTATTACTGAGACTAATCTGGAATAAAAGATGATGAAAGAAGGTCATGTGGTCCAGACTGGCCCTGTTCCAGAGTGATGGGAGCATCAGGGTAAGAAAGAAAGAGCATGTAACAATGCCCCATCAAGCATAGTCTCCTGGGGAAGCAGTGTTATGATCTAGAGGTGCTTCAGTTGGTCAGGTTGAGGCTCAGCATCGCTATGTGACAGTGAAAAGGAATCAGCTGCCCACCTGAATGTCCTGCATTGAGCTGAATATTGTTTCCCTAATGGGCCACGCTTTTCCAGGCCCAGACTCTAAACAATGCTACGGTAAATGCATGCTGTGAGCAGGACTAAAGCAGTTCAGAAGTAATACCTTTTTTCCAGGTCAGGCAGTGTGTATGCCATAACACACTAAAAATCTAAAAACCTAAACCTAAAATGGTTAATACAAAAGTCAGTAAATCGTCTCTGTCCAGATAAAAACATCTCCGTTTTTATCTTTATTTTTAGTTTTCTACATCGTTTGAACATGACAGCTGCTGTTTACATGGTGTGGAAATTTCATGATGAATGGACCAATAGAAACGCTCCAAAATAGCTTGAAAGATTTTCTGGTTCTGTTGACTTGCATTGAAAATTTTTGGAGGTACTTGTTTTTCATTGGACAGTGTTTTAACTTCTTTTCTTGCCGTCAATATGAAGAGGGAGACCATTTTAGAGTATAAGTTTATTCTTGAGGACACCGCAGTACAGACGTTCTTAGAGAAAATCTCAAAGATGGTCTAACATGGTCTCAGCAACTGCACGTTCTTATAGGCCTGCCTCCATGTGATCCATCTGGCCAAGTCGTTATCTCCTGGGTTTGGGGCAGCTTTCTTGGCGGAATGTCTCGTAACCTCTGTGGCATTCAGTGTGCCCATCTGTATAAACAAGCTTTTAACAGACGCCATAGTATGTAAGAAATATTCGCAACAACAACGATGTAATAAACACTAGTTGTGCATTAAAATGCATGTAATTGTGTTCTCTGTAGAGGAAGTCTGAACTCATTCTCACTGGACGCGTTGTTTGACCAGGGGCGCCCAAACATTTGTGTTCAATATTCTTTTAACAAAAAAGTCTTCTTTGTAGTGCCTACAAGTTCTATAACAGCAGAACTAGAGCAAATCCTTTTAAAGAACTACATATGGTAGGTTGGCCATTATGGAGGCTGTAGTACTAATAATAATGATAATAATAATAATAACACATTTATTTATTTTTGTCATTGCCTTTAACGAAGAACTCTTAAAAGAGTCTGAATTTGTGGAGGTTCTACACAGTCTGTGTTTGTGTTTTCAGTCTATTTGTGAGGCACGAATGGCAAGACATGCATTAGGAAAAGCCAGCGGCGGGCTTGTTCCCACCTCAGGCTACTGCAGCTTAGTTTGCATTTCATGTTATTTCTTTTTCAGAGAGGTTGCGAGTCTAGGACGCTCCAGGAAGATGCTCACACAGACGGCAGGTAGAAGTGCACTTACTGCCTAAAACTTGCTGAATTCTGGATTTTGAAGAGTGTAGTTCTAACAAGTGGGCTCTTCTGCGTGTAGGGTTGGAAGTAAAGTAATATATCATGATATTAATAACCATAACACTCACACAGATGATCTGGTTCATTGTTTTTTTGGGTTTTTTTTAAGTCGAAAAGGGAAAATTACAGGTGGAATCCACATCTGAAGCGTTGGTGATGATTTTAAAGAACGAGAAGGAGAGGACACAGATTCGCTAAATCGTGTGAACTTTACAACCCAAACTGCTGTTATTACCAACTAAAATTAGCAACACTTAAGGCAAGCACTCTTTTGTGCCTTTTCTCAGCTGTGGGCCTAATTAGCCTGCTGGAAGCTAACCTTTTAGCAGCACTTCAGTTTCCCCCGCATCCAAATAAACGTCTGCCATAAAATCTGCTTTTCTTTTTCTTTTTTTTCCTGCTAGCTGAAGCTTTATGGTCCTCATGTGGTTTAAAGTTCATGTAATTGAGCAGTTAGTGAAAACCACACGTCCTCCAAATGCATACCTTACCTGCTTTTCATCCTTATATTTATTCATTTCTTCTCTCCTACATCCTCCAAGCCCACTTACTGTTATAGGGAGAAGTGATTGGTTAACTGTATATGAGCCCATATTACAAAGCACACTTGTTTGGTGTAGGGTTGATTTATAGAGATATGGGGGGGAAAAAGAAACGGGCTCTGGTCATCAATTCTTTATAAGTGGTAGAGTTGGTGTGATGTATGCTCACACTAGCCGCTCCCCACCGTGCCAGAGCACGTTTGACCCCCCCAAAGTCCTGTTTGGTTTGATGCGTGTGATTGCTCTGTGCCCGAGCACGGTTCAGTGTACAGTGTACAGTGTACGGTTCAGTGTGATCACTAACAGACCCATGACATGGCCAGACAAAGGGGTCACCCCGGGTCACCTTCCTCCCTGATGCCCTGAACGACTTTTATGCACGGTTTGAGGCACAGAACAACACGTTGGTGAGCAAAATCACACCCAAGCCAGACGAGCAGGTGTTGTGCCTGACTGCAGTGGATGTGAGGAAAACTCTGCGCAGAATCAACCCACGGAAAGCTGCAGGACCAGACAACATCCCTGGTAGAGTGCTCAGAGAGTGTGCAGACCAGTTGACAGATGTTCTCACGGACATCTTAAATGTCTCCCTGCGCAGCTCCACTGTCCCAATGTGCCTCAAGACCACCACCCCGTGCCGAAGAAGTCCACGGTGTCCTGCCTCAATGACTAACGCCCCGTAGCTCTCACGCCCATCATCATGAAGTGCTTTGAGAGGCTAGTCATGAGGAACATCAAGACCCAACTGCCCTCTTCATTGGACCCCCTGCAATTCGCATATCGTCCCAACCGCTCCACAGACGATGCCATCACCACCACCCTTCATCTCTCCCTTACCCACCTGGAGAAGAAGGACACCTACGTCAGAATGCTGTTCATAGACTTCAGTTCAGCATTCAACACCATCATCCCACAGAATCTCACCAGGAAGTTAAGCCTGCTGGGCCTCAACACCCCCCTATGCAACTGGATCCTGGACTTCCTGACAGGGAGGCCCCAGTTAGTCCGGTTTGGGGACAGCAGCTCCAGCACCATCACCATGAACACTGGGGCACCCCAGGGCAGTGTACTGAGTCCTCTGTTGTTCACCCTGCTGACTCATGACTGTGTTGCGAAACACAGTTCTAACAGCATCATAAAGTTCGCCGATGATACAACTGTGCTGGGTCTCATCAGCAAAGGCGACGAGTCAGCATACAGGGAGGAGGTACAGCAGCTGACAGACTGGTGTACAGTCAACAACCTTCTCTGGAATGTAGAGAACACCAAGGAAATGGTTGTTGACTTCAGGAAATCTAGACCGGTCCACTCTCCGCTTAACATCAACGGCTCCTTTGTGGAGATTGTTAAGAGCACCAAGTTCCTTGGTGTCCACCTAGCGGAGAACATCACCTGGTCCCTGAACACCAGCTCTACAGCCAAGAAAGCCCAGCAGCGTCTCTACTTCCTCCGGAAGCTGAGAAAGGCCCGTCTCCCTCCACCCATCCTCACCCTCTTCTATAGGGGAACCATAGAGAGCATCCTAAGCAGCTGCATTACTGCCTGGTTTGGGACCTGCACAGCCTCTGACCGCAAGTCCCTCTAACGCATTGTGAGGACAGCTGAGAGGATCATCGGAGTCTCTCTCCCCTCCGTCTTGGACATTTACACCACCCGCTGCATCCGCAAAGCAACCAGCATTGTGGATGACCCCACCCACCCTTCACACAGACTGTTCTCCCTCCTGCCATCAGGAAGAAGGTACCGCAGTGTCCGGTCCAACACGACCAGACTCTGCAACAGCTTCTTCCCCCAAGCCATCAGACTTCTCAGCACAACTCAACGTCTGAACTGATATCTTCTGGTACATGTACACACACTCTCTCTCTCTCTCTCTCTCTCTCTCTCCAACCATTTACCCCAGATATAAAAAAGGGGAAGCATTTTTGCACAAAGCATTGCACTGATAACTTTACTACCTCACTGGACTCTATTTATTACACATTGCACAATTTGCACACTACCGGCAATTATTTATTATTCTCTGTCTGTACTGTGTTGTGTTGTCTGTCCGCACTTGTTTGTTTGTGTTGCACTTGTGTCTTGTATGCACTGTCTATGTTGCACCATGGTCCTGGAGGAACGTTGTTTCGTTTCACTGTGTACTCTGTATGTAGTTGAAATGACAATAAAACCCACTTGACTTGACTTGACTTGACTTGAAAGTAGCTGCTGCAGCATTTAAGGTAAAACAAGACAACTCCATCAAGAAGCTGGAGAGTAGGAAGCAAAGCTTCAGCCTCCTGAGGGATCTGAGTATCAGAACTTTGGATAATTCAGAAGTTCTGTGTCTCAGAAGAAACAGAGCCGTGATGCTCCAAGTTTTATCAACCCAGTGAGGCACATGAGTGATCAGGTTTGTAGCAGCTCTTTTGTGGGGGGAGGTCTATTTCCCAGACTCAACAAAACTTATTTTTTTTTATATTTATTATTCAAACAGTATTTATACAGTAAGTAATGCTTTTACATACGTCAGTGTGTTTATTTAATCCTTTCCAAACTTCTCCTTGTGGAATCAACCCAGTATTATTTAAAGTTCTCATCTAATACCTGCTTTGACTGCTCAGTTCTTCATTAAGCTAAATCAAGATTGCTGCTGAAGGAACTGAATACATTCATACAATGTCTGGGGCGTCCAGGAGAAATCTGGAACTACACCTTGTTCTTCAAAGTGGAGCTCAAGATATGATCTACTTTTTTCACAATAAGATATTCATGTTACTATGTATTGTATGTATGATTATTTACATCTGTTCTAATCATATCTGGTGTTCTTAGAGGTGAACATATACTTATTGATCAAATAAAGGCTGATAAAGTGATAGAGCTCCATGAATGCAATCAAATCCTCACAGTAATGTGACAACATGTAGTTTAAAGCCGTAAAAACTGTTATGTCAGCAAAGGAGGACAATCTCCCTATTTAACCCTTGATTTTAGGAGAAACACCTTCGCCATCAACCACTCCCCATGACCTGGGCTAAAGCAGCAGACCATGGATGAGTGGATGGATAATAATAATAATAATAACAGTAAGCCCCCAACATTCCCCCACCACCCCCCTGGACCAACACGGTCACCACTGCAGTCCCACATATTTAAAAACCGTTGGAAATGGGAAATACTCTAATGCAACTGAGTCGGGATTAACTAGGAGCTTTAAAGATCTCTTAATGCGTCTGACCCACCCATCTTGGTTCCCGTCCTCTTTTGTTTTCTCAGAGAAAGAATTTAATTTAGCCCGGTCTTCTAAAGTTCTCTTTTCTTCCTGAGGAAGAGAGAGAGGGCAGTTTGAAGAGAAGTTTATCGATTAGTCTTCCAGAGCGATTGGAATAATGAAGTGTGGGGTTGCATTGCTCGGCCTCCGTCACTCCGAATGTATCCTGTGATTTCTGCTTTCATTAATTGGGTGTCGTACAAACGAGGCAGGCTTTGGTGCATTTGATCAGCCGTGTGGTTGCAGTGAGCCTCGTGCTCAGGGATCAGGTTCTGTTTCCTCATTAAAGCCTTGATTAAAAGCCAATTTTGTCCTGCGTGTATCTTTATGATCATCAATAGTAAATACCCAGAGGTGTACGGTTTCAGGATGAGGAGAGTGTAAAAAAGCGTGATGTGCTCAGCGTTTCACTTGTGACCCTCTGAGACAATGAAAAGGTAACGTTACACGATGTCACCTAGTTAGGCAACTTAACTATGGATTCAAATAATGCCATGCGTATGTGGAACCGATTAGATGTCCGATTAGGGAGTTTATAATGGAACTGGAATTGTAATTGAAGCCCAGCTTAGTGCTAGCCTTTCTTCTAAAACAGAGTTGGTTTTTTTCTCTGTTTGTAATTGTGTGCCTGATTTCCATCTGCAGTGTAAATGGAGTGATTTATACTCAGTATTACTGTCACTCCAAATCTCCCACCAACAAATTTCAGGTAGGCCTGATAAGTTGACACACCCTTTGCTGTAAACCTTATGAACTTCGTATGCCACTGTGTATTTGCAGTGTGGGCAGGGTGTAGTAGTTTCCATCCTGCTGAGTATGATTCTTGATTTAGTCTAATGCATTTCACCTCGTAGCTCCAGTTGGGACCCCAAACGTGTACATTCGGCATATAGGGGTAAATTGTTTGAATTCTAGTCCTATTTTGTTTTGTTTTAGGAACTGAAATAAACATCATCTCTGCTTTAGTTGAGCATATATTTTTAAGGTGACAAATTATCTGAAAATCTAGTTATCCCCTATAAAATTCAATAAACATTTACATTGATGATCACGTTTACACACACTTGTCCTTGAATAAAAAAAGAAAGAGATAATAGGGGAATGCAAGGGAATCCGCAGAGCATTATCATATTCACAATTAAATTCAGTTTGCATATTATTTTCAAAGCATTTTTGACATGGATGGGTTCTATCGCTTATCAAAATTCTGCCTCTGTAGTCTTAAACTCTGTTATTTCTTCCATACTATGAATCACCAAAGGGCGGTGTATCCAGGATTTATATGGAATAGTAACTTGAAGCCAGTTCATGGTTATACCCTTTATATATCTAACAAAAAACACTGAATGCTCTTTGGGAATAGGGAAACCAAAAACCGATTGTAGGGCATTGTAAATGTCTTCCCAATACTTCTTTAATTTTATACAAGCCCAGAAGGTATGAACCAAATTTGAATTGGTTTTCCCGCAATTCCTCCAACAATTACTAGATGAGGAAGAGCCAATCTTCATAGTTTGTAGTGGTGTTCTAAAGTATCTAATGATGAACTTCTACTTGAATTCTCTCCAGATACCTGCCCAAGCGGTTACATGACATCCTCAACAAACATCCAATTATGTGTCTCCATTGATTTGAGAGCTTGGTATAAATTTGAAATGGCTGTATCACCTATTTGTATCTTCATAAAGTATTGCTCTAAAGGAGGAGGCAATTTTACTTAATCAGGATCTTCACTCTTACTAAGGAAGTGCCTAATTTGTAAATATTTGAAACAGTCCGTTTCAGGAAGTTCAAATTCCTGCTTAAGTTGAACAAAAGACTTTAGAATTGTGAATCGAATAGGTGGTGTGTATAGGCTAGGCTTTGTATAGACCTGTTTTTAAAGCCTGAGTCCAGATACAGTGGGATTTGGTGTATGCTTGAGGGGGTGTTTGCATAAACAAGCGAGTGAAGCCACTATTAAGTTTGGTTGTTCACTGTCCGAAGTACCCCAAAGCTTAATAACGGGGCAAGTGATTTTTTTTAAACTGTCCTAAATGTAATACTTGACGTTCCTAGCGGGCATTCAGACAATGTTGAGCCCTGCTCATTGCATAACTCTTCATCTGTTCCTGTGAATTTATTTACAATGCCGAACTCGTCCACATTTCATTTGCCGGAATACGTTCACAGCATGCGACCGTGTCCAATTCAATTAAATCCTGTGCGGCCGCTCAGTCCGTCTTGTTTCTTTTCTGATGGCGCCGTTTGACCTCCTGTTATCCTCTTAATCAGATGTAGTCTTTCATCTGGCTGATTTGGCAAACACGCAGGTTAACCTTTCGACAGCGGAATCACGGGGGGCCCGTTCAGAATGAAAACGAGCTCATCGACTGGACCGGAGTCTGTTTTACCTGAGAGACGTGCACCTGACCCCGGCTCTCAGCCTGACAGTAAATACCCAGTCTGGAGTTCAGCCTGAACTTGGCTGCGTCGCTCTTCATGGGTATACCGGCGTACATATATATATATATATATATATATATATATATATATATATATATATATATATATATATATATATATATATGGCATCTGGAACAAAGCACGCCTTTCTGTCCGTCTTCGGCGATGGAGAGTGCGTTTCTTCCGCTCAGTTAGATGGGATCACAGCTACGGGGCTAAGTGCATCGACGTTGTACTCGGGCAGCTCATTACTTTATGTTAATTTGTTGTCACGGCCAGGAGCTAGCCAAACAGACCCCACGGCCCTCCATCTGGCTACACAATTTCAAGCTGAGATTGGACGTAGCAGGCGAATAGGAGCGGGAGGGGGAAAAATGAATAAGAGAGTCTTTTTTAATGGTCTAGTGTGCATTTATTGACTGCTGAGAATTCCCTGAGATTGGGCGGCCGCTAAATTGCCTGCTCCCCGGGGTTATTGGTGAAGTCACAATGTAAAGCAATAATTGCCTGGCAATGGTAGACGCAATTTCTATGAAAGCACGTCTCCCCTCTTTGCTTACAAAAGGAGTGACCGGCTAAGCCGGCGCGCCACACGCCGAGCGTCTTTTCAGTACACGTGAAATGGACTGCGGGAGAGGAAAGCTGCCGTGTTGAGTCCCTCTCCTCCGGGACCCGTGAGCCGTTACCGGCGTCTCTGTCGTCTAATCTGACAGAGTAACATGATAAAAATACAATCCATCGAGCGAGAGAGCACGAAACATACGCTCCTGCCGTCTTTCAGTGGTCATTAACATATATCCCAACACGAAGCTGTGTGTTGATTTATTCATTAGGGTTTATTTCGGCCTGTGGTGTTCTTCACTGTTAAAAAAAGGTGTTGGGTGATGGGACGCCGTCTTCCCGTCTCCCAGGAGGTGCAGTGCTGTGGTTTCTGATCAATACAGCTATAATACATGTGCTCTCTCGTTTACAGCCCAGAGACATTAGAGGTCATTGATTAGCACTTTTACCTTCAGGCCCGCTTGCTATATGAGCAGAAAGTCAATGTAACGCTCGCTTAAAGTGAGTGGCTCGGGACGCCGTAACAACGCAGCAGGCGGCTCTCCGAGACAATAAAACTGACCGACAGAGTCCTGCGTTCACCTCTGAGCCACATGGAGCTTTAACGTTTTGCTTTTAAGCTCCCAGGTAGTACTTAACCATTGAACTCCATGCTTATTACTTAAGGCTCATTCTTCAGTTTGTCTAGGAATTAGTCTGTAACTACAGTGTTATGTAAGTTAAGCAGATGCATGCAAAGTTGGGGAGTAGATAAAAGTGGGCCAGCATATCGTCGCTCTACAAAGGAAGACATCACCTTTTTCTTGCTGAAATGTCCACCCTCGTTTCATCTTCATCATCCTTGTGAATGGCAGCAGATGTTTCAATTGTATGAAGCGTAGCAGTGCAGCAGGCTGAAAAACAGCCCCTTGCTCTCACCTCCACACTTCACTGTTGGTGTGGTGTTTTTGATGTGATATGCAGCCTTTTGACCTCCAAACATGGCGTGTATTATGGCATCCAAAGAGCTCAATGTTGGTCTCATCTGACCAGACTATGTTCTCCCAGTATTTCACAGGCTTGTCCAAATGTTGTCGAGCAAACTTTGAACGTACTTCAACATGTTTTTTTCTTCAGAGTTCAGCATGGTGAGTGTGCATACAGGCCATAGCGGTTGAGTGCATTACTTATTGATCTCTTTGAAACAGCTGTACCTGCTGATTCCAGGTCTTTCTGGAGCTCTCCACAGGTGGTCCTTGGCTCCTGGACAACTCTTCTGATAATACTTTTCACTCCTCTGTATGAAATCTTCTGGGGAACACCCGGTCTTGGCCGGGTTATTGTGAATTGATGTTCTTTCCACTTGCGGATTATGCCCCCAACAGTGCTCACTGGAACCTTCAGTAGTTTAGGAATTCTTCTGTAACCAAAGCCATCAGTATGTTTTGCAACAATAGGGTTGCGAAGCTTTCATCCATCATGAGATGTTTCTTATGGGGCATCTTGGTACTGAGACACCTTTTTATAGGCCATGGGTTGAACCAGCTGGTATTCCTTTGTACTAAGTGGAAGGACTGCTTTCTAATTGCTGATAGGTTTCACCTGGTTTCATGACTTTTCATGGCTGGTTGCACCTCCCTGTCTTCATGTGTTCAGAACTTTTTCCCTGTGTCATTTCTCATTAGTACACATAACTTATAGACATCTATGGTTTGATTTCTTTGCATGTGTGGACTGGATGGGTATTGTCTATTACTCCTGTCTTTATTATTAATAAATTATCTTACCATTTTTATGCTTTTTATCCTCATGTTACACTCTTTTGAATGACTTTTACTCTTGAAGTACTGATAAAAAACTTTAGTCTAAATAATTCTTTGAATACATTTGGTGCTAAAGGACCAAACACTTTTACTATCTAAATATCAGGAAAAAGGCTACAAAATCAGTCCATCACACTAAAATATGTCAAAGATAGTACATCCCCAGGTCCCTTCATTAATGTAGTATGTGAAGCATGTGGACATCAGCCATAACATTAAAACCACCTCCTTATATCTACACTTATTGTCCATCTACATTATCATTATCATCTACACTTACCATATAGGAGCTACACCTACAGACTGTAGTCCATCTGTGTCTCTGTATACATTGTTACCCTGTTCTTTAGTGATCAGGACCTCCACAGGACCACCAAGGAGCAGGTATTATTTGGGTGGTGGGTCATTCTCAGCACTGCAGTTTGTTGCACTAGTGAGAGTGGAGCAGATACAGTACAGACATGTTGTATCTGTGTGATCATCACAGTGTCTTGCTTTTAAAGCAACCAGAGCAAACGTTGACAAAATGTTAATGAGCTCACCGTAAAAGCTTGTTTCATTCTAGTAAACAGCTTGTTTCATTCTAGTAATGAGTGTAAATGGACAGTAAACCTGCATCTGGCCATTTTTCACAGCAACCAAAGTCACAAACCTTCTATGTAGAACATTGGAGAATAATTTAAACACTGATAAATACATTTAATTACATTGTCACCCTTACTGGAGTTTATAATATATATATATATTCTTATTTTTCCATCTGAAGTCCAAAATGAACACAATTGAGTGGTGATGCATTTTGTTTACACTTCTCTTCATTTTTGCATACCATTATTTCTACAATGTCAAGTTTATTATGGTCCCCTTAAGCTTCTGTGTTGGTTTGATGCTGTGATCGTGGCGATTCTGTGTTCTGTGTTGTGCGCATTGTGCGTAAGGAGGGATGGCATTAGAGTAACCTTTGCTTTTTCCTATTAGTCCACTGGCAATAATATGCTCAGACGATGGCTCTACAAAGCATTTTCAAAGGCCATCTAATGGCTTCTGCCTGCTGCTGAAATATGTCATTAATGTCTGTGGCGATTATTAGGCTTGTCAGAACTCGGGCTTTGTGCTGCTCTGCCTGTGGATAAAAAGGCTGGAGCGAGGGAGGGAGTGATGTCGAGAGAGGGAGAGAGAGAGAAAGCATCTCTGAAATCTAAAGAGCCCTGATAGACAGTGATGGTTTTGTTGTTTAGTGCGATGCACGTTAAAGCAATAGCCTGGTTTAAAATCTGATTTCACACTTTCACCTCCTTCTCCAAATGCGGTCAGACGCTCAGGACATGTTTGAGGTCTGAGGGTGCTTCTTTAGGTTAATCGCTGAAGCTAGAAGATGAATATAGAAGCATATTTTAGATTTTTGAGCTAGAATGGTATGATGTACAGGCAGCCTGCACGTCTCAGCTGTGAGTCTAAGTCCCTGACAAAGAAAAAGCAGCACTAACTTTGTGCTTAAAGAGTTGAGGTGTTCAGTAGGGAAGTAAGGATGCATCGCGAGACAGCTAACGGCTAAGCACTACTTATGGACACTGCTGGTGATTTCACATTGCTTTAGATACTGGAAATACATAAACATGACTTAATATTAAATTTGTTGCTTAATTTGCTTTAAAATAGATGATTTTAATTAAATTGCCGAGAAAAACCCGAGCTCGCTACGGAAATTCGTGAGCGTGTGACGTAACTGATGGACAACAGTGAACAGCGCAGTGGCACAACAGCATTATGACTGACTGGGACTGAGAATGTTCCAGAGCTGGTTCTTCAGATTCTAAGGAAATTCCTGAACGTGAATTTAAAAGAACTGTAATGTAGAAATAGACCACCATATCACTTAGTCCTAAGACTTTTAGTCCAACCCCACACACAAAAGCAGCTAATCCTGAGTGTAAACAGTATCTAGCTAAATAACCAGCATTATTCATGATAACAGCCTAGCAACCAGCTAAACTCAGATATAGTAGGTACAGTTATTGTTGTAGAATATAGTCAAAGTGGAACTCACACTCATACGACACTATGAATCTTAATTCATAATTCATAAATCATAATTCAACTACATTAGCATAACTTGAGCCACCGAACTTGGCAAGTGAAGCTAATGTTAGCTAACATCAGCTAAAGCAGGTGAAGTAACTGTGCTTACCCGGTTTACCTCCACATACACGGAGGCTCTTGAACACCTCTCGCTGATTACTTAATTCCATAATAAATTTTCTGACTTTTAATAATCACAAGTTAGGAACATAAATTCCGCCTTACTAATAAACTAATAAAAAATAATAAACAACCTTTAATAATCTATGCAAATATGCCATCGATAGACGTCAAATAAATCAATATCCTTTTGAAACAGCAGAATGCGCTGGCGTGGTCTACCTCGCTTGATTGACGCCTGTACATCACGTCAGTATGGCGTCACATCAGGGTCACAAACTAGGGCCTGCAAAAAAACGTGTGGTGCAAAAATATGAACCTGCATGTTTAAATGTTTCGTGCACATCGATTTTTCACTCGTGAACGCAAACTTGAAAGAAGAACTGCATGCGCATCCTTTTAGTGTTTTTTGCTCACTGATTTGATATTTTCTCGGCTGCCCTCTGCGCTGGAGAGAGCATTCAGCCTCTTAATCTACAATAAACATGGTGGACGAAGAGGAGCCGACAGGAGAGATAGATTAAACGTTTTTTTTTATCTCACTTATAAAATACAGCTTTTTGTAGTTTTGTTGTTGATAAATAATTAAAGGAAACTTATTCCGTCATAATTTGTGTTTAGTTTAAAAATAAAATCATGAGAAAATCGTATCAAGAGGCCAGCATTGTGAATCGCACTGCATCGTGAGTAGAGTGTATCATGGAGCAGATTTGGGTGACTATTGACTCCTAGTGTCTGTTAGCAAAAGTTTGCCTCAAAGCCCCTGCTGTGAACTAAATAAGTAAAACTTTAGCAGCAAACACATCTCGGCTGAGCAACGGTGAGTGTAAAATTGATTTGAATGAAATAAATCAGATAAATGGAGCCTAGTTACAGTTCTTTACAGCTCCAGAAACACCTCTGACTCGTTCTGGCTCTTTATGTGAAATACATTGTGTGTAGGATCATTTTCTCTGCCAGGCTCTCCTTGGCGTTCTCTTAACGTCGGCCATCCTGCTGCCCTGCTTTCGTCCTTCTCCCCGACTTCTTTTGTTATGTTACCCAGCCCACCTTCCATGCCCACGTTACCCTTCAGTGCCACTTCATAGAGGCTGCATGTTTCTCATAATACCACTTGGTACCTCAGCCGGCCATAGTCAGTGGGTAAAGAAGCACGTTCACCCTCTTGTAGAGTAAAGAGGTGACATTTGGTGCTGAACTTGCAGTTCAGGTGACGTTTGATGCTGAACTGGTAGCTACACCAGGGTCATCTTACATATCGCTCCTTTAATACTGTGCACACACTCAGGGACAGTGGTGTTTATAAAAGGAGCCTTCTTCTCCACCTCCAGAAGCACCTCAGAAGAATTTGTTCTGGCGTTTTATAAGAAATAAATTGAAAAAAAAAAAATTCTCTGCCAGGGTCACCTTGGTGTCCTCTTAAAGTTGGCCGTCCTGCTACCCTGCTTATGTTACATTTACATTTACTGCATTTAGCAGAGTACCTTATCCAGAGCGACCTACATAAGTGCTTAGTGTTCAGTCAGAGTATGTATCCCTATCTAGTAGATACAGGTTTAAGTCCAAACTACTCTAGCACTCAAACACTACCACAAACAAGTGCCAGTGCTGATACCTAGAAAGAAGACAACAAAATATAGGATTAGACACCAATAGCAATACCTAGCAAGACTGGAACACCTACAGAGAAGAGAATGAATACAAGACTACATACAGTATCAGTGCAAGACTTAGCCAGAGTTCCTAGAAGATCAAGTGCAATTACGGTTTATACCAATGCTTCAGTAGATTAGTGCTTATTAGTGCTTCACAAAGAGATGGGTCTTCAGTCTGCGTTTGTTACCCTGCTCACCTTCTATTCCCACTTTTAACCTGCAAAGCCACTTCATAAATGTTGCATTGGATAAGCGATAGTGATGGTCAGTCATTGCATGAGTGGGTGAAGAAGCATGTTCACCCTCTTGGAGAGTAAAGAGGTGAGGTTTGATGCTGAACTTTCAGTAAACTGGTTGCTACACAAGGGGAGGATTGTGTAGTCTTACATATTGCTCCTTTAATACTGTGCACACGCTCAGGGACAGTGGTGGGTGGTTGTAAATGGAGCCTAATTACAGCTCCTCTTCTCCACCTTCGTCCCCGTAGGGTCACCTCCATAAGCTCCTCAGAAGAACTCGCTCCAGCGTTTTATGTGAAACAAATCGTGCGTAAGATCATCATCTTCTCTGCCCGGGTCTCCTTGGCGTCCTCTTAACGATGGCCATCCTGGTACCCTGCTTATGTTACCCTGCCCACCTTCCATGCCCACGTTTACCCTGCAGTGCCACTTCATAGAAGCTGCATGTTTCTCATAATACAACATGGTACCTCAGGTGGCGATGGTCAGTCATTGCATGAGTGGGTGAAGAAGCATGTTCACCCTCTTGGAGAGTAAAGAGGTAAGGTTTAATGCTGAACTCTCAGTAGACTCGTAGCTACACGTAGGGAGGATTGAGTCATCTTACATATTGCTCCTTTAATACTGTGCACGCGCTCAGGGACAGTGGTGGGCGGTTGTAAATGGAGCCTAATTACAGCTCCTCTTCTCCACCTTCGTCCCCGTAGGGTCACCTCCATAAGCTCCTCAGAAGAACTCGCTCCAGCGTTTTATGTGAAACAAATCGTGCGTAAGATCATCATCTTCTCTGCCCGGGTCTCCTTGGCGTCCTCTTAACGACGCCCATCCTGCTGCCCTGTTTTCGTCTCTCTCCCCGACTCCTTTTGTTACGTAAACCCTGCCCACCCCGCCGAGGACGGCTGGCAGTGCCACTTCATAGAGGCTGCACGTTTCAGCTCTGAGTGCTCGATCAACTGTCACAGTCTGCGTTCGCCAGGCTGCAGCCGTGACAGGAATTTGGCGATGCAGGTTGAGAACGATGCCCCGGCAGATAGAGAGAGCTCCTCGTGCTGTAAATTGCAGCTGGGACAATACTGCGCTCGGTGTTGACGTTCCTTTATCTCTCTTTCTCTCTCTCTCTCTCTCTCTCTCTCTGTTCTTTCCTCCTCCTTTTCAGCATGGCTGCTATTTTGGTGGGATCATTTTTCTTTTCGGTTCCTTTGCTCTCCGGCAAAATTGGTGACGGAAGCTATAAAAGGGGGGATGTTTAAGGAAACGCTAATAGGCTTAGCATTTCTATAAAAAAAAAAACAAAAAACGAGTGCCGAAAGAGAGGGCCGGCTGGAGGCTGGAGAGAGAGCGAGAGCGAGAGAGTGCGGCTCCAAACCAGCCAATCCCTGGGCGCCTCTCCTTTCACGCCCTATAAAAGTCGACATGACACACCGGCATGTGTGTTCTCAGGCTGCTGCGCTGCCCCTGGTGGAGGAAGCGTGCATATGCTCGGCCCACAGGCGGTGAGAAGAGTAGATAGGGACAGAAAAAGAGAGAGAGGGGGAGAAAGAGAGCGACTTTGCTTCACTGGCAATCACATGTGGCGTGGGGTGCCAAGGCTGGGAGATGACAGGTGACACAGATTCCGCTCCCTGGGGGCTTTAACAGTACAGAGGGAGGGAAAAAAGGTCTTCCACTCTTCCTCTTTCCTGTGTTCTTCACTCAACCCTTACAGATTACTGTAGTCTTTCTATACTCTGTAAATAAAGTGAATCGAGTTGGACTGAACAGCATTTTCCAGGGCTGTGTTGGCAGGAACTGTCATGATACAGGAGTTACGATTCAATGCATAATGCAATACTGTCAACGATGTATATCACGATGTTTAGCTATATATATATATATATATATATATATATATATATATATATATATATATATATATATATATATAGCTAAACATCGTGATATACATATATATATATATATATATATATATATATATATATATATATATATATATATATATATATATATATACACAAAATGAACCATACTGCTTTACATTAAACTGTTGCTAATAATCTATACAGTAATTTCTGAGAGTTGATGCACTATTACAAATCATAACACTCCTCCTTCAAATGCTCACTGGTGTAGCCAAGTATTATCATACTCAGAGCTGCCTGGTGAGGGGGGGCACTTAAATGTGGCATTAAATGTGGTCTCTAAACTGTAGTGAACAATTTCTGTTTATTTACCATTATACAAAAATAAAATATGTTCAGATCACATTTTGGGTTTCTTTCCTTCTTTCTATTTTTTTCTACCTTGCATTAACTTTCTAGGTAACACGGCTATGTGCTGATTGATTAACGCTTACAAATCCTATATATCAGGGGTGTTTAATGAGAGTTCAGTAAGGTCCAGTTAGAGGAGATTTCCTCAGACCAAGGTCCAGACCGTCATCATTTCTAACTTGTGTTATGATTCAGTGACGTATCCTGTTTAATGAAGTAGCCTAGTATCAACATCTTATACCATCAGCTACTAAAACACCAACACACCACACATACCGTTCAGTATATTTCAGTATATTTGCTGTTTAAATGCTAAACTGAATTAATTACTTATAAATAACACACGTTAATACACCACCATCATGTCAGTGTCACTGCAGTTCTGAGAATGATCCACCACCCAAATAATACCTGCTCTGTGGTGGTCCTGTGGTGGTCCTGATCATTAAAGAACAGGGTGAAAGGGTGGTGAAGCAAATCAGATGAAGTACTGTCTGTAAGTGTAGAACTACAATGTGTTCCTATGTGCTCAGTGTATGTGTGTATATATATATATATATATATATATATATATATATATATATATATATATATATATATATATATATATATATATATATATATATATATATATAGTATCTCTTTTCAGGGAATTCTAAAATGTGTCTTGTTGAGTTACTATTATTTAATATTGAAACTTTGGATCTGTGTTGTAGAAGAGAACAATGTACATTCAATAAGATGTACAGACTGAGCCCACTGTACAGGCTGTGAATGTGACAATTTCACCCTCCGACGCCACAGTTATCACCAGCGACAACAAAAGCATGCTGTAATTAGCTATAAATTATTTCTGACTCGCTGCTCACCAACACTCGCAGAGACATTGTGTAGAAAGTGCACATTCTGAAAGTTCAGTCCAAACCACATTTTGCTTGTAAGTGTAAAAGCAGACTTTTTATGATTTGAATTTCATGAAAAGCTCTTGTTGGCCTTAGAAAGAAGAATAATGTTTTCATGTTTCTGATATTCTGTCATTCGTTGACAGCTAAACAAATGGAACAGATCTTAGGAGGTGAAGACTCTAACCAGTCAGTTTATTTAAACAGCCAGTTTGTGATTTAAATTGTGATTTTGTTCTATAAAGTAAGATTCAGGCCTCTGTTGTTTTGCCAGGAACAGGGTATGTATTGTTTTTTTTTGCTTGAGGTTTATACCGTGTATTTTAGTGTGCAGGACAGCCAGTAAGTTGTTGTGATGTAACAACATCTGGAGGTTTGGTCTAATTTGTCTACTGGCAGTTCAGGCTGTGTATTATTAAGTTAATTTCACCACCTGTAATAAATGTAATGATAATGTAGAATAGAATTTAGAAGGATTACGTATTTTGGCCATTTGAAAATTATCTATCTATCCATCTATCTATCTATCTATCTATCTATCTATCTGTCTGTCTGTCTGTCTGTCTGTCTGTCTGTCTGTCTGTCTGTCTGTATGTATGTATGTATGTATGTGTATATATATATATATATATATATATATATATATATATATATATATATATGATCTATATATACAAATGTGTTTTCTATTTCTGTTATTATTATTTTAATTGTAGTCATTCAGTCATCCAGTAACATAATGTGACATTTGTACTAAAAAAATTCTCAAGACATTAGGTTATATATACACTTTGTTTTAAATATTATAAACAGTATTGTTACAGTAAGTAGTGCTTTTACATACGTCAGTGTGTTTATTTAACCCTTTAAAAGCTGCTTCTTCTGGAAACAACCCAGTATTATTTACAGTTCTCATCTAATACCTGCTTTAACTGCTCAGTACTTCATTAAGCTAAATCAAGATTGCTGCTGAAGGAACTAGACACATTCATACAGTGTCTGGGGCGTCCAGGAGAAATCTGGAACTACACTTTGTTCTTCAAACTGGAGCTCAAGATATGATCTACTTCTTTCACAATAAGATATTCATGTTACTTAGTATTGTAGGTATGATTATTTATATCTGTTCTAATCATATCTGGTGATAATACACTTATTGATCAGATAAAGGCTTTTAAACAATCAGCTTAAGACAGTAGTGCTTGTGTTTGGTTTTGTAAGGGTTAAAAAGCAGAAGCATGGCGGTGTGGAGCTGCTGCAGCCGGGCTGAGAGTGCAGGCTGAGATCATTACAGTCATTACCGCCTCTCTCCTCTCTCATTAGCACAGCCTTCCTCCTCATCTCCTCCTCGCCATCAAAAGCCTGTTTGGGCTGAGGACGAGAGCGCCACATGTTTGGGATCCGCCGAAATAAAGTGTCTCCTCATCGCCTTCGTAATTAGCTCCTAGCTGTCACATCCTGTTGGCTGGAGCGAGGCAGGGAAAATGGGCTTTCGTACGCATGAAGTACGACCCCAGCGTTCGTGTGACGGCGGCAGGGCACAAACAGAGGTGGCGTAAAAAAAATAATGCCCACAGGACAACCTTTAAAATCCCCCACCCACTGCACAGCAGGATTAACAGCAAATCCTGCCCGCCAAAAAGTGTTTACTCTCTCCAGAACAAGCCCTGAGAAAGATCACCCTGAACTAACCAGGATCCAGTGAGGACCAGTGGAGAAGCTCCAGCAGGAAAAGCAGCTGACTGTCATTTATAATGTGGTTATTTTGATTTATCAGAAATACCACACATTTAAATTTGACTCAATGCTGCAATAAATAAAGATAATATAGATAATATAATAGAAACAATCATGCATTCTCTGCAGAGAACCTAGTGTTAATCCAGTTACTGCTAATTTAAAATAAAAAAAAAAAAAAAAAAATTAAAAACATATTATTAGAAAAAAAACAAAAATTTTATGACGTTTAATATAGTTTAATATATAGAAAATGTGTATTTTGACCCAAACAGTTGTAACTTGTGAATTAATGCAGATTAGATTTTATTCAAATAACATTGGGATCTTTTCTATTTGTCTATTAATCAAGAAATATACACAC
This sequence comes from Megaleporinus macrocephalus, assembly GCA_021613375.1. Taxonomy (NCBI): domain Eukaryota; kingdom Metazoa; phylum Chordata; class Actinopteri; order Characiformes; family Anostomidae; genus Megaleporinus; species Megaleporinus macrocephalus. Next base: position 22,963,723 of record CM038712.1, read on the forward strand.
AATATAAAGAAACAGTTATATGATTTATATATATATATATATATATATATATATATATATATATATATATATATATATATATATATATATATATATATATATAGAACAGTTATATATCTATTTTTTAATGTAAGTTTTAGGCTGTTTCTTTTGATGCATTCATCATAAAATGTATACTTATTAATTCAAATATTCATATATTGATGTGTATTAGACACTACTGTGCTAAAGTCTGAGGCACCTAAGCTGATTGTTTAAAAGCTTGTATCTGATATCTGATCAATTAGTGTATGCTTACCAGTAAGTATGTAAATAATCATACATTTAGTACAAAGTAACATAAATATATTATTTTGTTTCCCTCCACAAGAAACAGATAAATATATGGATTAAAATGTGTTTATAGATAAAATCATAAGCATAAATCTGCCATTAAAATGTTTCAGACACCAGACAGTGTACAGAAACCCTTTGATGTAGTAATTTTCTGTGTGTGGACGTCTGGTTTCATTCAGCACCACTGTGAACAGTTCTGACTCTTTTTCTGAGTTTTTCTAGAACAAAGCGTTTCATACAAAACCCCCACAGAATGAATTTTTCTAAAATGTTATTTAATTATTAGTGAAATTCCACCAAATCTAGTTGCACACTGTGCTTACACATACACTACAGTACAGAAGCACCTAAGCTGATTGTGTAAAAGCCTTCATCTTAATAAGATATATTTTATCTTAATGATTAATAAGTATTTTAAGAATTTTCACCAGTAAGATCACCAGATATGATTAAAACAGATGTAAATAATTATACATACAATATAAAGTAACATGAATATCTTATTGTGAAAGAAGTAGATAATATTTTGAGCTCCAGTTTGAAGAACAAAGTGTAGTTCCAGATTTCTCCTGGACGTCCCAGACATTGTATGAATGTATTCAGTTCCTTCAGCAGTAATCTTGATTTAGCTTAATGAAGTACTGAGCAGTCAGAGCAGGTATTAGATGAGAACTGTAAACAATACTGGGATGTTTCTACAAAAGGCTTGGAAAAGGTTAAACAAACACACTGAAGTATGTAAAAGTACTATTTACTGTATTAATAATGTTTGAATATTAAAATATTAATGTCCCCAAGTGCCTCAAACTTTTATGTTTATTGATAGACATTTTATTAAAACGAGTTCTGTCATGTACGGTAACCCAGTTAGACTTTCTTTACCTTAAAGTAAAATGTTTCTGTCTGGTAATAGTTTCATCCTTGAGCTGACTTTATATTCAAAACTTTTTTAGAAATAAAATAAAAGCAATTCAGCCTTCCAGATGATCAGAATAAGCATTATACGTTTCCCAGCAACACCACAGTCGTCTTAGTTTAGTAATTCAGACCAATTCACTGCCACTGCCCTTATTTATTTATTTATTTATTCATTCATTCATTCATTTATTTTATTTATTTATTTTTTTTTGGCAAATAGTATATTAAAAGTTTAGAGTCAGAAATATACCTGAGTGATGATATCAACATTTAAACATACTTAAATATCGTCACTGTTTTAAGAAAGTCATGTATCTCGAAAATGGCCAAAAACCTGCTATACTCTTAATGTAAGTCAATGGAGCCTGAATGTTTTCCAAGCTGTTTTGGAGCATTTCTATTGGTCCATTTGTCCTGAAATATGCACACAATATAAAAGGCTGGTGTTGTATTTAAATAATACAGAAAACTAAAAAACGACAAAAATGGAGATGATATACATACACGTGTTGGCAGAGCAGACAAGGAGGCCAAATAAGCTAGAATGCAGTTTAATGTTTAATACAAACAACAAATGTGAGTGTGCAGGAACCTGAACTGGGTAAAAAAAGAAAGCTAAAATTGTGGCCTAAATGAAAATATAAGAAGGTAATAATATGATGTTATTGAGGAATTTTAAAAGTATTTTAATGTGCAAATCTTCCAAATAAATATGCTTAATGTATGTAACAAAGTACAAGTATCAAGTGCTTCCTCTCCTGTAAGTGGGCTCGTGTGTCAGACTGTTTTTCTCTGTTTTAAAGCAATTAATTGAGTATATCCGAGTAACTGTGACAGGCCTAAAGCAAACACTGCATATGCGCACAGACAAACACCCACAGTGGGCGGTTTTACCCTAATTAGGTATATGAGGCTTTTGTCATTTGAATGATGATTCGAGTCAGATGACTACTTCCCCATGCAGGGCCATCCTCAGCACAAAAGCCAAGTCTTTTGTTGGGGTGAGGGGTTAAGGGAGCTCATTTCACGGCACTTTATTTGCTCCGGTCCCAAAGGGATGTCCCTCTGTGAACACTATCAACTCCACCAGCTGGCACTGGGGCCGCGACAGCGCAAAGATCTCTGTAAAGCTGACGTCCCATTCAATCACAATTTAAGACAAATGAGAGGACAGCGTGTGAGGGGAGAGTGTTTTTGTTGTTGTTGTTGTTGTTTTTTTTAAAGAAATTGTTTTAGTGTAAATGCTGAATATATGAAACTAAATCAAATATATGAGAAAATATATATCATCACTGTCCAAAGAAAAACAAAGTTCTCCAAAATAGCAACTTTAGAGGAGAGGACAAAAACAGTCTTTGCTTTAAATGTAAGTCAATGGAACCTGATTTTTTTCCATATGATTTTGGAGAATCTCTGATGGTTCATTTATAACAAGATTTTCCACACAAAGAATGTAAAAAAATAAAAAAATTATAAATGTAAATTCAGAAATGTAAATCTCTGGACAGCCCCAAATGTATGAGGAATATAAGACAGCATACGAGGCCAGTTCAAGGCAGTTTAGGTAAAAAATATATATATATTATTCTCCAAAGTATCCTGGAAAAACCTCTGGTTCCATTGACTTACATTAAAATGAAGTAGGTTTTTGTCCTCTCCTGTAAAGTTAAAGTTGACGTATATATAATGGGTAGTTACATAGTACTGGGTATTGGCCCATTAATGACCTGGTCTTGCGTTTATATATTTATATATTTTAAATAGCTATACAAAATGGTTAAGTTCTTACTTCATTTTAATCTTTCCGTGTTTTTTTTCCTCTTTAATCTACTTTTTGTAAGTGACCATTTTCACCACGTGTTATAAAATAGTCTTTTATTGAATGCATGCTGTGGGGGCTTCTTAATGTTTATGTGCTGCCTATTTGATACAGTTATTTTTTAATATTGTAAATAAGATCTCATGGAATAGTCCTTCCTCTCGATGCAGCTTCCATATTCTGAATTGTTTTGTATCGTATTAATATTGTTTTACTGTGTCTAATAAATATGTAGTCTATATCTTGGTCTGTTTGTCGTTACTGTCATCACTGATCATGTAAACATTGCTTCTCTAGAAACGTTGTTTCATTCCTTTGTAGTTGGGATGCCAGTAAAGTTCCTCTTGGTACCGAAGCTTTCAGACAAACTAAAAATATTTGTGTATATCTGTGGTGTGCAGGTTCATAGACGCTCAGCGGAGAAGCTCAGGGACCTGTGCTGTGCCAACCGTGGCACCTTCATTAAGGTAGGGCAGCACCTGGGCGCCCTGGACTACCTCCTGCCTGAGGAGTACACCAGCACCCTGAAGGTCCTCCACAGTAGAGCGCCTCAGAGCAGCATGGAGGAGATCCAGCAGGTCATCAGAGAAGACCTGGGCAAGGAGGTCAGCAGCTTTGCTCCTATGTTGAATTTACTATTTGCCTCATTTTCTCTTTACCCCAAAGAGTATGTGACCAGATGAGAATCAGTTCCAAATTTTGCTTCTTTAGTTTGGCACTGGAGCTTTGGAGGCTAACAAGTAATGAAAGCTCTGAACCCACCAGTTACCCCTGAGCACGCTGCAAGCCTCACACTGCTGCCTTAAACAGCATTGGGTTGTTATGTAATATTAAATGGACTTGTCTATGTGGGCTCTGACACGATATCTATAAAAACGGACAGGGGTATGTACAGAATTCAGGCCTAAAGATGGACTTCTGTTTTAGCTATGAGATGCTCATTTGTTTATTTCTATAGAAGGCAAAGTGACATATGGTGTCCGAAACCAGTGTCAGCTTATTGGTGGGATAATTTCCCATTATGAGCTTTACAGACCAAAGAAGTAGTCTCCAGACATGTAAGGATTGGGCAATATTTGAGCGACTGAGGATAAATTAGATTTTTGGTTTGATCATCACTTTAAACTGGCCACGAGGCCTTCTTCTAATTCTGGCAGCAAATAAACAACCACTAATAAGATCAGTTTATTCATCTCAACACTTCCAGAAGTCGCCTATGTTTGTTATTTCTCAGCTTTAGTTTTTCTTTTAATTGTTTGGCCACTTTTCCCTTTTAATATGTAAGGCATGCACCTCTCGAACATCAGCGCTGACCTCGGATCAGAGAGAGATGGCATCTGGTCGTATCTCTGCCATCGTCTGGCTGGCCTGGTACACTAGGGTTAATGTTATCTGAGGAAAATTGGACGGGAGCGGAGTGACTGAAGGCCGAGGCTTCCCTTGTCCTCTCCTGTCAGCACTTTTGTTCTTCTTGTCAGAAGTGCTCTCTGAAAGTGCTCTGCTTCAAGAATGTTTTGACAGGCTTTTAAACTTGGGCTCATCGGTTTTGGTGGAGGTAATTGTTCTGTTTCGGCGTGGATGACACTTTTGGGTCCCCTGTCAGCTTGTGCGCTGACGGTTGTGTTCATGTCTGCTGGCTTGCTTCTCTGTCATCCTATCCTTTCATCTGCATTACAGAATTAGCCTGTGCAGCTCGTGACCTATACAGAAGTTTAAAGGGCAGATTTGTACTCTCTTGACCTCATCTGATCCTACATAGCAAAACCTATGGCCCTCTGCATAGGCCCACAAATGAATTTCTGTGGCTTGCCGCATAGCCCCACATAGTACTGCCTCATTTCCTGTACGTCCCACCCAATTGTCCCTAATAGCAATGCCTATAGCCCTCACATAACCCTATACTGTAGCGCCTACAGACACTGTATATCAGTACATAGTAATATCGAATACCCTTTATAAAACCTTTCCTAGTGATTCGAACAGCCCACCTACAGCCCTGTATAACCTTACATAGCAAAGCATTCCTAGGGCCCTCCGTATAGCCTTGTATAGTAATGTCACAGTGTCTATAGCTCCATAACAATGTTTATGGCTGTCTATATGACCTCTATAACGATGCCTAAAGCTGTCTATATGGTCTTCATAACAATGCCTATAGCTATTTATATGGCCTCAATAACAATGCCTATAGCTGTCTGTATACCCTTATGCAACAACAGCTATAGCATGCAATACAGAACTGCTTATATTTGCCTATAGCCATTATACACAGGACTATATGTAGACCTAAAGGCTTCACTACATAGGGATATACAGAATGAAGGGTTTGTTCTCTATAAGCATTTGGCTTGCTTTAGACAGTTCTATATAGAGCTATAGCATTGATACATAGGGCTACAAGTATAGGGGCTATAAGCATTAATACACAGAACAATATGGAGGTCTATTGGCATTACTATATAGGGATATACAGGATAAAGGATTTGTTCTGTATATGCATTTGGCTTTCTGTAGACTGTTCTAGATAGAGCTATAGCATTATTTTATAGGGGTAGAAGTATAGGGGCTATAAACATTAATATACAGAACTATATAGAAACCTATAAGCATTGCTATATATGCTATAGGGAGGGCTATAGGCATTACTACATAGGGTTATATGAAGGCATTGTTCTGTATAGCACTGTCTATAACCATACACCTTTACAGAACGAACCCTTAATGTGTAATGTGAGCCAATCCCAGCATCATCAGGCGAAGGCGGGATACACCGTGGACAGGTTGGCAGTCCATCTCATGGCCAACACACACTCACACTCACACTCACACCTACGCTTAATTTAGAGTGAGTGATCAACCTAACATGCATGTGTTTGGACTGTGAGAGAAAACCAGAGTAACCAGAGGAAACCCTCTCAAGCACGGGGAGAACATGCAGCTCCACACAGAACAGCCCGGATATCTCATATGTGTGTGAGAATGGTCCAAACACAATTTCAGCCCTGGTTTAAAGTCCTGCCTGGACAACCAAGAGCTTACTTCTCTCACTAAACAAGAGAAAGTGTGGATGAATACAAGAGAGAGATAAACTGTTGAGATGTGAAACTCATACTAGGCTACTTCAGTATACAGGATACGCCACTGAACCATAACACAAGTTAGAAATGATGATGGTCCGGACCTTGGCCTGAGGAAATCTCCTCTAGGTGGACCTTACTGAAATCTAATTAAGTACCCCTGCCCTATAGCTATACCCCTATGTAATAATGCTATAGCTCTATATAGAACTGTCTTTAGCAAGCCAAATAGCTATACAGAACAAACCATTCATCAAGTATATTCCTATGTAGTAATGCCTATAGATCTCCATATAGTTCTATGTATTGACACCTATAGCCTATAGCAAGCCATATGCCTATACAGAACAATCCCTTCATATACTGTACATCTCTATGTAGTACCACAAACTGAATATCTCTATGTATAACCATAAAGTTCTGTGTATAACCATAAAGTTCTGTGCTAAGTAATAATGCTATTGCCATCTATAGCCCTATATCCATAAAACCTGGCCGTATATAGAAATGCTGCATAAAACAATGCATATCATGTTGCTCTGTTATTGCATCATACTGCTCATCACCTTCTAGCTCGTAGTTCTCTAATAGTTTTTGCAGCTATGGCGTCCCAGTGAGGTGAACCTGAATGACAGGACAACACGCGCTGATTGTGTCAGCAGGTAACCATTAGAGAGTGTGCTGATGCTCCTCTGACCTTGAGAGGACAACAGCTTGTCTGTGGCGCCTCGGCGAGATGATCACATCTTTTGCAGTTTTATTATTGTAATTATTGGCTCTAATAGATCACTCTGTCTCTGCTCTCGTCCCTCCCCCCATCACACATCCCCATCCCCGTCCTCATCCCCATCCCCGTCCCCGTCCCCTCCCTGGCAGGCGACAGCATCAGCTCAGGCTGCAGCATTACGTAATCTCAGCCTGGTCGCGACTGGTTTGTGGAGGTTTAGGGGTGAGTTTTTTTCCCTTCAGCACACACCAGTGTGTGTGTGTGTGTGTGTGTGTGTGGTGAAGGGAAAGGCATTTTCAGACGCTGTGTGTCGGCGGAGGGAGATGGACCCGTCACGGCTCGTTGAGCCCAGTGCAGCAGGAGAATAATCCGTCTGTCTGAGTGTCAAAATAAAAGTCCCCCCCTTTTTTATTTCTCCACCTCTCCCTGCTTTTGTCTCTCTCTGTCTGGACATTTCTTGTCTTCCCACTCGGTGGGCTTGTAGATGCAGCAGAGCGGAGGCATTTATGTGGTGTAGGGATGAATTTTCTGTCAGCCAGGTCCTTCTCCCTGTTTCCTCCAGATGTGTCAGAGCGGATCAGTTGGGCGAGGGCTGCCGGTATTAAACGGGGCGAGACTGCGTTGGCAGTGTTGAACGTGGCCTGCACAGGGGGCAGTGTTGCTGCCAGGCCTTTTAGAGCGACTCTCCCGCGCTCCGGGCTAATCTACAGCATCCCTCTACTCCCTTCATATTTATTTATGAGGCTTGGCACCGTCGCACGCAAGCCAAAGCTGTTACACACAGCCCTGGATCCATTTAGATAAGGAATTATTGATATCACGGAGACGGAGGGACGAATAAAGACACTGGTCCAGATTTCAGGTTGCTCCCCGCTATCTCTCCAGTTCACTCTCCTTTAAAGTCTTAAGCCCTGGATATATTATTCACACAGATCCTCCTCAATTAATAAAGCTATTCAGTGCACTGGGGGCTTTTAATAATAATAATAATAATAATAATAATAATAATAATTAAACTATATCATATAATGATGCTTAGAAAATAGCAGCAACCACAATAATAATAAAAAAACACATAAAACAATAGCAATAATAATAGTAATAATAATAATAATAATAATAATAATAATAATAATAATAATAATACAGAAAATAGCCAGAACAATAATTATAAAAACAATATAAAACAGTAGCAATAATGATAATAATAATAGTGAACAATGTCAACTTATAATGATACTAGGAAGATAGCAGCAGCAACAACAACACCAATAATAATAATAATAATAATAATAATAATAATAATAATACCAACACAGCAAGAGTACAATATTAAAATGACAAGCAATACAATATTACTGCTAGTTCATAAAAAATATTTATTAATGCAACAAAAATAACAACAATAACAATGACAACCAAAAAATACTAACAACTACTACCACCACTACTGCTAATAAAATAATAATAATAATAGTAATAATAATAATAATAACAATAATAATAATAATAATAACACCTTTAATAATGAAATAGGATGAACAACAACAGTAATAATGATGACAGTAGTGAAAATGGCAACAAAAAAAAACAACAACTACAGTTGCACCAACTGAAGATGGTAATAATGATAATAATAATAATAGTAATGATAATAATAATAATAATAATAAGAAGAAGAAGAATGTTTAATGGGAAGAAATTATTTGATAAATAGTTATTTTTATACTTTGAACCTTTATTCAGAAATCAACTGTCACGGGGTGGGGCTGCTGTTGTAGCAGTCTGTAGTTTGGGACATGTCCAGAGAGTAATGTAACTTTATGTAACTTTATGAGTACTTTCTGACTAAAGTTAATATAAACGTTAGCTAACCCAAACCCCCCCAGTCTGTTACCATAAGAACACATTATACTAAAGCTGTTTTATTACAGTATATTTTGTTGTTCACTGCTCTCATCATTGACCTCGGAGTTTAAAGCTGGCGTGAGCTACCCGGCGCTCCAGCGAGGCAAGAGCTCGGCTCAGTGAAGCTGCTGACTGCAGGATATTTCTGAACAGGCATCTTGACACAAACCTTAAAGTTGAAGACCACCTATAAAACCAGAGCCAGTTGCTAACAACAAACACAGAGCGAAGGCTGCCAAAACGCGCCTTTAAAATAAACTTTTTTAAACCGCTTTTTCTATGGTTTCATTTTTGGGTGGGACAAATCTATGTGTTTCTGATATAGGGTGGGACATGTCCACCCCCCCCTGTTCCTACGCCTATGGTGCAGATTATTGTCACTTCTAAGAGAAGCGCTTTATAGGATCCTAGGGTTCTGAAGGCAGCCCTAGTCCATGCAGGGGGAGAGATAGATATACTGGAATCACATCATTTGCTGATATGTTACTAGTATTTTATTTGCTACAGTTGATTAAACTGATTTGAGCGCATTAATCCCACTGAATATTTTCTCTCATGCTTTAAAGAGTGGTGATTACTTACATGAGCTCTGCTTATTCAGCCTTGAGCTTGTGCCATTATGAAAGCATAAGTAGACTGTACAGATTTTAAGACCTGCTGTAAAAAATACATCATATACAGCAGGACGGTCTTCATTAGTATGATGCATATGTCTTATGAAAACAACAACAAAAATAAGGCTAACTTCTCCTGACTATGAATATTATATGGCTGATGTTGATGTTTGTTAGTAACGGTACACTAAGCTGAATGTTTGTTAATTTGATGTTTGTTAATAACTCCTTTAGAGGGAGGTGGTGAGTGATGTTTGTTTATTTGATGTTTGTTAATAACTCCTTTAGAGGGCGGTGGTGAGTGATGTGTGTTTATTTGATGTTTGTTAATAACTCCTTTAGAGGGCGGTGGTAAGTGATGTTTGTTTATTTGATGTTTGTTAATAACTCCTTTAGAGGGCGGTGGTGAGTGATGTTTGTTTATTTGATGTTTGTTAATAACTCCTTTAGAGGGCGGTGGTAAGTGATGTTTGTTTATTTGATGTTAATAACTCCTTTAGAGGGCGGTGGTGAGTGATGTTTGTTTATTTGATGTTAATAACTCCTTTAGAGGGCGGTGGTGAGTGATGTTTGTTTATTTGATGTTTGTTAATAACTCCTTTAGAGGGCGGTGGTGAGTGATGTTTGTTTATTTGATGTTTGTTAATAACTCCTTTAGAGGGTGGTGGTGAGTGATGTTTGTTTATTTGATGTTTGTTAATAACTCCTTTAGAGGGCGGTGGTGAGTGATGTTTGTTTATTTGATGTTTGTTAATAACTCCTTTAGAGGGCGGTGGTGAGTGATGTTTGTTTATTTGATGTTTGTTAATAACTCCTTTAGAGGGCGGTGGTAAGTGATGTTTGTTTATTTGATGTTTGTTAATAACTCCTTTAGAGGGCGGTGGTGAGTGATGTTTGTTTATTTGATGTTTGTTAATAACTCCTTTAGAGGGCGGTGGTAAGTGATGTTTGTTTATTTGATGTTAATAACTCCTTTAGAGGGCGGTGGTGAGTGATGTTTGTTTATTTGATGTTTGTTAATAACTCCTTTAGAGGGCGGTGGTGAGTGATGTTTGTTAATAACTACTTTAGAGGGTGGTGGTGAGTGATGTTTGTTTATTTGATGTTTGTTAATAACTCCTTTAGAGGGCGGTGGTGAGTGATGTTTGTTTATTTGATGTTTGTTAATAACTCCTTTAGAGGGTGGTGGTGAGTGATGTTTGTTTATTTGATGTTTGTTAATAACTCCTTTAGAGGGTGGTGGTGAGTGATGTTTGTTTATTTGATGTTTGTTAATAACTCCTTTAGAGGGTGGTGGTGAGTGATGTTTGTTTATTTGATGTTTGTTAATAACTCCTTTAGAGGGTGGTGGTGAGTGATGTTTGTTTATTTGATGTTTGTTAATAACTCCTTTAGAGGGCGGTGGTGAGTGATGTTTGTTCATTTAATGTTATTTTGATCTTATTTGTTCTTATTGGTATTAACAGCTACAGTATTGTACTGTAAATCTTTTGGACGCTACTCATAAACACTTAACATATGCATGAAATGAAGTGATTGTACTCATTGGACACATTCCTCCAAGGTCAGGCTTCAGTTGTATCCAGTCGCAGTTCCAGCCCTCCGTACCCTGCTCCAGTGGAGCTGCCGCACAGGCCCAACAGCACTGCATAGTTCAATTATGCAAATATTTATCAAGCATAATTATCACATTCTGTTGAAAAATGGAGCTAATTACTTTACACTACTTCTTAGGCGGCCCGTAGAGGAAAAAAGAGGCAAATCTGTTCACATGGGGGAATTTGAGCGAGAGCAGGATCCGTGAGGCAGGCCTGGGGCTGCAGTTTCACAGCTGAATTATTGATGCTATGACAGTCTTAGCTTGTATTCCTTTTTCTTTTTGTGATGTCTTATTTATCAGGACAGGCAAGGGCTGTAGCCTTAGAGCTATTCATCAGCGCATCATTTGTTTTTTTTCACATGAGCATTTTCAGCAATTCCATGGTATCAGTTTTTCGATTTTCTTGAGTTTTTGCCACTTAATTTTTCCAGTGGTGTGTGTGTTTGCAAATGTATAAAATGTGTCTATATATTGTGATAACATGCAGGTAAGGCAGTAGGGAGCCCTCAGGCCTTTTTACGTCCTCTCTGGAGAGTTTCGGGGAGCTGAAAATTGCATATTTGTAATTTTAGGCTGCTAGTTACCATACTAATACTGTTACATTCATTGTTTATGTTTGGTTGGAAACAGAAAGGTTCATATTTAGAAATCCTGTTCAGAAATGTTTCTGAACTGAGCTGAACTGAAGGCACCACACACTTTATTTACCACCGGAATTAGGAGGAATCAACTGAACACATTTTGATTTACAGTGGGCAAGAAAACAGCACTCCTTTTAGAAGTCCTAGATATGTCACTGACTGAACAGACACCACATGGCTCAAACATCTTACCTAAGTTTGGAGCAGCACAGCCATGTAGTCTGTCGGAGTGGCAGCTCTGTGATAAACTCTTCAATAAAAGAGTGCAAACCTGCAACATATATATGATACAAGCTTCAAGTGTGTGTTAATATGCACCAGCATTTCTTAATGTTAATATTGCATAAGAAATCCTACAGGGACCCTAGCAGATGTTGGCATTGTTGTAGATGTGTTGTCATTTTTCCTCCTCAGTACAGTGCTCAGTACTCTGTGCACAGTGTGTTGATATGAAGTTGTTGGTGAACATAGCTGTGTGTAAACAGAGCTGTTTCTAAACAGAACTGTCTGTAGACAGAGCTGTCTGGATATAGCTCTCTGTAGACAAAACTGTTTATAGACAGAGCTCTTTGTAGACAGAACTGTATGTAGATAGAGGTGTCTGTAGATAGAGCACTATGTAGACAAAACTGTTTATAGACAGAGCTCTTTGTAGACAGAACTGTATGTAGATAGAGTTGTCTGTAGATAAAGCTCTATGTAGACAAAACTGTTTATAGACAGAGCTCTTTGTAGACAGAACTGTATGTAGATAGAGTTGTCTGTAGATAAAGCTCTATGTAGACAAAACTGTTTATAGACAGAGCTCTTTGTAGACAGAACTGTATGTAGAGTTGTCTGTAGATAGAGCTTTCTGTAGATAGAACGGTCTATAAATAGAGGTGCCTGTAGACAGAGCTCTATGTAGACAAAACTGTTTATAGACAGAGCTCTATGTAAACAAAACTGTTTATAGACAGAGCTCTTTGTAGACAGAACTGTATATAGATAGAGGTGTCTGTAGATAGAGCTCTATGTAAACAAAACTGTTTATAGACAAAGCTCCTTGTAGACAGAACTGTATATAGATAGAGGTGTCTGTAGATAGAGCTCTATGTAAACAAAACTGTTTATAGACAGAGCTCTTTGTAGACAGAACTGTATGTAGATAGAGGTGTCTGTAGATAGAGTTCTCTGTAGACAAACCTGTTTATAGACAGAGCTTTCTGTAGACAGAACTGTATGTAAACTATGCTCTCTGTAGACAGAACTGTGTTTAGATTAAGCTCTTTTTAGATAGAACTGTGTGTAAAGTATCCTGTCTGTTGACAGAACTGTGTTTAGATTAAGCTCTTTTTAGATAGAACTGTGTGTAAAGTATCCTGTCTGTTGACAGAACTGTGTTTAGATTAAGCTCTTTTTAGATAGAACTGTGTGTAAAGTATCCTGTCTGTTGACAGAACTCTCTTTAGACAGAACAGTATGTAGATTAAGCTATATATAGACAGAACTATATGTAGACTATGCTCTCTGTAGACAGAACTGTGTGTAGATAGAGCTGTCTGTAGATAGAGCGTTCTGTAGACAAAGCTGTCTGTAGACTGAGCAGTTTGTAGACAGAACCATAAGTAGATTAAGCTTTATATAGATGGAACTGCAGTTTCAAGTTTCAAGTTTATTTGTCATTTGCACATCATGTCAGAACATCACATGCATTGAAATGCTTGGGGTGAGGCTCAGATACAACTCTACAGCAGGGCAGCATTATACAAGTAAAACAGTGCAAACATACAATAAACAGACAATATTAAAGTAAAAACAAGCTAGAAAATATACATATAGTTATAACTGAAATATATAAAGGACTATAGAAAACATACACAAGATATATACATAAGATATACAGGAGGACATCTGTAAAAACTTTTGCATAGGCAGGTTATCTAAGAAGATATGTCTATCTAAAGTGACTTAGTGATATTGTCCAAAGCAGCGATATAAGAATAAATAATATAATAGTGTAACATAATGTAATATAGCAGGGGCTGAGTGAACGGTATTGGGGTCTCTCAGCCTCACAGTTTGTTCAGGAGCCTGACAGCCTGTGGGTAGAGGCTGTTCATTAGCTGGGTTGTTCTGGCCTGGATGCTGCGGAATCTCCTGCCTGATGGCAGTATGTAGACTATGCTCTCTGTAGACAGAACTATATGCAGATAAAGCTGGCTATAGACAGAGCTGTCTGTAAATGGTGCTGTATGTAGATACAGTGCTCTGTAGATCAAATTGTATGTAGACAAAGCTGTCTGTAGAGACAACGCTCTGTAGACAGAGCTGTGTGTAGATACAATGCTCTGTAGACAGAGCTGTCTGTAGATACAATGCTGAGTCCAGCTTTTCTGACACTAATCAAGACCTGCTTTACTCCACTGCAGTGTTGATTTCTATGATCTGTATTGAAGGCCTAGTTTTAATAGTTTTAATAGTTTGGCCCTGTGTTCAGATGCAGACTAAACCCCATCTTCCTGCACATAAACTAGTCTTTGTTGCCCTGTTAAACCTCATATCCATAGTCTAATTTTAATGCTTGATCATTTACATTTTGTCTCAAAGCTTATGGTACCCTAAATAATTATCTAGTACTTCAGAGTTTGTACCTCACACTTAATTGATGCGTAGACCTTGAAGGACTATAAACGAAGGTGTTATTGAAGTTACTAGGCTTTGAAATGACAGCAGCAATCGTGAAATGTACTGTGTGGTCGACAGGAAAGACGAGCCGCTCTTGAGTGGGCTGTCATGACCCGGCCGTAGAGAGTGCTCTTAAAGACTCGGGTTAACCAAAGAAAGGCACTGCCATCCATTAGCTGAAAGAGACTCAATTAACCTTTTCTTAGACAATGGGGACCACGCAGGAGCGCCTATAAATTCATTATCTCTCAAGCCATTCCAACACAAGTCTACAGGATGAGGAGGACAGAGAACAGGACGTACATACTACTGTGTGCGAAGCTATAGCGGTACACCTTCAACCACAGTTTATAATGCGACTTATTTCCTTTGAAAGAACAGAACAGTGTGTGTATTAACTGAATGCTAAGGCATCTACTGCTTGGTTCATGAATGCCACTATATGCTAATACCAGGCTTAAGATCTGGTCCTTAACCCTTTGATGCACAAGCTATGCAAACCCCTTCTAATGCTCAACCTGGCTCAAACTTGAGCCATATTCATTTCCTATGTTATGGTATGTACTGCTGAGTATCTCTTTGGTATCTCTATTGAAATCAGTTTATTTCATTATTTAATGTTCCAAGTGTTCATTAAAAATCTTGTTTTTGACTTTTAATCATTATTTTAATTCTTACTTATTTATTTCATGAGCAAAAATAGTGTTTCTAAATACGTTTATGACTGCAAATGTTTACAAATGTCAACAGTTCCTATTCAATTCCAAAGTGGTTACATAAGGGTTCACTCTGACCCATGTTGTGTGTTAGAAGGGCAGAGATGCAAAAAATATTTTTATTAAAAAGGTAAAAATAATAAAACTAAAATCAGGATTTGTGATGATCACAAACAAGCTAATTGAGGAATTCATGGAAGCTCGAATGATGAATTTACTGCAAAAATATAGAAAGTAAAATCTCAGTCAGGTCACTTTCAACCCAGGTTGTGCATCAAAGCATTAAACTGTTGATGGAACATTATGTTTGCTTTAAAATAGTTTTTATTTAATCCTGCTTCCGATTTGCCTTTTTTTTCTTTGTGTCAGTAGAGGACAGTCAGAAGGGTAATGAAAGAAAGACCCTTGTCCAGTCACTATATCTGAGCTAACACACCATTTGAGCAGATG
The DNA here is from genome assembly GCA_021613375.1 of Megaleporinus macrocephalus. Lineage (NCBI taxonomy): Eukaryota > Metazoa > Chordata > Actinopteri > Characiformes > Anostomidae > Megaleporinus > Megaleporinus macrocephalus. Next base: position 22,979,196 of record CM038712.1, read on the forward strand.
GATCAAGCCCTGGCACTCACTTAACCTTCTAGGAAGAACTCATCACTGACTTCCTTAACCCCTGTCTTTGTGTTTCTTCTATTTCTTTCTCCTTCTAAAGGAAACTTCTGTCTTCGTTCTGACTCCTTAAAGTCGGCTGCAGTGCCCTTGATAAGGGCATCCAACCCGGCTGTATTTTTATTTCTATTTTCAAGGGCAAAGCATATTTAGCGCGGGCGGTATTCATAAAATTCACTACAGTCTCTGCTGGTATTTAATTCTGCATTAATAAAATTAAAAACACCATGAATGCTGCTGCTGTATGCTAAAGAATGTCTGCATCACTTTACTCACTTTCATTAGAACATTTTTTATTGCTTTCAGTAATTCAGTATATCATTTCAGCTCTGGGTTCTCATGAACCTGAACATGGCAGTCAGGCTATTTTGTATAGATGCATAAGGAAATTGTCAATACCAAAAATCAGGAACATAGGAATACATAGGAAATCGTTATGTAAGCCGAGTGTACTCTGCAGGACTAATGAACAAACAACTGGAGCTGGCAGTGAAGGAGGGTCTGCATACGCAGGCAGCTGCTGAGGCTGTGACAGTTGGACATAAAGGTCACTTTAAATGTTCTGCCTTGGAATATTCCCACCAGAAATATAGAGTGTGATATTAGTTCCATTTTAAAACACACACAGTCACAGCCACTTTGCTAATACAGGTGAAGACACAGGGACAAAAAGTCAACATTTGCTACCTGTATGTCTATAAGTCTGTATGTGACTGTATATAATAGCGATTGCTCAGTACTCAGGTGTGCAGCGTGTTGCATTTCAAATAGCATGGGCGGTGTTAGGCAAGATGTCAAAGATTTCTGGGTTTAGAGAACACTAAGCTGCAAAAACTTGAAACATGAGCTCCTTGGATGTGTTAGTCTCAAATGTAACTCCTCCTGTTATTGTGCTACAGAAACAGCAGATTGGACAGACATGGAACTGCAGTCAAACTTACAAAAAAGTACATTACTTACAGCTGTTCTGGATCTAAACCTGCTCCACTGTGGCAGTACTCAGTACTAGCTTGTTAACTAATCTGCTTACCAAACTAATGAACAGCATTTAAGTTAACTGTTACACGTTACACTTATTTACACTAACAATGGCTGCGTTCGAAATCCCCTACTAAGTCAGTAGGTACTAGATTGAAGCCAGTACGTACTGCTTGAGTGGTAAAGCAGTCAGCTGTTTCAGTGGAGTGTTTAATATAAACACAACCTTGGACATGCTAACAACCCTGTGACACAGACCACCACTGTAAACGTCCCACTATACATTAAAAGCTCCATTTACTGATATTTTAGATTTTTTGTGACACTGAGCTGCGTTTTTGTCTGAACCTGTACTCAGATGGTGTCGAGCTCTAACTTGGAGAAGACGAACCAAGAGTTTAATCATTTTCTGCATCATTTTCCGTTCACCAGCAGTAGCTATATGCGCACAGCTGACGTACTGCTATCCTCTGTTTTTTTTCCTCTGCTTTGAACTCATTCTCAGCTCCAGTTGAATCATGGGATAGCACAGTGTGCTGCGGTCGCCTACTTAAAAATGTCTCAATTTATTTGTACCTACTGATTTCACTACTGACCAGTAGGCAAGTATGTGATTTCGGCTGAACCCCATGACTTATAATAAAACAGTACAGTGTGATGTCCTATGTCTAAACACTTCCCGTCACCGATTGGAATAGTGTTGTGATGCTCCATCTGAGCCACTTTGTTTATTTCCCATTTATTGATGCAGGGCTATAGCAATCATTTTATACATGTACACAACTGTGTAGATGTTTGAGGCACTTGAGGACATTACTATATTTAAAAAGCTATTTTTTTCCCAGACAGAAAGCTTTAATTTACTCAGCAAAACACGTTATTGTTTAAATATTCAAACAGTGTTAATACAGTAATTAGTGCTTTTACATACATCAGTGTGTTTATTTAACCCTTTCCAAGCGTCTCCTTGTGGAAACAACCCAGTATTATTTACAGTTCTCATCTAATACCTGCTTTAACTGCTCAGTACTTCATTAAGCTAAATCAAGATTGCTGCTGAAGTAACTGAATACATTTTCATACAATGTCTGGGGCGTCCAGGAGAAATCTGGAACTACACTTTGTTCTTCAAACTGGAGCTCAAGATATGATCTACTTCTTTCATAATAAGATATTCCTGTTACTTTGTATTGTATGTATGATTATTTACATCTGTTCTAATCATATCTGGTGTTTTTACTGGTGTAAATACACAAAATAAAGAGTTTTAAACAACCAACATAGGAGAGTAGTGCACACATTATCAGTTTATTTGCTGATTGGACAAAAATAAAAATATATAATATCTAATTTATATATGACTAACTAAAAACTAATTTTCCCAAATACAGCCAATAAACAGTGGTTGTACACTCACATGGGCAGATGTTTCTTCTCTGAAGCAGAGGTGTGAACTTCTTTTCACTTGTTTTTGCTCTTATAAGATGAAATGAAGAGATAAAGGGAACTAAGAGGTTATATTTTCTTTAATAGTCCTCTACCGGGACGTTACAATACATGGCGGATCTGATGGATGGCTTGTGAGCGAGTCAGCCGCTGCTGCAGAAAGAGGGAGAGCCATGCTGATGCTCCTTCATCCGTACCGTCATTACACCACATTATTCCACGCACCTCCAGCCAGGCTGCGACCCCTCCTGTGAGCGGAGCTTTCTGGGCCCTTAGGCTCTCCGCTGGGCAGCCGCTAGAGCACAGGCGCTCGGAAGGCGCTGCATTCTGATGCATTACTGGAGAGCAGCAAACAACAGATGGCAGACGAGTCTCAGTCTAATAGCAGGAGCTTAAAAAAATAGAAAAGAAAAGAAAAGAAAAGCCAGCGAGTCATTGGCTGGTTATGCAAAGCAGAAGTGCATGTGCTGGGTCCGCGTGAAGCTGCTGCCACTGTCGTTGCTGCATTTTCAATTACACTGCGGCCAGCTGAGCATGTAAGCATGCATCATTTCCCTAATGATGTGCGGCACGTGTGCGGGTTTCACGCGGGGGCCGCTTTTCGGCGCCCCACCGCTACAGCTTCGCCAGCACTGTTTCAGGGGCAGCATCTGAGTGATGCATTAAGTGTGGTGGCAGCTGTGATTAATCTCTCCCCTGTCTCTCTTTGTCTGTCTCTCTCTGTGTCTAGCTCTCTCTCTCTCTCTTTAGCTCTCTCGCTCTAAAAGACACACCCTGTCTCCGCAGGCCTGTGATCTGTTACTATAACATCTCAAATTGCATCTGAAGTCTACGTGATGCCACTCGTAATGTGGTTATTGTTATAGCTGCATGCATGAGTGCCTCAGGGCTTTCAGTGATATGCAGGTTTGCGTTAATGCAGCTGATGACCTCAGGCTTCCTGCTCCTCTGACCTTGTTGTTTTGATTGGGCTGTTTTTTGCTCCAAAGGAAACTTTTACCCTGTATTATTTATCAGTAATCATAAATTCACTCTTTAAAGATGTACGGAGTTTAGAGTGGTTTGGTGTTAAATGCTCAGACTATGAGACGGGAAATCTGATGTGTTTAGGCCTTTAAGTGCTACACACATGCACACACACACACATACACCATAATATAATACTGAGGTAAAAAAACAAAAAAATAAATAAATCTAATGAATCAAATAATAAATAAGTCTCACAGTACACATCCCTGCAATCCTTCAGAGTTATTAATATGAAGATACATATATACACTTGTATGCCATATTTTTATGTTATATTACAATTGTATGCCAGTTCTTATCAGAGGGGAGCATATCATAGGACAAGAAGAACCAGATCTTTTTTAATCCTTTGATTTCTGTATTATATTTTATTTAAATTTTTATTTAAAAAATTTAACTAAACCCGCTCCCACCTACCCCTTCAGCTATGCCAGGAAGAAAAAGAGTAGCACATACATATATTTGTTTGTAAGTTTACATGTTTGATACTCGACTTCATTTCAAACAGTACTTGCTTGATGTTGCTGGTCTTCTAGATAGGCAAGGAATGGATTCCAAATGACTGAGAATCTACTAGGTTTCCCAGCACGTTCATATCTGATCTCCATATGCAACATACTATTGAGCTCATTCCACCAGGTCTCAAACTTGGGTGCCATTTCATTGTTCCACACCAGTAAAATAATTATTTTAGCTATAATCATGCCATGCTGTCTCACCTGGGTCCTGCAGAGACCAGGTAGCAATTGCAGGGTCTGGAGCAAGGTCAGTTTTATATGCTTTAGAAGAACTACTAAACACCTCTGTCAGAGTTTCTGTAACTGTGAATAGCCAAGCGAGTAAAAGATGATGTCATTTGAGGTCATATGTGCATGTGGTTGTGACATCACAACCATGACGAAGTCAAAACAGGTTGTTTTTAATTTAATTTATATATCTTAATTATATATTGACAGCAGAGTAAACAGCATGTGTTAGTAATTACAAACATTTACACAGTACATTAAGCTGTTTTTTAAAGAAGCATTAGCTTATGACATTATCGCCAAAATATAAACTTTACAAGAGAGTCTTTAACAGTTTTACTTTCAGTTAAAGAGGTTAAAGAGGTTCCACTAAGTGATTTTGGAGCTTTCTATTGGTCCGTTCATCATAAAACTTTCACACCATGTAAACGGTAGCTGTCGTGTTCAAAAGATGTAGAAAAAACTACAAACCATATATTTAGTAGTTTGTGTCACAAACTACAGTGGCATGCAAAACCCCTGGTGAGAGTTTCTATAACTGTGAATAGCTAAGCGAGTAAAAGATGATGTAATTTCTGCAAAGACATGTTAAAGAGTTAAGCTAGACAACTTTCCATCTTTTATGGTTTTAAAATAACAAAAAAGAGCCTGAAGCAGAAGTTTAGACATCCTACATGGTCATTACGTATTAAACCCTCCTTTGGTGAAGTATCACAGCATGTAAACCCTTAATATAACGAGCTATGGGTCTTTGAGTTCTTGTTTGGGGGATTTTCACTCATTCATCCTTATGAAAACCTGCTAGCTCTGTTCTTAAGCTGTCTTGCATGCACTGCTCTTTTGAGGTCTATCCACAGAATTTAGGTGTTGTTTAGTTTTTTTTTTATTTTTCAGCTTGGGCCTCTTGAGGTAAACAGTTGTGATTTTAAAGATGTGTTTAGGATCATTATCCTCTTTTTTCATCAGCTGTTTGCTTCAATGTTGCTTCCAGAAATCGCTGGGGTTTAATTGAATTGCTTCCCAGTGAAATGTTCTTCGGGCCATTGACTGCAACACAAGCTCATAGCATGATCAGTCCACCCACATGCCTTACAGCTGGAGACGTTCTTTTCATGAAATTCTGCACCCACTTGTTTGTCCAAGCATCTCGTTGCTCATTGCTGCAAAGGATTTCCACAGAGTGTTAGGCTTGTGTAGATGTATGCAAATGTATGGTGCTGAATTTTGAGGAGTGTCTTCTGGTGGCTTTTTCAGGAAGGTTTTTTTGCAGGTGTTGCTGCACAGTAGAACTGTATACCTCCACTGCAGTGCCTGCTGCACCTTCTGAAGGTCTTTTGCACTTAAACAGGGGTTTCCAGTCCTACAAGCACCTCTCTCTGACTTTTCTTGGTCTTACAGACCTTAACTTGACCCCCACCATTCCTAACCAATAGTTACATAAAAAAGGCTTTACCATCTTCTTATAGTCACCTCCTGCTTTGTGGCCATCAGTTATTTTAAAGCATGGCACACGGTTTGAGGAGTCATAGCGTTTAAAGTTCTGAAATTTGCCTCTGCTGGTCTTTCCTTACGATGAGGTGAACAAGCAATAGATCTAACAAGCTAATTAGGGTCTGAGATTTTGGTCAAGGGTACCTGAGAACTCAAATCTCTTGGAGTTCCCAAACGTTGGCGTGGCGCGGCCATAGTTTCTAAAGCAAAATTGCACAAATCTTGCTTAAAACATTGAAAAAAGCTTAATCTATTAAGAAGTTCATCTATGACCTACAAGTAACAGTTCGACCAGTATACCCAAACTTTTGCATGTGCCTTTTCAACTATGGCACTAAAGGTGACTGCTGTCGTGTGACATGCGTACATGTGTACCAGTACAGACATTACATCACCCATAACTAATCTGGACCTAAACATAATGGGCTTTTGTCCTCTGCTGAAGCATCTGGAGGCTCCAGATACATCCGTGTCCATGGGTTCCTTCTAAAAGGTGCTTTGGCAGCTCGTCGCTGTCTGACAGGTCGTGTCCTGTCAGTAAATCCAGACGCGTGCTCCTGTTCTTTCAGTACAAACTCCCAGCGCTGTGCAGCTGACCGGCTACTGTTTGTTTAAGGTGTTCCAGCTCAGGCCATCATTTTGGTATCTCCGCAGCAGAAAGACGACCTTGCCGAGCCAAAGCTCCACTCAATTTCCACCAGCAGCTTAGGAGCTACAATCTCAGCTGCCCACTTCTACAGGGCTTAGAGCACACAGAGGATTCTCTGGCTGCTTATTGGCCCCGGAGTCCCAGCACTCATACTGACCACTGAGGGTTGCCCCAAGCCTAGTTAAAGGACCCAGGATGTTGTACATTATTGTATGGTTTTGTGTAGTCTTATGTCCCAGTATAACTTACTTATATTTATTTCTATACTAACCTCTTTCTGCAAAGTCTCTAGCAGAATGGATGTTTTTAATTAATGTAATAATTGATGATGAATAATGATGCAATTTCTTTTGCCTGTATTGAAATGAGACTAGGGCACTGTTGTCTCTCTGTGTGTCTAATAGAATTACTCTGTGTTGAGCTGTTAGCGAGCAATGGGGGGGGGGGTTAAATAGAAGGAGCGAGAAACCCCTGCAACAATCCCACCCTCAAAAAATGAACTCAGGGACCTCCAAAAATTTTATTTGATGGCTGCTCTTGTTGGATGTGTGGATCCTTTTTAATCAATTTGCTTCCTAACAGCCAAGAAGATCCCAGCGTTTGATCACGTATCACACCTTCCACTCCAGGCATTGGTCTGCTGGAACAACACTCTGTATGACTTCATTAAAGAATAAATGGGACTAAGCTGCTGTATGTTTAGTGCGTGGTCATATATCGTCTCTGTCCAATGAAATTTTTGTCGATTTTGAGTTTTCTACATTATTTGAACACGCCGATGCTCGTGTACATTGTGTGCAAATGTTATGATAAATGGACCAATAGAAGTGCTGTAAAATAGCTCGAAATTCTGGTTCCATAGACTTTCATTAAAAGTAAAGTATTTTGTTTGGTCTCTTCTGTAAAGTTGCAATTTTGGAGATACTTGTTTTTCATTGGACAGCGACGATATGTATGTGCATGTGGTTGTGACATCACAACCATGACAAAGTCAAACTGTTTTTAAACTAAATTTTCATATATTGAAAGGAGAGTAAAGGGCATGTATTAGTAATTACCAATATTTACACAGTACGTGAAGGTTTTTTTTAAGGAAGCGTTTGCTTTTGATATCATCACTGTTCAAAGAAAAACATCTTCAAAATCTCAGAAGTTAGTAACTTTACAGGTGAAGACAAAAACTGTCTTCACTTTCAATATAAGTCAATGTAAAGAGGTTTTATTCCAAGTGATTTTGGAGCATTTCTATTGGTCCATTCATGTAGAAACGTTCACAGGCTATAAAGAGCAGCTATGGAGTTCATATGGTATAGAAAAAAAATGCACAAAAATGGAAATGCATGATTTTTTGGACAGTAGACGAAGTGATCTAGTGACTAAAATTATATATGTTATTTTTTTAATTAATATTTATCAGTGATGGAAGTAAGTCACTGATACTACAGGTTTCCAGGTTAGCAATCAGCCTTTAAATGATATTAAAAAAAGTATGAAAATGTAATCTCATGATTCATGATTCAATCATGAAACTGATGTGAGAGAAACATAAAATATTTAAATCTTCAAGCGCAAACTACAAACCTATTTTTTTAGTCTGTTTTTTGTGTAGTGTATCTTATAAACTTTCTCTTTGTCTTAATATCCATTCAAATATACTTTGTGTATTTTTTCAGTTTTTTTATTGTTCGTTTAATAAAATATAATGTAAGGTTTTATTTTTTATTTTTTTAATTTTATTCATTTGTTTCATTAATTAACTTTTATCATCTTAACTATTCAGCTTTTATTTTTATATGAAATATATCTAATTTCATCATTATTAATTTTTTCTTTTTTATCCTGTGTTTTCATCAGTCACCTGTAAAGCACCTTGAATTTCAATTTTATGAATTGGAAGGATCGATCGGCTATGTATCGGTATCGGCCGATTTTTAATCAGAATATGTGATCAGTGATCGGCCCATGTTTCTCCAATTTAGCCGATCCCGAGAGCCGATCAATGGCGTTAAACAGAGGAGCCTAATTTCTGTATTTCCAGCTAGCGTTTCATCCAGGAAGAGGAGCCCTATGGCCAGCTTCCTGCAATTCCTATCTGAACCGCTAGGTGGAAATACACCCCCTTTCATTTTCAACAGACTGACTGAAGAAGCGGCGTCGTGAGAAGCGTGTGTCGTCCGTCTGACTGTGTTTTACCATTTTTTCCGTTACAGACTCATCCAGGACTTTTTTAAAATTAGTAAATTCAGCGTGTCTGGTGGGAACCAAGACAAAGACATTTAACACTAATCTGATACGTCACTGCACGCAGCTGAATACAGTGAGTATCAGCAAACAGCAGAGCTAGCACGCGCAGCTAGCACAAAACAAACAACCCAGAACACCATACAGACCAGATCTGACCGGTTCGAAAAATACAGCAGCAACAATTCAAGATCTACATTTAATGATTACAAATTGTCGTTTAAAATAACCAGAGTCTGCATTAAATTAGTTTTTACTGCATTTATTTAATAAGCTTTTTAGTTTTAAATTAAGGGTCTAAATTGAATGATTGTAGTATTGGGGATATTAGTTTGATTTACTTTGTTTATTTACTGATCATTTTGTTAAAAATATTATGCTGTTTCATATGAGCTCATTAAAAATAGTAATATACCAGTTTCGACCATGTGCTTTTGACTTGCTTGCACTAATACATAACTACATGTAGCCCTGCCGTGGCGTATACCCCGCCCTCTATCGGTGTCGCGCTGAAAGGTGATTGGCGATTGGAATTGGCCTTGAAAACGCTGATCGGTCCATCTTTAATTTTATTTGTCTGAAAGGTGCTCTATCAATAAAGTTTTGATTGATGTCAAGTTTAATATCAGTTTAGCAGCACTTTTTGTATAATCATTATAACACAGTCCATAACTTCATATGAAAACCTTGTCAAATGCAGGCATTAACATTAATGGAGGCACCATGAGAGGTTCAAGCAGTTCAGACCTGAGAGCGTTCAAGCATTTAATTGTGTTTTTAATGCTAATTCAGTTCAGACTCAGCTTAATAAGCACGTCTTCCCACCTGATAAGCTGATGTAGACTATCAAAGAAAGTCCTCATTATTTTTTTTAAGCTGAAAATATTTTTCATAAGAACATTTAGGCTATCAAGCTGTCCTGTCTGTAGTTTTAACACAACACTAAACTCGTCTTCATATTCACCAGCTCCTTGTTTGAATTTTCCAGTTCCACCTTAAATGATACAGCAGCTGCGTTCTGGCACCTCAGGTGTTATAATAGCTGTTGCACCATTTAAGGTGGAACGGGAAGATTTGAACAAGAAGCTGGTGAATAAGAAACAGATTCAACTTTAATATTGGTTTTAATGCTGGTAGTATTTGTGATTAAGGTGATTAAAGCTATTAAAATATCCTACCTAGAATTTTATATGCGTTGGTCATAAAGTAGTCAGTAGAGGTCATAAAGAAGACTTGAAGTATCTGGATCAAGTTTCCTCCTGCACTCGTATAAACAACAACACCACCACGCTTCAAATGTATTTTCCCTGGTGGCTGAAAAATCTCTGAAGTAGCGACACAGTCTTATGACATCTTTCACATTTAATGTGAGTTTTTGAAAGTGCATAGTTATAGTGATAATTATAGTTATTATTTAAAACCGTGATGCTAACTGTCAGGAATTTCAGGTGGATTACTATGAAATTGGTCACTTTTTCCTGGGTTTTGAGATTTGCCCACTGTTCTGGGCATTTACACATAGTGAAATAAAAGATAGAAGAATGGAGAATTTTGTATTATGTTGTGTTGCATTGTGGAATTTAGGCACTGTCAGTTAAAAGTTTTGACACACCAACCCAGATTTTTCTTACTTTTACTGTTTGAATATTAATAATATTACTGAATAATTGTAAAGAGATGAAAACTATAAAATAACACTTGTTGGAATGATTACTAGACAATGATTAAACATCTGGGTGTTGTTTAAGACTGTATATATATTTTTTTCATATATGTCCATATATAACCGATTATTACTTTTATTATTCTTTATTCTATGTATCATTATTATTATTATTATTATCTATTGTCTTTCTTTTAGTGTAGTATTGTTCTTGTTACATGTCATATTTGTGCCTTACCAAAACAAATTCCTTGTATGTGTGACATACTTAGCGAAATAAACAATTCTGATTCTGATATATTGCCAACAGTATTCACTAATTCCATGCCCACAGGTGTATAAAACCAAGCACCTAGACATGCAGACTGCTTCTACACACATTATTGAAAGAATGGGTCGCTCTCAGTGAATTCCTGCGTGATCCTGTGATAGGATGCTACCTGTGCAATAAGTCTAGTCATGCTGAGATGTATAGTGCGCAGAGGTAGTCAACTTTCTGCAGTGTCAATCTCTATAGACCTCCAAACTTCATGTGGCCTTCAAATCAGCTCAAGAACAGAGCACAGAGAGCTTCATGGAATGAGTTTCAATGGCAGCTGCATCCGAGCCTTACATCACCTTACATGCAATGATGTTAAGGCAAGCTGCCAATGGACTCTAGAGCAGAGTAGACGTGTTCTCAGGATTGACCAATCACGTCTGGCAAATCGATGGATGAGTCTGGGTTTGGCAGTTGCCAGGAGACCAGTACTTGTCTGACTGCATTGTGCAGAGTGTAAAGTTTGGTGGAGGGGGGATTATGTTGGGTTTGTTTTTACGGAGTTAGGCTCTGACTCTTAGTTCCAGCGAAAGAAACTCTTAGTGCTTCGGCAGACCAAGAGACTTTGGACAATTTCATGAGCATGGCCCCTTCCTGTTTCAACATGACTGTACACCAGTGCACGAAGAAAGCTCCATAAAGACATGGAGGAGTGAGTTTGGTGAGGAAGAACTTGACTGGCCTGCACAGAGTCCTGACCTCCACCTGATAGAACACCTTTGGGATGAATTAGAGCGGAGACTGTGAGCCAGACCTTCTCGTCCAACCTCAGTGTCTGACCTCACAGATGGTCTTCTGGAAGAACGGTCAGACATTCCCATAAACACACTCCTACACTGTGTGGAGAGACTTTCCAGAGGAGTTGAAGCTGTTATAGCTGCAAAGGCTTGGCCACAATCATATTAAACCCTATGGATTAAGAATGAGATGTTACTTAAGTTCATATGCGAGTGAGGAGCCACATGAGCTGCTTTTCTAACATCGATGAAGAAGATAGTATACATGCTCTGACTTCACTATGTAAACTCGTCTTTATAATTATAATAATATATATTCAGTTAGGTGTGTCCAAACCTTTGTATCAGAATTCTTGACACTACATGGCACGACAGGAATGTTGAGCACTAGCTCTACAGCTGTGGCATAAACTGATTTTCAGAAATCTGGAGCACAGCGTTAATCTGCAGGCAGCCACTTTGCACAATCAAATCTGATCATGCGCATCATGTTAAACAAGGCTTGCTGTCTCTTAAGCTTGAGAATACATGAGAAGGCAGTGTTGGAGGTGGAGCCACTTTAGAAAATCAGTCTGACTTCATTATCTTATGAACACATCCATCTGAAAATGTAGTCGCAGGATTGTGTTTCTATTCTAACGTGTACGAACGGCCTGTGTGTTGCCCCCCCTCCTCTTTTTGGCAGTGGTTTGTAGTAGTAAGCGAGAATGTGGGAGGCCGGGGATATTTGGCGCCTGTGAGGTGTTCGACCTTGTGGTGTTGGGGAGTCTTCCTGAGCAGTGTAACACATTTGCGGAGGCCAGGCTGTCCCTGTACTTCCTGTCCCCATATGGGTTACTCCCCGCACCAACTGCTGCATACTGCCTACAGTATCACAGCCAGGCCAGTCTAAACACTGCTGCTCTGTTCAAGCTCCGGGCTTTTAATCAGTGTACTGCGCTGCTATAGAGCACTGAACAAACTGTAAATAATTCCTGCATTGATACTTTAACGATCAAATAATGTAAATTGTTTTTTTTCAACTGCATATTTAAAAATAGGAACAAAAATCAATTTAGTATATCAGTGGCGTCCAGAGATTTTTTTTTTTTTGTCAAGTTGTCTATTTTCATTTTTCTACATTTTTTGAACGCAGTGGCTGTCATGTACAGGATAAAGAGACCAATAGAAATACTCCAAAATATCTTGGAAAGATTTCTGGTTCCTTTGACTTACATTGAAAGTGAAGACTGTTTTTGGCCTCACCTGTAAAGTTAACTTTCTAAATATAGTTATTTTTCTTTGAACAGCAATATATGTACCTCCATTTTTCCATATATTTGTATAAAGTATAATATAGGAGAGTGAATAAAACTATGCTACATCACAGGTACGCTAACCCTAGCACAGTTGAACCACAGAGGGCGCTGCAGAGGCTGCAGTAATGAGTTTATGTTAGCAGTTTGAAAAAAACAAAAGGGTTAAAGTTTGACTGCTGTTATACATTTTTAACTAAGCAATATATTTTGGGTTGCAGTGACTCTTTAAACATTGGCACTGAGGCACTGTAAGTATTATATTGAGATCATTTCTGAAGGTAGCTTTAAGGAGCAGCCTCTGTATTTCAGGCGTTGTTAGGTGTCCACCTGTCTGGTGGAACAACAAGCCACAGAGCACTAATATCACAATAACGTCCAGTTAGAATTGAACAGCAGGGCTATGAACACATTTCACGGAACATATTTGTTACCTCACGTTCTCTTTGAAGGATAGACAGCCCGTACTGTACTCTCCGTAACCTGCAGGAAGCTGTTTTTTTTCTTTCTTTTTTTCTTTTTGGAACACAGAACCGCTAGCATCACAAGTGGTGCTTCTGTAGCTATTAGGGCTGTGTATTGGCAAGAAACTGGCGATACAATACGTATCGTGATACAGCAGTCACGATTCAATAAATCACGATATACTGCAAGCGAAGTGATGTATTGCAATTTTTTTAATCCTACTATTAAAACACACCACTGTATGAACTGGTTTGCCAAAGCTTACAATAGCATTGCGCCCTTGTGCTGCTTGTTAATGTTGGAGTGGAGCTGAAAATGGATTACAACACTGCCATCTAGTGGTCAGAGGTTTAAACACAACACACAATGATTCACTGTCTGCCAGGAAAATGTGTATCGGTACTGTGTTTTTGAGAATCGATACAGTGTCACTAAACATAATATCCCAATATTCAATATTTTCTCTATGATTAACATTTTTTCTTAATCACCCCCCTAAGAGACCAATAAACTCCCACAACAAGTGCGAACAACGATTGGTCAGCACCAAGTGTGTAGTTTTGCTAGTTGTATAAACACAGCTTCAATTTCTGGTGCTATGATTGTCTAATCTGATGTAGTGAACATCATAAAAAAACAAATTGCATAGTCTGATCTCGGCATCGGGGACACTGATGTCCTACTGCATTCCTCTGGATGCTGTACTGTTTAAAAATGATAATAATAATAATACTTGATTCTTATATAGCGCTTTTCTAAAAAGACACTTACAATCATTAGTAGATAGAAAATAAAAACATTGAACACACAAAGAGTAAAGGATGGATTCAGCACAGTACTGTTTAAGTACAGTTCTTCACTCAGGCCTGATTATCTGTGTGGAAACTCTACTTTCTTTCTCAGGGTAAAAGGACTATATGGAAAATGATAGTGTTTGTAGTGGCATATGTAGCTGTACAGCAAGGATCTGGAGTGAGCTTTCGTAACGACTCCACAATCTGCCGGCTCAGCTCCGAGTGGAAAATGCCACTGCACTGCACGCTGCAATATGCTGCTCAACAGGATCAAATGTGCTTCTGTAAGGCTTTGCTGCTCGGCATGGAAGCTAAACACAAACAGAACTTTTTTTTTTTGTCCAAGTTCTATCCTGACTCAAGATTTAAAATGAGAAGAATTTGTTAGTGGTATTTAAAATAGGAGGCTATAGGAAACACACAGTGGGCAGTGTTATTCCACTTTCTGGTTATATCAAAAACGAAGAGACGCTTAAGACTCTTTAGAATAGCTCAGGTTGCTTATTCTTTTCTTTTCTTTTTTTGTTGCTTTCTGAAATGGTTGAAATTCCTTCATGGCATTGTACACAGTCGAGTCAGCAGCAGTACGGTAGCAGCACGTAGGGGGCAGCCTTGTGGTCTGGGATGGTTTCATGGCATTCTCTGTGGTAGACACACTCAACAAGTTTGTATCTGAATCTATCCTTGCTGTTCACGTAGACCATACATGCTGATTATCTTCTCTGGGGCGGATGGGATCTTCCAGCAAGACAATGTGACACGTCACACAACTGGAAATGTCCTACATTGGTAGGAAGAGTTGACCAAGACTTCCAGGTACTACCCTGGACCCCTAATTATCCACACTTGAGCCCATTTGAGAATCTATGGGACTACCTGGATGGTGGTGTTGGCTCTATGTATCCTCCACGTGCCGCCCAGCAGCTGTGGGATGCACTGCAGTCAGCATGGCTCCACATACCTGTGACAACCTACCAGCACATACCAAACCTACCAAAACCAGGTCTGTGCTGCACATGGTGACCACACTGGTGGTCATAATAATGTGACTCGTTTGTGTATATGCCACAGAAAACAATTAAGCTACCATTCAGTAATCCTATAGATTAAGTGATGGTTAGTATTGCATGGTATGTCGCTTTATCTGGGGTACAGTTTGAAATGAGTTTTGTCGTAACAGTTATAAGAGGATGCCACAAATAAACACAAATGTGTTGCTCTGCACAGCCAAGTTTTATCTTGTGTAGCTGAACGACTGAAGCAAGGGTGTAGAATGTGTGGTGAGCTGCAGGCTGAGGTAATGTTAGTCGAGCTAAAAGAACAGACAGTCTCTTGAAAATAGTCCAGCATGGACACTAGCCTGATAGCTGGATTTAATAATAATAATAATAATAATAATAATACATTTTATTTATATAGAGCTTTTGAAGATACTCAAAGACACTTTACAAACAAGATTGTGCTGTACAAAGCAAACAAGCACAAAAAAAAAAAATCATAAAAACTTAAAACCATAGTACACGATTAAGTTGTTTCATTAAAACATAAGGTAAGAATATGACGTTATAGAGAAAGTGGGGGAGAGTGGGAAATAAACAGCAGCAAGACATACACTAAACATGTGAAGAAGAATAAAAAAGTACAAATATAAACAAATTATAACTTTACAAATTTAAAGCAGATCTGAAGAGGTAGGTTTTGAGAAGGGCCTTCATAGTGGACAGATCAGAACAGTCTCGTACGGGTTTACGAAGAGAGTTCCATAGGAGTGGGTACAGCTATGGAGAAGGCTGTATCAGCCCAGGTCTGGTGCTTAGTCCTAATGGGAATGGACAATAGATTGTCATGAGAAGAGCGAAGGCTATGAGAAGGAGTTTGACCATGGATCAGGTCACTGGACGGGGCCTGATTATGGAGAAAAGAAGAATTTGGAACTGAATGCTTTTGATAACAGGAAGGAGACGTGCAGTGTTTAGAATATACGGAAGTTTATTTAGGATTTTGTTAGATGTACCATAGAGAATGCTATTGGAGTAGCCAATTTTGGTTTCTGCCTAGTCTTTGCAATGTTCATGCTCGCAGTGCTAAGTCATATGCATCAGATGATTCTCCAGTCTTAACGCCTGGTCCTGCTGTTGGTTCTAATAGCTGTGGATGTGAAGGTCCAAAAATGGTCCAATACTTCTGTTTAAAATAATTATCACCTAAAAGACATTGTTGGGTTACTTTACAATCTAGTGATTATCCATAAGTACTTATTATTATGTCAACCTTGCTTAATATCAGTCATTGTGTGGTCATTGTTTACAGCGTTTCAGGCACATTAATCATTATATACTTTCATGTTATAGGCACTTTAAAAATTGCTGGCCTATGAATGTGCAGTTTGTTGATTTTTTTAAAATGAACTCAAACTAATTAACAGGATGAGAAGAACTAAGAGATTTGACTATAAGACGTCTATGTATCGCTTGGTCCTTGCGACAAGCTGCTGTACTAATAGCTGTAGACGTAATAGCTACGTTTGCACAGTGGTCCGAAAAAGTGGTCTGAGTCCAGTTTTCTTGTCAGGCTGTTTACGATGTATGTGTGCTGTGTCTGACACTAGTCTGAGCAGATCAGCTCCTAAACTGACCTGCATGTACAGAAATATAATGCTTCAGATGGGGCACTCACCCAGAGATATGCAGTCATGCTGCTGGATGCAGGTCCGCTCTCAGAGGTTCTAGCTTCATTTTTATCAGCATCACAGGGGCGATCACCAAGTTCCAGCAGCTCACAGCTGAGCTCATCACCCAGATAGCGTTCTAGCTCGCTGTGCAAGGGACACGTTATTCGGCAGCATCCACTTCTTTTGTCTGCGTTCTTGGTTTCTTAAACACTGCATGCAGCCTCGTTGTCCTGTGGCCATATTTGATCACTTCTTTTGAAATCTCTCCAAACACAGAGAAGTCATTTGCATGAATCTTTGCCTGGTAATATCGTTTAGTCTTCTGATTGATGTTCGAAAATGGCTTTTCATGGCACATGCACCAAATATGGTTCTACTTTTGTTATGGCGTAAGGCTTGGTATTTAGAACCACCTTAAAAAAGGTTTTAAATAGAACCATATGCAACACATCCATCAAGCTGAACAATAGTGGAGAACTGAAGAAGCATCTTTTGCAAGAGTAGTTGGTTGGAAAGTTCAGTGGTTCATGTTCTTGGTTTCTTAACGTGTTGCTTTTGGGTGTTTAACTTTTCTTAAACACTGCATGCAGCCTTGTTGTCCTGTGACAGTATTTAATCACCTTTATTTGAAGTCTGGAGGGGTAATTTGAATCTTGTGAATCTTTGCTTGGTGAAATCATTTGGTCTTCTGATTGATAGACAATGTGCTAAATGGCTTTATATGGCACCAAAAATGGTTCTGCTGTTGTTATGCTGTCAAGCTTGTTATATGGAACCATCTTCACAAAGATTCTTCTTAGAATATATGCAACACATTCTCCATTAAGCTGAAGAACCATTTTACCAAGTGCAGAACTACTTATGGTGTGCATGGTTCTGAATAGAGAACAACAGTGTAGAGCTAAAGAACCATCTTTTTTAACAAGGGCAGCTGGTTGAAAAGTACCTGAGGTCACCTTATGTGCCAGCATTGTGGTCTGGAGAATGTTTTCATTATATTCTCTGGACCCACTCATATATGTGGAAGACACGCTCAACCGATTTGGGTATGAACCTGTCCCTGCTGATCACGTACACCATACATGCTGATTGTTTTCTCTAGGGTGGATGGGATCTTCCAGAAAGACCATGTGACACGTGAAATGTCCCACATTGGTTGGAGGAGCTGACCAAGACTTCCAAATACTACAGATTCTGCAGACTTGAACCCAATTGAGCATCCGTGGGACGGTAGTGTTGGCTCTATGGATCCTGCACCAGCAGCTGAGGGATGCAAGTCAGCATGGCTCCAGATACTTGTGACAGCATACAAGCTTGATGCCCTAACAGCAGCAGAACCTGTTTTGATGCCATATAAAGCAATTTTCAACCCATTGTCCGTCAATCAGAACACATGTATCACGTTGCAGAGATATCTACACATCTTACTAGTTTGAACCTCAACAGGTAATAGTGATTCTAAACAGAGAACGTAAGTGGAGCACTAAATAACCATTTAAGAAGCTGGTTGAAAGAAAAGTCCAGTGGAAAGAATAAATAACCTCAGCTTAGTACTTCTTTTAAAAGTAAAAAAAAAAAGTAGCTGTTGATTTATGATCTGTAATCGCATGTTGAATGTGACCTATACCAGCCATAAATCAACACGCCGTGCTTACTTCCCCATAAAACACTGCTTTATGCTTATTCCACAAGCAGGAATTCAGCTGTGAAGGCTGACCAAGAGAAGTGTGGGGCTGAGGGCTGAGAGTACCTGCCACTTAGACTACAAATAGCCTTTATTTGACCACAGGTTGGTATCATGGGAAATGAAACTGTGAGGGCTGCATTTTCTGGGGTCCTTTTTCTATTGAGGCACTATTGTAGTGAAACCCTCTGATACTGGGTGTGAACGAGTATTGAACATTTCATATATTTCTAATAATTTCTAGATTTTACTAGTCAACATTGTAGTGAATTATATTTGTATCCACCAATCAACCAAAACATTAAAACCACCTTCTTGTAACTTGTATCAGCTCCACTGATCATATAGGAGCACTTTGTAGTTCTACACGTACACGTGAGTAAATCAGACACAACAGTGCTGCTGGAGTGTTTAAGCACTGTGTCCACTCACTTTTCACTCTATTAGACACTCTACTCTACACTACTACTTGCTGCTGTAGATGTAAAGTCAGAGACTGTAGCTCATCTGTTGCTGCACAGTTTGTTTTCCTCTAGACCTTCATCAGTGGTCACAGGACGCTGCCCACAGGACACTGTTGTTTGGATAGTTTTGGTTGGTGAACGATTCTCAGTCCAGCTGTGACACTGAGATGATTAAACACTCCAGCAGCACTGTTGTGTCTGATCCACTCACATCAGTGCAACGCACATTACAACCATGTCAGTGCTCTAAATGATAATACCTGTGCTGTGGTGGTCCTGTAAGGCTCCAGACCAATGAAGAACAGAGTAACTGTGAGGTTCACGGTGTGTCAGTTATATGCACTGAACTCTCCTGTTCAGCTGTGTCAGTATAAATACATACTGACTCATTTCAGTACTACAGTGTTGATAATTAATACCAGATGTAAGTACCTAAGTATTCATTGTTATCAGCATCCAAAGAACATGCTTCTACCAAAGACTTAAATATTTATACCCAGCGCTAGTCAGTCAGCTCCCAACTTAGTGGCCCTCACAGTAGACATTTCACGTCTGAGCCCCATTAGTACAATCTGTAGTTGTAGCTAATTGTCGAATACAAGTTTCTCACACAACTTTTTGCAGACTCAACTCTAAGGAATCAAAAGAAGAGACGGTCGGGCAGCGTATCATGAAAAGAGAAAAACTCTGTCTTGTTGCGGTTTTGATATGGTGACACAAAGATGGGAGGGAGCTTTTCAAAAACGGTGATGAAAAAGGGAATAAAGCAGTGGTGCGTCAGTTCAAAAGCTGATAAATACCCTTTGGGTTCCTCTTCTATAGCATGATAAGAGATTAGAATATTACCATATTACCATAAACACAGCACTATCTCACTCTGCAGAATTTCTTCCTCATATCCCCCGCAGCAGAATGTTATCTCTCCATCTCTTCAGCATGAATATCCGCTCCATTAACAAGCTATTCATCCAGTGTATATATTAGCACTGCTCTGAATAGGACCATAGCATGACTAGAAGTGATTGCTCTTCTCTTTCCTGTGAATGCAGCCCTGAATGAGGCGATTATTGGGAGCTGTGTACTGGCACTGGGTCCCATACAGATGTTGCAGTCATCATGTTTTTTTTTGTTTTGTTTTGTTTTTGTACTCTTATTAGGGCAATTTAACGTTTTAGCTTCTGCAACGTTGTTATCCGTTTTCTACATCACACAGATGTAATTGGTTCAGGATTTGAGGGTTCTGAAATGTGTCCTGAGCTGACCAGGTTTTATTATTAGTAATAATGTCTCTGAATATTCCCAACGAGACGTTATTAATGTTTAAAAGGCATAAAATTACATTCAGGGTTTCTTTGAATTGCCACTTTAAAGCATTTCCAGGTGTGATTTGGGTTTTTAGGCCTGTGAAATGTGAATATCTTTGTATGAAGCTGAATCTATCAGTGAGTGGCTCTTTGAAGAATCGTTTTTGGTAAGTAAGATGATTATTAAGATATCTTCATGAAATCAAGGTTTTATTAAAGGATTAAAAGCCTTTAGAACCCAGCTTCCAAGCCAAGAACCACTTAGTACCCTGTATCTACTCTCCATTTTCCATTTTATCATTTTACCTTACCGTATAGGAGTACTGTGTAGTTCTGCAGTTACAGACTGTAGTACATCTGTTTCTCTGTATACTTTGTTATTCTGTCCTTTAACTGTCAGGACCCTCACAGAACAGGTAGTATTTGGGTGGTGGGTCATTCACACCACTGCAGTGACACTGGCATGGTGGTGTGTTAGTCTGTGTGTTGTGCTGGTGTGAGTGGATCAGACACAGCAGTGCTGCTACAGTGTTTAAACACCTCAGTGTCACTGCTGGACTGAGAATAGTCCACCTAAAATTTCCAGCCAGCAGTTACCTGTGACCACTGATGAAGGACTTGAGGATGACCAGTACAGATTATGCAGCAACAGATGATCTATGGTCTCTAGCTTTACGTCTACAAGGTGCTGAGCTCCTTCTGGTGCAGGTTCATTGATTTTACTCTCTGAATAAAGTGGAACTGCTCTACTTTGCAGCTCATCTAAACTATCAGGACATTTAAGCTGTACAGAAAACACAGATAGTGTTGATACTTGAGATGGTATGTTGCATACTCAGAAAACTTGTAGTAGAGACTGTACTGTAGATTTGATGGGTAATGGGTTATTAATTCCTAGTAATAAACTATTCACAGTAAACGTGAATAAAGAAGAAACCGTCCCATTTCATTCATAGCTGCTTAGCAAGCTGTTGAAAATAATTATCATCAATTCATTGTTAGGATACTTGACAATCAAGTAATTAGCCACAAATATCCATCCATCCATCCATCCATCCATTAATTATCTGCTAATCCCGCTAGTCGGGGTCATGGCGGGGCTGGAGCCAATCCCAGTGCCATCGGGCGAAGGCTGGGCACTCCATGGACAGTTCGCCAGGCCATCGCATGGCCAACATTCACTCACGCACGCACTCACACCTACGGGCAGTTTAGAGTGACCAGTCAACCCAGATCATCTTGCTGTGAGGCGACAGTGCTAACCACTACACCACTATGCCGCCCCACAAATATTATTATTATTATTATGTTTACACAGGTCCTGCTTAGTACATCATTGTGTGGTTATTGTTACAGCATTTTGGGCACATTAATTCTTATATACTTTTATGTTGCAGCTGTATCCAAAATTGCAAGCCTTTAAAGGTGCAGCTTGATGAGTTTTAATTTAAAACATTCCTAAATTAATTAAAAGTATCAACAGAATGTAAAGAAGAGCAGTTTTTGGTGGTGTCTCAAAGACCTCTGTGTGTCATGTTGCAGAACGATCTACTGAAGGTAGCATGCTACCACAAGAGGTGACAGGAGGAGCCACTGGAGGAGTCATTGTAGCATTAAGTCTGCTATCTGTCCAACATGAGAGGATGAAGAAGTAGCTAACCTCAGTCAATCATCTGCCCGACAGCGTATTCAAACCTCTGGTCAATCATGTTGAAAGTGTTGCTCCCAGTTAGATCATTTAAGAACAATGAAAGGAAAAGTAAACACAACAGTGGCTGAAGCTCACGACTACTACTGCCTGATCCCCGGCAAGAAACCACATTCAGCAGCAAACAGAACAAGAGTTAACATTGGATCTGGTTCCACTGGAGATGCTCTTAGAGAATAAAGTTTGGTGCGGAACCTTTTCTACTGGTAAGGAGTAAAGATGGAGGATGAGGAGGAGGAGGGACTGTGTATTTTCTTGTTTCTTCCAGTAGGGGTGGACACCACAAATTACTGGTGACATGTTTTCCCCCATATTGTTAGACGTTTGTATGAATTTGACAGGTTGCGTCAACTTACACATTGGCATCAAATAGATGTAGATGTCTGGTTTCCTGCCACCCTTTTCTCCTCATACTTGGAGACTTGTTTTGAATAAGCAGCTACAACATTTTCAAAGCTTTCTGTCTCTTCACCAACTCCCACATTCACGGGAAGATGAAGGTACGATTGTTGCGAAACCTGTAATCAAATATCACTCAGGGCTGCGTTTGTTCATAATCAGCATCCGGAATGAGCTCTAAGAGGAAAAACCGGTGACGTGAGAAAGGACAGAGTCAGGGTCTTTGCCCTTTTTACTTCTGGCTAAATGAGCCTTAAACACGTTTCACACAGAGAAAAGATAATGTTTTGTCTTTAAAGTGTGAGACTTTGTTTTTTTCCTTCACTCAGTGATTATAAGCAGCCCAGCTGCGCCTATTTCTCTATTCATAGAGCACAGTTCCGCATCTTGTTGTACAGTTTTCTCCCAGCATGGAAAGCCTGTGTCTCTCTCGCTTGTCTGACTCGTCCCTGCTCTACATGTGGAGGTCAAAAGCGTTTTTCCTCATCCTCCTTCGCAGGGCTCCGCCACCCTCAGCGCTCTGCAGCTTTTCATTTCTGCTCACTAATCTGATCTGTTCCTCTGCGCAGGGAGACAAGACTGGCACAAGATGTGCCTCTTCAGTGGAGGGAGAAAGAATGATTTACTTCGAGTAGTTGGGCAGTTTGATTGATTGAGTTATACTGCAACGCGGTGTGAATGCATACTGTTGAAATCAGTACTGAAGTCTTGAAGAACGAATATGGCTGGTTGTTCTTAAATATCACATGTTAGGTTTAATATACTCTGTAATTTATATTGTTTAAATTTCAAAACTCCTATTTTACTGTTCACTTCTGAATCAGTTTAGTCGATTTATGGAAACCACACGCTAACCAAGTTCACTGTAGAACTGTTGCATGACTGTACAGTATTAACCGGTAATAATAATACAATAGCAGCTGCTGGTCAACAGTTTTAGATTACTACCAATCAAAAGTTTGACTGGTAGTGATCTAAAACGTTTGACTGCTAGTGTACTAAAACGTTTGACTGGTAGTGTACTAAAACGTTTGACTGGTAGTGTACTAAAACGTTTGGCTGGTAGTGTACTAAAACGTTTGACGGGTAGTGTACTAAAACGTTTGACGGGTAGTGTACTAAAACGTTTGACTGGTAGTGTACTAAAACGTTTGGCTGGTAGTGTACTAAAACGTTTGACGGGTAGTGTACTAAAACGTTTGACTGGTAGTGTACAAAAACGTTTGACTGGTAGTGTTCTAAATCATTTGACTGGTAGTGTACTAAAACGTTTGGCTGGTAGTGTACTAAAACGTTTGGCTGGTAGTGTACTAAAACGTTTCGCTGGTAGTGTACTAAAACGTTTGACTGGTAGTGTACTAAAATGTTTGGCTGGTAGTGTACTAAAACGTTTGACTGGTAGTGTACAAAAACGTTTGACTGGTAGTGTACTAAAACGTTTGACTGGTAGTGTACAAAAACGTTTGACTGGTAGTGTACTAAAACGTTTGGCTGGTAGTGTACTAAAACGTTTGACTGGTAGTGTACAAAAACGTTTGACTGGTAGTGTACTAAAACGTTTGACTGGTAGTGTACTAAAACGTTTGGCTGGTAGTGTACTAAAACGTTTGGCTGGTAGTGTACTAAAACGTTTGGCTGGTAGTGTACTAAAACGTTTGACTGGTAGTGTACTAAAACGTTTGACTGGTAGTGTACTAAAACGTTTGACTGGTAGTGTACTAAATCGTTTGGCTGGTAGTGTACTAAAACGTTTGACTGGTAGTGTACTAAAACGTTTGACTGGTAGTGTACTAAAACGTTTGGCTGGTAGTGTACTAAAACGTTTGACTGGTAGTGATCTAAAACGTTTGGCTGGTAGTGTATCTAAAACGTTTGACTGGTAGTGTATCTAAAACGTTGGACTGGTAGTGTATCTAAAACGTTGGACTGGTAGTGTATCTAAAACGTTGGACTGGTAGTGATCTAAAAAGTTTGACTGGTAGTGTACTAAAACATTTGACTGGTAGTGTACTAAAAAGTTTGACTCGTAGTGTACTAAAACGCTTGGCTGGTAGTGTACTAAAACATTTGACTGGTAGTGTACTAAAAAGTTTGACTGGTAATGTACTAAAACGTTTGGCTGGTAGTGTATCTAAAACATTTGACTGGTAGTGTACTAAAAAGTTTGACTGGTAGTGTACTAAAACATTTGACTGGTAGTGTACTAAAAAGTTTGACTCGTAGTGTACTAAAACGCCTGGCTGGTATTGTACTAAAACATTTGACTGGTAGTGTACTAAAAAGTTTGACTGGTAATGTACTAAAACATTTGACTGGTAGTGTACTAAAAAGTTTGACTCGTAGTGTACTAAAACGCTTGGCTGGTAGTGTATCTAAAACGTTTGACTGGTAGTGATCTAAAACGTTTGACTGGTAGTGATCTAAAACGTTTGACTGGTAGTGTACTAAAACGTTTAACTGGTAGTGTACTAAAACGTTTGACTGGTAGTGATCTAAAACGTTTGACTGGTAGTGATCTAAAACGTTTGTCTGGTAGTGATCTAAAACGTTTGACTGGTAGTGTACTAAAACGTTTGACTGGTAGTGATCTAAATCGTTTGGCTGGTAGTGTACTAAAACGTTTGACTGGTAGTGTACTAAAACGTTTGACTGGTAGTGTACTAAAACGTTTGACTGGTAGTGTACTAAAACGTTTGACTGGTAGTGATCTAAAACGTTTGGCTGGTAGTGTATCTAAAACGTTTGACTGGTAGTGTACTAAAACGTTTGACTGGTAGTGTATCTAAAACGTTTGACTGGTAGTGTACTAAAACGTTTGACTGGTAGTGATCTAAAACGTTTGGCTGGTAGTGTATCTAAAACGTTTGACTGGTAGTGATCTAAAACGTTTGGCTGGTAGTGTATCTAAAACGTTGGACTGGTAGTGTATCTAAAACGTTGGACTGGTAGTGATCTAAAACGTTTGACTGGTAGTGTACTAAAACGTTTGACTGGTAGTGTACTAAAACGTTTGACTGGCACACTTTCAAACAACCCACATCTTTGTATCTCAAAAGGTGACACTGAGTCACTGTAGCATCAAGGACAGGGCTTGAGAACACAGGAGCTTTTCCAGGGTGACTCAGACAGAAGGTGAATGCAGACTAGCGTAGTGTGTTCTCTTTATTTTTTTATTTGAAATTGCTTTTAGATTTTTACATGTTGATCTCAAACCTTGGATTCAGAACTGCTCAGCCTTGTTTTTTTGTTGACTAGTTAAAGTGATAATTTTTGAATGATACACAGGACCACCAGTCAGAACAGTGATCATTTGCATATCAGTCGTTAAAGATGTCACTGGACTACACTTCTTTTGACAAAGCTGCGTTTACTGAATCTCCTCTTTCGTCATGTTCTACGTCAATGTGTTACAGGGTGCAGTAAATCAGAAGACCTGTAGAGAGTGAGAGTGGACTTTGAGTTCTTATAACCCACATATCTCACTAAAGCTTTGTTGCCTCCATCGATTGTTATTATTTATGGGTCCCAGGAGGACGAGAGTGATGCTGTGGAACTGTTTCCGGAAGAGATGAGATCCTCACAAGCCACTGTGTCTGTCTCAGTTTTAGCTAATAGGCTGAAATGGTTTGTTGTTATTTCTTAGTTTCTCGGCCAGGTTTTTTTTTTTCTCTCTCTTGTCTTTGAAGAAGTGCACTGGATTCTTTTGTGAGCGGTGCCTGCTTGCGTGTCATTAGGCCTCTTTTCTCTCTGGTACATATTTTAGACCCATTAAAGCCATTACGTTACATTACAGTAGCATTACTTGCTTCCTTGGTTAGGCCCATGATGCCTGCGTGTGTAGACAGAGCATGCTTTTTAGCTCTATCGCTCGGTTCCCGCCACTTTTCTCAGCTTTCTAAAATTCCAGCCCTATTCTTTATTACATGGTGGCATCATCTTGTGGCAGAATCCTTATTGCTCGCCTACTGGCAAGCTTGACACGTCCTCAAACAATGCTAAGAGAGCTAAAACTAAAAACAGTAAAAACTAACAACTCTAAAAACATTCTGCTCCGGTTTAGCTTGTGCAGGAGGATCTACCAGACTTTCAGGATCGGACCCTGACTCAAACTGATACAGCAGATATGACTCCATCGTAAAAGAAAATAGACACAGCAGTGTGGGGGTTAAAGTTTTAACAGGATGCTATTTTGGCTGTTGACCAATCAGAACACACTCTGTGAGAACTCTGGAAGAATTGACATGATCTTGTAACACAATCCTTATTGTCTACCTACCGGCAAGCTATGCATGTCCTCAAACGTTGCTCAGAGAGCTAAAACAGTAAAAACTAACCACTCGAAAAACATTCTTCTCTGTTTTAGCGTGTGCAGGAGGATCTACCGGACTTTCAGGACCGGACTCTGACTCAAACTGCTACAGCAGATATGACTCCATTGTGAGAATAGGCACAGCGGTGTTAAAGCAAAACTTGTAGCAGGATGCCACTCTGGCGGTTGGCCAGTTAAAACACACTCTGGGAGAGCTGACCAGTCAGAGCACACTGGGTTCATTTGAAGGTGGAGTTTGAAGACACAGGAGCTCTAACAGAGTGATTCAGACTGAAGGCTCATTTATACTCCCTCTACGTGCGGAAATGTCTGCATGCGTTTCAAGCGATATAACCGTCACTGCACACGTACTGCTCTGCGGCAGCTCCGTCCACATAGTTGTTGAAAAACACTTCTAGGAGAGGGCAGTACGGAGTAAATCAAATATGGCAACGCTGCATGAGCTCGTAGCTCGTATATTTACATAAAAAACAGTTGCATCGAAGTTACATTATGGTTAAAATTTCTCGCACAACCATTCTTCAAAAAGTCCCACCGGTTCTTCTTCGTCCTGTTCGTATGGAAGTTGTCGCGTCTTGCACTGCCCCCACTGTCAGCAGCTGCATTGCTCCGTCCCGCCCACATCCGTAAGCTTTCTGAAAATGTGCAAATTATGCATGAAATGAAGACAAAGTACGGACAGAAAGCTTCATGCGGATGCGTATTTAACATTGAGTATAAATGAGCCTTAATGGTGAGTACAGATGTACAGTATAGAAATAAAAAAGCCAATCGCATTGCTTGCAGCCTGGGTTAGGCCCATGATGTCCGTGTGTGTAGACCAAGCGTGCTGGTTTTGGATTCCACGTGGCAGCCGGTGTCGTTAGCATGCAGAATCAGAGGGGTCCGGGCAAGAGGCGGGGTCTGTGTTCAGCTTTAAAGCGTGAGAGCGTGATTACAGCATGTTTTAATTACACCTTAGAAACATGGTGGCAGCGCTAGCCCTCACCACCGCTATTATACTGTCGGCAGCGGCATTGCTACCGCCTTTATCCGCACAAAGAGCCAATCGCTCCTGATTACACATTACCTCACGCGCCTTTGTGTTCGGCCGGTTCGAAAACTCCTCATTATGCCCAAAAGCCGCGCTGCAGAAACGACGCAGCAAAGCTGGCGGCTCACTGATGACAAACATCCACCCGAATGCGCGACTAGATTAAACTTGAAGCTCCTTGAATTGTAAATGAGGACGACGCTCCAAGTGGAGGTTTTTAAACGGCGCCGGCCTCAGCCGAGGTTGATTCGAGCGAACGCTGTCTCGGTCATTAGCATTCCACTTCTGGCCTTAGCATACGGCGCCGGCTGCATCCAAATGACAGTCCGGTACAGAGAGGTGAAATTCATATCGACTGTCTGTCTAACCAGTTCTATTCCCTGTGTTTGTCTTTTGTGTTCTCCCCCCAATCACCCACCCACCCATTGCTGCAGTTTCTGAGCGCGTGTGCCGGGCGCGTGTGCCGGGCGCATGTGCCGAGCGCGTGCGCTTTCTAAGGAGCACAAACATTTTAAATCCCGGGGGGTGGCAAAATGGAAACATCAGTATTTGACTCCTTTTGTCCCCTCAGCATTTATTTTTATTACTTTTTGTAATGACTTTCTCCGAGACCCCTGGCTCTGATAGATGTGCTATCAAAAGCCGAGTCTAAGAGCTACTTAGAGCTTCCTATTAAAGCCTCCCCATTTTTCAGCGCTGAGCTTACACCTCTCATACCAAACCATTCCCTTCAAGGGCTCTAACACTGTGTTCACAGTCTGCTTACTTCACCCTTTTACTGAATTATAACCAAAGCGCTTTGTGTGTGTATGTGTGTATATGTGTGTGTGTTCTGTGGCTCAATGAAAGTTCATTGTGGTCATGTCATGGCTCGTATGATCAGGAGAAAAGCACAGTTTATGGTTTTGCAGTTACGATAAACACAGACAGGGTGTGATGTAAATGTGAGCCGTGTGAAGTGTAGCCTGTGCATGAGATCAAAAATCTGAGACCTCATTGGCAAGCTGGGAGCTTTTTAAACCCTGGAAATCAAGAATTTTAAGAAGTTATGAGGAATAAATGCTTAAGTTTCTTTGGTACCCTCATAGGATAGATTACTGAGACTGTGTCACAGCTTATTCCCACCCACTGCAGTGTTTACTGACCTCAGCTGCTGTGTCTCTTCAGTGTTTCAGCACCATGGATTCCCCTCTTGTGGGTTTTACTGCAGTTTTCATGGTTTTCGCTTTCATGGTTTTTTTGACAAGCTGCAGTCAGACGCCCACCTTTAAGAAGCTGAGCTCTGATAGATTTTTAATAATGATGTCATAGCCCCACTTGTATCTGGCATGCTGAAAAAAGTTGCATTGAATCATCAGTAGACAGTATACAGCGTAGAGGGGCAGTTGTGGGCTTAAGGTTCGATCCCCTAGACCAACAGGACACAAATGAAGTGCCCTTGAGCAAGGCACCAAACCCCCAGCTGCTCTAGCTGCCTCTGGCGCTGTGGATAGGGCTGCCCACCATTCTAGGCAAGTGTACTCACTGCCCCCTAATGTTCATTAAATTCTGTTGAAAAACAGGTTTAAATTGTAATTCTAAAAAATGAAGGTATCTAAGAAGAATTGGGACTGCTTACGTGTTGAGAGCGCATGCTATGATGTAAACTGCTGTCTATGTTAACAGATCAGTCAGTTTTGAGAAAGACTTGTGTTCGCAAGGCACTCATGTGGACTCATCAGAGGTTCTTACACAAATTGCACACTCTCAAAAGAAGGTCACAACTAAACATACTAAGAAATTCTGAAATTTCAGATTTTGCTTTTCAACTGTTTCATTGGTCATCATTTGTAATGAGGATAGACTTTGTATTGAATACGAATATAATGCAGTATAGAAGCGCTTTTGTAAGGATCTCAGATTTTTGGTCAGTAGTTGTAGCTCATGTGTTCTTGATGATCAATTTTGATCATATATGATTGAAGTGTAAGATGTACACACCTTGGTTGTGATTGTGACTGTGTTGAAAGAAATCACACAGTGTATTCCTGGCGGCAATATAACATAGCAGAATTTTTAAAATGACCTTTATGTCTGACTGTCACAGAGTCACCAGCTGTCTGTGTGAGCTGACCCTCCTGCACTGCCAGCTCCAGTCGTTTGTTTAATAGCACAACATCAAATACTCAGAGTACTTCAGATGGGTACCAGAATGCTGGTGTTGGTTTTGTTGAGTACCAGTACGGATACAGTCTCTGTGTCTGTAGTGAAAGTCTCAAGCCAAGTTCTAAACTAGGTCTGTAGGCATTAAATGCCATTTCAAAACACCAAAAATGATGGGCGAGACAAATATGTTAGTAGTGTATGTTGGGTATATTTACCACAATTTAACAATAACAGCACATTCAAACCCAGAGAGCAGGCAACTGGACTTATATAATATAATACTCACAACACTGTTATATGGTTATTTTGCTACAGAGTGTGTAGTGTATGTCACTACGCACATATAAAAATGGAGTGAATGTGAAAAGTAGCTGGTAGCCAAATTATTAAACCAGGTTTGATCATAAGTCAGTATTCAGCACAGTGGAAAGTGGAAACTGAGAGAAATATTGAAGTAAATTGTGTTTTATGAATATACTACAAATGTTACACCAGGCCTGGACTGGTAATCTGGCGTACCGGGCATTTGCCCAGTGGGCCGACAGTCCTTAGGGGCCGGTGCTGTTGAATTTTTTTTCCTTCCCTTTTTTTTTTTTTTTAAGAGACCAGCCCACAATTTAGAGGGGGTGGCCCATTGGCCCATCTTTAATATAGACAGTGGACTGAACCAATCAGGATATAGGACGAAAGCGGTCCCACCCTTTCTCTGCGTGGTTCACTGTAACTCCGGCTAGTTTCAGTGGCGAGCGTGTGTTAGAGACATGTAGAAATAGAGGTGGCAGAAAGGGCGTGCGGAGAAGTTGAAGAGAGCAGCAGTGCTCCAGCAACAGCAGGTTGTAGGTGAAGCAGCAGCAGCCAGAGATACAGGTTTTTGACAGAGAACCAGAGGGACAGACTGAGCGGGAGAGTGTAGTACGTAAGCAGGTAGTAATGTTAGGATAACACAGGGACTTGGAGTTCTTTGGAGGTAACGTTAGCAATGACGATTGATTAGTATTTATTAGTATTTGCATTCTTTCCAAATTCTGGCAGCCACGTACGACACCTTCTTCTGATAAAATAGTAAACGGTCAAGGCTGAGAAGTGCTGGATGAGCAGTTAGTGTCCATTGTAGGCTACATCATAGCGTTTTAGATATTTAGGCTAAAGGTGTGTTGAAAGGCTGCATAGTAGTTTGAATTTGTAGCCTCTATGCTGCGGTTCAACATGTTTTAAAAACACTCAAACTAGTTTTGCAATTTAAGCTTCACTAAAGTAAGTGTATAAAAGTATTATTAGCAAAAGGTATGCCCACAGTAAGACAGTGTTAAATGCTGATGTGTTCACAAAGCAGCCCTGTCTGTTTTTAGCCTGATCTAAATGCATGTTATAGCTTTTTAAAAGTGGGAGCACCTTTTAACATGAGGAATTGAGCTTCTATATCAGGGAAATTCAGAAAATACATATGAGTAGACAAATGTTCTGGAACTACAGTTTGTGTAAATTTAATTATTTGCTTTCCACAATGGCTATTTGATAGGCTTCTAAAGTAATGATTCACTGTAAATTAAAAAAAAAGTTGATTTTATATGCTATCATTATATGATAACAGTAAAATACATTCCTTCGCGGAACACATTCATAAATTACTGGTCGGCTGTGCTCCGCTAATTATGACGGGCTGGTCTAAGCCCAAAATGCCAGGGCTGATTTTTTGTGCCAGTCCAGCCCTGTGTTACACATTGATAAACTATTAATCAGCACTAGTTTCTGCAGCGCTGTGGCTCAGATTAGGTCACTACAGCTGCTGTCACAATTATTGGAATATCTTAAAACATGGCATTTTAATGCTAATGCTAAAACTAATGTATGCTTCGTTTTAAGAGGAAAAAATCTATGCAAACCTCACTGTCACTAGTAACCTAAGGTTATCAGACAGAATATGTGATCAGCTGCTTCCAGTTCAGTCATATGTAAAAGTTAGATGTTATTTATTTATTTATTTATTTATTATAGTAAAATAAGCTTACATGAAAATGAAATAGGCTTACTTTTTTAAAGAATATTTTAATAATTGTAAAAGCTAAAAGTGAAAAAGGTTAAATGTACCAAAACTTTTGCCTAGCTCACCTTTTCTATTGTATTTTACTTTAGTATGTACAGTTCAGTACTGTTTCGGCTTCTGTTCCCAAAAAACAATATCTCGAACATCAGGCAGTGCAGTGATACACATTTAATATTATAATAATTGCCTATGGGAGAGTTTTTAGAGGTGGACGTCTGGTTCCATTCACCACCACTGTGAGCATTTCTGACTCTAAGTTCTTGTCACCCTTTAAGCTTGCAAGCAGTATGTGTCAATTGTTCTGAAACTTGTGCATAAGTGTTTGAGAAAATGTATTCTTGAAACTCCATGCAGACTTTTCTTGCCCCCCCCCCACCTAAAAAAAGAGAAAGAAAACTAAATTGAGGGTCCGTTGTCATCGCTGCAAGAGCCAGTAACATGTCAGCTCCATGCAAATCCCTTTGAGGAGCGGTGGAAAGGAGCCAGACCAACTGGATGCAGGAACAGCAGGGCAAGGTTAAGCCACGCACAAATTGCTTTTCAAAGCACCCGTCTGTGTTAAGCTGCCCGGGTGGGTTGGTGTGATAACCCTCACCGGTTCGGAGTCTGACCCACTGATGAAAGATTTCTCTAATACTTCTGTTTGTTTCGCTTCTTTAGATGGCGGCCTTGAGGTTCAGGCCTATCAGAACATGATGCAAGTTTTTGTAAGCTCTCGCTCAAATTAATATTGCCTCAATGAAGTGGCGTTTAGTGATGTTCCAACATAAGTGGCAATACAGATAATAGTCCCCGGCTGTCCTGCAATTACACAAGATTAAATTAGCCTATAGCCTTAGGCCCAGGTTCATTTGCCCGGTTTTAACATCCCAGGCGTAACAAGTGCCTCGTAAACGTTCCAGAGTGTTTGTCTTTGTGGGCCTTGAGGAATCAGAGGCACTAAGGGTCCTCACTGGAATTTACTCTGTCCGTCCAGACGTTCTCTATAAGCTTTCGAATCTCCACTTTTGATGATATGCCACAGCCCAGTAATTGCATGTCAGGTAATCTTATGGCTGTGGTGGGCGATTTCTCCGCCAGACACTTTCTGAGACTGCATCATGCAATTACCCAGCCTGTGACCTTGGTGAGTCTTTGCTCATTGCCGTATCATCATTTTCCTCCCCCTGCAGTAGACAAATCTGACCAAATCTGCACAGTTTACACAGAAATGCACAAGAATATGCACCACTCACCCATCCAAATCATTGAATTCAGCTGTTCCAATCACTTCTATGGCCACAAGTGTATGAAACCAAATACCTGGCCATGCAGACTGATTCTACACACAATCGGGAAAGAATGGGTCCAGTCGTGAAATTTCTCACTACTAAATATTCCACAGTCAAATGCCAGTGGTATTATAACAAAGCAGAAGCGATTAGGAACGACAGCAACGTAAAATGACAGAGTGGGGGCAGCGGATGCTGAGGCACACAGATCTACAGACCTCATGTGACCTTCAGATTAGCTCAGGCATAGAGAGATTCATGCAATAGGTTTTCATGGCTGAGCAGCTCCATCCAAGCCTTACACCATTAAGCGCAATGCAAAGCAGTGGTGTAAAGTACGCCGCCACTGGACTCTAGAGCAGTGTAATCGTGTTCTTTGGACTGACCTATCAAGTTTCTCCATCTGGCAATCCGATAGCCGAGTCTGGGTTTGGCGGTTGCTAGGAGAACGGTGCTTGTCTGACTGCATTGTGCTAAGTGTAAAGTTTGGAATATGGTGTGAAGTTGTTTTTTAGGAGTTGGGCTCGGACCCTTAATGCTTCAGCAGACCAAGAGATTCTGGACAATTTCATGTCCCCAACTTTGTGGGGGCTGTTTGGGGACGGCCTCTTCCTGTTTCAACATGACTGCACACCAGTGCACAACGCAGCTCCTTAAAGACATGGAGGAGAGAGTTTGGTGTGGAAGAACTTGACTGGCCTGCACTTGATAGAACACCTTTGGGATGAATTAGAGCGGAGACTGTGAGCCAGACCTTCTCGTCCAACCCCAGTGTCTGACCTCACAGATGGACTTCTGGAAGAACGGTCAAACATTCCCATAAACACATTTCTAAACCGTGTGGAGAGACTTCCCAGAAGAGTCGAAGCTGTTATAGCTGCAAAGGTTGGGCCGACATCATATTAAACCCTATGGATTAAGAATGGGACGTCACTCAAGTTTATATTTGTCAAGACAGACGAGCAAATACTTTTGGCAATATAGTGTACATTTGTCTCTTCAGGGAACAGCAGTTTAGTTAAGTTTGCAATAAAGAAATATTTCAGGCCAGACTGGGCAGCCAATCAAAATCATTTACATATACCAGCCTTTAAAAGAACAGCAACAACTTAATGAAAGACTATTAATTAGTTGATAAACACCAGAAATGTTCCTCAGTAAGCAGATATAGTGTATAAATAAAAATGGCAACACTGACCTGTTGCTTACCATGTTCATCAGTACTCTTAAACTTCATCACTAAACCTGTCTACTTCATCATATATTCATATTCATCTCACATAGCAGGTCACTGTTGCTCTTTTCTTTTATGTTATATATTTCTGTGTTTATTCTTTCATCAAGGGCCTATACAAGGGCCTTTTTCTTGTATTTTTTGACATCCACTGTGACATTTGTGTCCAAAAAATAGTCATAATTAGTTTTGTATGACTGATTTGCAACTGATCTTTGGGCGAGAATAAACAAATGTCGGCTGAATATGCAGATATATGTAAACATGCTGGTTTTTGAAACATAATTTAATTCACAGTACGTTGACTCTAGGGACTGGGAATTAAAAAGTCAGTTTTAAAACATAAATATTGTTTACATACTACACAAAATTTTATTAATGTGAAGAAAATGTGATTTTCCATATGGGCCCTTTAAAAGTTTTATTTTCTACATAATGACTAATGATTAATAAACTAATATTAGATGCTTTATAAGAGCAGACATATGAGAGAGTTATGGATGTTTTGATACAAAATCTAAGATTACATGAATCTCAGGAGGACAAATATTACAAGGTATGCTTATTAATAGATATCAATATTTTAAATACAGGCTTGATGGTTTAGCTGGAAAGTAGTAAATGGTGGGTATAAATATAACCAACTTGGTAGCATTTAGACATGTAGATCTAGTGCACTAGCTAAAGAAACATGTCTTGGTTGATTGTATGTGAACTAAGGGAAAGCTGTGTAAATTAGATTTTTGCCAAATTCTGTTAATGAGCAATTCTACTGATTTCCTAAATGTTCTTAGTTAAGATTTGAACCCATTGAGAGCAGTTGGGTGTGAAATGCTCCATTCTAGAGAAACCTGTCGCTTTATGTGTTTAGATTAAAGTGTATTTTTAAATGCTGTTAATGACAGAAGGTTAGACTAAAGGTGCTATCCCCTAGCCCCCCAAGCTCCACACACACACCCACCATATGTGCCACAGTTTTGCCATCATTCAGTCGTGGTTGCAGAACCACTGGGTGGCTATTAACCAATGTTTTGATTTATCACCCTAATAAATTCACACCAGTGTTAAAGATCTGCCCCTGGTTGTGGCCATCATGACCCCTGGTTCTCCTCACGATCCACTGTAGAGAAATCTGTTAGTTTCTCTACAATTAAACATTTCACATCAAACCACTCTGATGAACATCTCAACTGCTGAATTATGCAGGACAAGTCCTATAAAATCTTCGTTAACCCTTTATCGTTCTTCTCAACCTTCCTGGAGAGCACATTTTGAGTGACTATATTGTAATGAAGAAGGTGCTGAATAGGACTTTTTAATGTGCATCTCTACCAATCGGCAGATATAAAAAAAGAAAAAAGTCCACTAGGGGTCACTCAGTCTTTTAATAGACTTTACTGTTGTCATCCATAGAGGAAGCAACAAGTACATCACTCACACGTGATTGTTTGTGGTGGATTTTTTAAAGGTCAGCATATTTTTCCAGCCTAGTTTTAGATGAAATAACAAAAATAAGTTTAATAAGGGTAAAATCATTTCCAGAAACATGTTACCAAACAGTCTATTTGTTTTTGTTGTATTTCTTTCGCTAAAAAGTGTCTATGCTAAGATATTGTAAGTAGAATTATCAGAAATATTATTGCACTAAACAAATAAGTTATGCAGGACAGATACTAGAAAATCTTCTTAACTCTTTAACGTTCTTCTCAGCCTTTTGCTAGAGCACATTTTGAGTCACTATATAGTAATGAAGAAGCTGTTAAACATAACTCTGATTGTGCATCTCTACCAATCAGCAGAGGTCTCTTAGGCTAAAATATGTTCCGTTGCCTTTTTTTATTGGTGAGGGCGTTAAATGGTTAAGACCAGCACTCCCTATTTGTAGACTGGTGTCTGTTTTATTACTGTTCAAAGAAAAATATGCGTCCCCATTTTTGTCGATTCCCATTTTTCTATATCATATGAACCCGATAGCTGCTTTTTATATCCTGTGAAAGTTTCATGATGAATGGACCAATAGAAATGCTCCAAAATTGCTTTAAATAAAGGCTCTTTACATTGACTTACATTGAGGGAAAGACAGTTTTTGTCCTCTACTGAAAAGTTACTGTTTTTGAGAGACACGTTTTTCTTCGGACAGCGACGATACGTGCATTTGTGTATGTGAGAAAGGTCCATAAGCCCCTGCAGTGATATTGTGGGCGATATTGTGATGCCCCGAGGGGCTATCGGCTCTTTCTCCACATTTAGTGAACAGCTCTCCAGGGAGCTGTTGCTGTATGTCAGAGTCATGTGTGAATGAGAGGCCTGTCAGACGCACCATGACCAGAGCCACAGCCTGTGGCACACTCACGTTTGCACGCTCGCATGATGCCAAAGATAACACACAGCAAA
This sequence comes from Megaleporinus macrocephalus, assembly GCA_021613375.1. Lineage (NCBI taxonomy): Eukaryota > Metazoa > Chordata > Actinopteri > Characiformes > Anostomidae > Megaleporinus > Megaleporinus macrocephalus. The sequence continues at coordinate 23,015,787 of CM038712.1, forward strand.
ATGACTAACACCTTCCCTCCGAGAGCCGTCTTCGGGGAGGCTGCTGGCAAATTAATGCTCTCACTCCTCGTAATCAGTCACAATGTGTTGCGTTTTAGTTGCCCGAAAATAGAAGCCAACAGCTCAGGGTAAAGACTTATGAGCTGCATAAAAAAAAAAAAAAGGAAGTCGTTTGTGCAGCTGCTCTGCGAGCAGCACTTGCGGGACCTTGATTTTCAAGATGGTCTTTTATCGCTGGTAATTATTACACAATTAGCTGAATGGGATTAGTAAGAGCCACGTACGGTGGCTGTTAAAGTCGAACCTGCCGCAATCAATTCCCGAGCTCGCCAGCTTTCTATTACTGCTTCAGTCGCTTGCAGTTCGCTGACCCCTCTTAAGGCAGCCTTTTCCAAGAGGCACTTGAAGTTGCTCTACCTGCCACTGAGATCCCCCGACAGAGAGAAAGAGAACCTGAGAAAGGGCTGAGAGTTTGTCAGAACCCGGTAGTCATGTAGAGTTCAGTCAGGTTTGGACATGAATGGTCAAATAGAGGCTCAGGTTTTTTTCAGGCTTCGTATTTGGGTTTTGGTGGCTCTCCTTTAACGAGTTTTGTAGCAACATTGCAGTTAGTGAACAGTAGTGTGCAGATTTGCAGTACTGACATTACAGTCAGTGGACAGTAGTGTGCAAATTCACAATAGTGATATTGCATTGAGTTGACAGTAGTGACATTGCAGTTAGTAGATGGTAGTGTCAAAAGGTACAGGAGTGATATTGCAGTGAGTAAACAATAGTGTGCAAACGTACAGTAGTGATATAGCAGTCAATAGAAAGTAGTGTGCAAATGTACAGTAGTGATATTGCAGTGAGTGAACAGTAGTGTGCAAATGTACAGTAGTGATATAGCAGTCAATAGAAAGTAGTGTGCAAACGTACAGTTGTGATATTGCAGTCAGTGGACAGTAGTGTGCAAACGTACAGTAGTGATATAGCAGTCAATAGAAAGTAGTGTGCAAACATACAGTAATGATATTGCAGTCAGTGAACAGCAATGTGCAAATGTACAGTAGTAATATAGCAGTCAGTGCACAGTAGTGTGCAAACGTACAGTAGTGATATTGCAGTCAGTGAACAGCAATGTGCAAATGTACAGTAGTGATATAGCAGTCAATAGAAAGTAGTGTGCAAATGAACAGTAATGATATAGCAGTCAATAGAAAGTAGTGTGCAAATGTACAGTAGTGATATTGCAGTGAGTGAACAGTAGTGTGCAAATGTACAGTAGTGATATAGCAGTCAATAGAAAGTAGTGTGCAAACGTACAGTAGTGATATAGCAGTGAGTGAACAGTAGTGTGAAAACGTACAGTAGTGATATAGCAGTGAGTGAACAGTAGTGTGAAAACGTACAGTAGTGATATAGCAGTGAGTGAACAGTAGTGTGAAAACGTACAGTAGTGATATTGCAGTGAGTGAACAGTAGTGTGAAAACGTACAGTAGTGATATAGCAGTGAGTGAACAGTAGTGTGAAAACGTACAGTAGTGATATAGCAGTGAGTGAACAGTAGTGTGAAAACGTACAGTAGTGATATTGCAGTGAGTGAACAGTAGTGTGAAAACGTACAGTAGTGATATAGCAGTGAGTGAACAGTAGTGTGAAAACGTACAGTAGTGATATAGAAGTGAGTGAACAGTAGTGTGAAAACGTACAGTCGTGATATAGCAGTCAGTGAACAGCAGTGTGAAAACGTACAGTAGTGGTTGAGATGTTCCTCAGGGAGGAAGAGAACCTGAGAAAGGGCTGTGAGTTGTTCAGAAGCTGCTAGTCGTGCTGAGTTCGGTCAGGTTTGGACGTTGTTGGCCAGATAGAGGCTCCGGTTGTTTTCAGGCTTCATATTTGGGTTTTTCACAACTCTTCTGCTTTAATGGGTTTTGGCCTCCGTTTGCCCTGAAGTTATTTTTTTCCCCCTCTTTATTCTTTCCCTCTGTGTTAATTGGCCTCCTTTAAATGGTTTGTAATCTTGCTCCCAGGAGTCACTCGTTTATTTATTTATTTATTTTTTGGGAGCAGGGGCAACAAGGACCTCCAAGGTCCATAAGACCAACATGAAAATAACATATCAGCCTGTGCAAATTGTAATTATGTTAAAAAAGCCTTTCGTTTAAAGGCATTAATCAGTAAATTTGTTAACATGGAATTTAAAGAATTAGTTAGGTCACTGTTTCTTTTTATTTAGTTTATTGATCTGATATTGACCTATAGCCTGTCGCTGTGCTTACAAAGCCATGACTTGCACAGGGCTGTTGCGTTTTATTTTGTTGATGGTGAGTGGGCTCGGCTTATGTGTAGACAGAATTTGGTTGAGCCACATCCAGTATTAGATATAAAATTCTAGATTGATAGATGCCATTATTATTATTGTGTGAGATTTAATGAGTGGTTTTCCACTGAATCATTACTTTGGGAACAAAACCTAATCTCCAAAAATCATCCTCTATATATATATATATATATATAATCAATAGAGGGTAGACATTCTGTAGTATTAAGCATAAACACACAGTAGTGATGTTGCAGTACGTAGACAGTAGTGTGCAAACATACAATAGTGTTATTGCAGTCAGTGGATAGTAGTGTGCAAACATACAGTAGTAATATAGCAGTGAGTAGACAGCAGTGTGCAGACATACAGTAGTGACATTGCAGTCAGTGGACAGTAGTGTGCAAACGTACAGTAGTGACATTGCAGTCAGTGGACAGTAGTGTGCAAACGTACAGTAGTGATATTGCAATCAGTGGACAGTAGTGTGCAAGCGTACAGTAGTGATATTGCAGTCCATAGACAGTAGTGTGCAAACGTACAAGTAGTTACATTGCAGTGAGTAGACAGCAGTGTGCAGATATACAGTAGTGACATTGCAGTCAGTGGACAGTAGTGTGCAAACGTACAGTAGTGATATTACAGTCAGTGGACAGTAGTGTGCAAAGGTACAGTAGTGACATTGCAGTCAGTGGACAGTAGTGTGCAAACGTACAATTGTAATATTGCAGTCAGTGGACAGTAGTGTGCAAATGTACAGTAGTAATATTGCAGTCAGTGGATAGTAGTGTGCAAACGTACCGTAGAGCTATAGCAGTCAGTGGATATTAGTGTGCAATTGTACAGTAGTGACATTGCGGTGAGTAGACAGTAGTGTGCAAACGTACAGTAGTGATATTACAGTCAGTGGACAGTAGTGTGCAAAGGTACAGTAGTGACATTGCAGTCAGTGGACAGTAGTGTGCAAACGTACAATTGTAATATTGCAGTCAGTGGACAGTAGTGTGCAAATGTACAGTAGTGATATAGCAGTCAGTGGACAGTAGTGTGCAAATGTACAGTAGTGATATAGCAGTCAGTGGACAGTAGTGTGCAAACGTGCAGTAGTGACATTGCAGTCAGTGGACAGTAGTGTGCAAACCTACAGTAGTGATATTACAGTCAGTGGACAGTAGTGTGCAAATGTACAGTAATGACATTACAGTCAGTGGACAGTAGTGTGCAAACGTGCAGTAGTGACATTGCAGTCAGTGGACAGTAGTGTGCAAACGTACAGTGGTGATATTACAGTCAGTGGACAGTAGTGTGCAAACGTGCAGTAGTGACATTGCAGTCAGTGGACAGTAGTGTGCAAACGTACAGTAGTGATATTACAGTCAGTGGACAGTAGTGTGCAAACGTACAGTAGTGATATTGCAATCAGTGGACAGTAGTGTGCAAGCATACAGTAGTGATATTGCAGTCCATAGACAGTAGTGTGCAAACGTACAAGTAGTTACATTGCAGTGAGTAGACAGTAGTGTGCAAATGTACAGTAGTAATATTGCAGTCAGTGGATAGTAGTGTGCAAACGTACCGTAGAGCTATAGCAGTCAGTGGATATTAGTGTGCAATTGTACAGTAGTGACATTGCGGTGAGTAGACAGTAGTGTGCAAATGTACAGTAGTGATATTGCAGTCAGTGGATATTAGTGTGCAAATGTACAAGTAGTTACATTGCAGTGAGTAGACAGTAGTGTGCAAATGTACCATAGTAATATTGCAGTCAGTGGATAGTAGTGTGCAAACGTACCGTAGAGCTATAGCAATCAGTGGATATTAGTGTGCAAATGTACAGTAGTGACATTGCGGTGAGTAGACAGTAGTGTGCAAATGTACAGTAGTGATATTACAGTCAGTGGACAGTAGTGTGCAAAGGTACAGTAGTGATATTGCAGTCAGTGGACAGTAGTGTGCAAACGTACAGTAGTGATATTGCAGTCAGTGGACAGTAGTGTACAAACGTACAGTAGTGACATTGCAGTCAGTGGACAGTAGTGTGCAAACGTACAGTAGTGACATTGCAGTCATTGGACAGTAGTGTGCAAATGTACAGTAGTGACATTGCAGTCAGTGGACAGTAGTGTGCAAACGTACAGTAGTGATATAGGAGTCAGTGGACAGTAGTGTGCAAACGTACAGTAGTGACTGTTGCAGTCAGTGGACAGTAGTGTGCACACGTACAGTAGTGACATTGCAGTCAGTGGACAGTAGTGTGCAAATGTACAGTAGTGACATTGCAGTCAGTGGACAGTAGTGTGCAAATGTACAGTAGTGACATTGTAGTCAGTGGACAGTAATGTGCAAATGTACAGTAGTGATATTGCAGTCAGTGGACAGTAGTGTGCAAATGTACAGTAGTGACATTGCAGTCAGTGGACAGTAGTGTGCAAACGTACAGTAGTGATATTGCAGTCAGTGGACAGTAGTGTGCAAACGTAGAGTAGTGATATAGGAGTCAGTGGACAGTAGTGTGCAAATGTACAGTAGTGACATTGCAGTCAGTGGACAGCAGTGTGCGAACGTGCAGTAGTGATATAGGAGTCAGTGGACAGTAGTGTGCAAATGTACAGTAGTGACATTGCAGTCAGTGGACAGTAGTGTACAAACGTACAATAGTGATATAGGAGTCAGTGGACAGTAGTGTACAAACGTACAGTAGTGATATAGGAGTCAGTGGACAGTAGTGTACAAACGTACAGTAGTGATATAGGAGTCAGTGGACAGTAGTGTACAAACGAACAGTAGTGACATTGCAGTCAGTGGACAGTAGTGTACAAACGTACAGTAGTGACATTGCAGTCAGTGGACAGTAGTGTACAAACGTACAATAGTGATATAGGAGTCAGTGGACAGTAGTGTGCAAACGTACAGTAGTGATATTGCAGTCAGTGGACAGTAGTGTGCAAACGTGCAGTAGTGACATTGCAGTCAGTGGACAGTAGTGTGCAAACGTACAGTAGTGATATTACAGTCAGTGGACAGTAGTGTGCAAGCATACAGTAGTGATATTGCAGTCCATAGACAGTAGTGTGCAAACATACAAGTAGTTACATTGCAGTGAGTAGACAGTAGTGTGCAAATGTACAGTAGTAATATTGCAGTCAGTGGATAGTAGTGTGCAAACGTACCGTAGAGCTATAGCAATCAGTGGATATTAGTGTGCAATTGTACAGTAGTGACATTGCGGTGAGTAGACAGTAGTGTGCAAATGTACAGTAGTGATATTGCAGTCAGTGGATATTAGTGTGCAAATGTACAAGTAGTTACATTGCAGTGAGTAGACAGTAGTGTGCAAATGTACCATAGTAATATTGCAGTCAGTGGATAGTAGTGTGCAAACGTACCGTAGAGCTATAGCAATCAGTGGATATTAGTGTGCAAATGTACAGTAGTGACATTGCGGTGAGTAGACAGTAGTGTGCAAATGTACAGTAGTGATATTGCAGTCAGTGGACAGTAGTGTGCAAACGTACAATAGTGATATAGGAGTCAGTGGACAGTAGTGTACAAACGTACAATAGTGATATAGGAGTCAGTGGACAGTAGTATACAAACGTACAGTATTGATATAGGAGTCAGTGGACAGTATTGGACAGTAGTGTACAAACGTACAATAGTGATATAGGAGTCAGTGGACAGTAGTGTACAAACGTGCAGTAGTGATATAGGAGTCAGTGGACAGTAGTGTACAAACGTACAGTAGTGATATTGCAGTCAGTGGACAGTAGTGTACAAACGTACAGTAGTGATATAGGAGTCAGTGGACAGTAGTGTACAAACGTACAATAGTGATATAGGAGTCAGTGGACAGTAGTGTACAATTGTACAATAGTGATATAGGAGTCAGTGGACAGTAGTGTACAAACGTACAGTAGTGATATAGGAGTCAGTGGACAGTAGTGTACAAACGTACAGTAGTGATATAGGAGTCAGTGGACAGTAGTGTGCAAACATGCAGTAGTGATCTAGGAGTCAGTGGACAGTAGTGTACAAACGTGCGGTAGTGATATAGGAGTCAGTGGACAGTAGTGTACAAACGTACAATAGTGATATAGGAGTCAGTGGACAGTAGTGTACAATTGTACAATAGTGATATAGGAGTCAGTGGACAGTAGTGTACAAACGTACAGTAGTGATATAGGAGTCAGTGGACAGTAGTGTACAAACGTACAGTAGTGACATTGCAGTCAGTGGACAGTAGTGTACAAATGTACAATAGTGATATAGGAGTCAGTGGACAGTAGTGTACAAACGTACCGTAGAGCTATAGCAATCAGTGGATATTAGTGTGCAAATATACAGTAGTGACATTGCGGTGAGTAGACAGTAGTGTGCAAATGTACAGTAGTGACATTGCGGTGAGTAGACAGTAGTGTGCAAATGTACAGTAGTGATATTGCAGTCAGTGGACAGTAGTGTGCAAAGGTACAGTAGTGATATTGCAGTCAGTGGACAGTAGTGTGCAAACGTACAGTAGTGATATTGCAGTCAGTGGACAGTAGTGTGCAAACGTACAGTAGTGACATTGCAGTCAGTGGACAGTAGTGTGCAAACGTACAGTAGTGACATTGCAGTCATTGGACAGTAGTGTGCAAACGTACAGTAGTGACATTGCAGTCAGTGGACAGTAGTGTGCAAACGTACAGTAGTGATATAGGAGTCAGTGGACAGTAGTGTGCAAACGTACAGTAGTGACTTTGCAGTCAGTGGACAGTAGTGTGCACACGTACAGTAGTGACATTGCAGTCAGTGGACAGTAGTGTGCAAATGTACAGTAGTGACATTGCAGTCAGTGGACAGTAGTGTGCAAATGTACAGTAGTGACATTGCAGTCAGTGGACAGTAGTGTGCAAATGTACAGTAGTGACATTGTAGTCAGTGGACAGTAATGTGCAAATGTACAGTAGTGACATTGCAGTCAGTGGACAGTAGTGTGCAAATGTACAGTAGTGACATTGCAGTCAGTGGACAGTAGTGTGCAAACGTACAGTAGTGATATTGCAGTCAGTGGACAGTAGTGTGCAAACGTACAGTAGTGATATAGGAGTCAGTGGACAGTAGTGTGCAAACGTACAGTAGTGACATTGCAGTCAGTGGACAGTAGTGTGCGAACGTGCAGTAGTGATATAGGAGTCAGTGGACAGTAGTGTGCAAATGTACAGTAGTGACATTGCAGTCAGTGGACAGTAGTGTACAAACGTACAATAGTGATATAGGAGTCAGTGGACAGAAGTGTACAAACGTACAGTAGTGATATAGGAGTCAGTGGACAGTAGTGTACAAACGTACAATAGTGATGTAGGAGTCAGTGGACAGTAGTGTGCAAACGTACAGTAGTGATATTGCAGTCAGTGGACAGTAGTGTACAAACGTACAGTAGTGACATTGCAGTCAGTGGACAGTAGTGTACAAACGTACAATAGTGATATAGGAGTCAGTGGACAGTAGTGTACAAATGTACAATAGTGATATAGGAGTCAGTGGACAGTAGTATACAAACGTACAGTAGTGATATAGGAGTCAGTGGACAGTAGTGTACAAACGTACAATAGTGATATAGGAGTCAGTGGACAGTAGTGTACAAACGTGCAGTAGTGATATAGGAGTCAGTGGACAGTAGTGTACAAACGTACAATAGTGATATTGCAGTCAGTGGACAGTAGTGTACAAACGTACAGTAGTGATAAAGGAGTCAGTGGACAGTAGTGTACAAACGTACAATAGTGATATAGGAGTCAGTGGACAGTAGTGTACAATTGTACAATAGTGATATAGGAGTCAGTGGACAGTAGTGTACAAACGTACAGTAGTGATATAGGAGTCAGTAGACAGTAGTGTACAAACGTACAGTAGTGATATAGGAGTCAGTGGACAGTTGTGTGCAAACATGCAGTAGTGATCTAGGAGTCAGTGGACAGTAGTGTACAAACGTGCGGTAGTGATATAGGAGTCAGTGGACAGTAGTGTACAAACGTACAATAGTGATATAGGAGTCAGTGGACAGTAGTGTACAATTGTACAATAGTGATATAGGAGTCAGTGGACAGTAGTGTACAAACGTACAGTAGTGATATAGGAGTCAGTGGACAGTAGTGTACAAACGTACAGTAGTGACATTGCAGTCAGTGGACAGTAGTGTACAAACGTACAGTAGTGATATAGGAGTCAGTGGACAGTAGTGTACAAACGTACAGTAGTGACATTGCAGTCAGTGGACAGTAGTGTACAAATGTACAATAGTGATATAGGAGTCAGTGGACAGTAGTGTACAAACGTACAATAGTGATATTGCAGTCAGTGGACAGTAGTGTACAAACGTACAGTAGTGACATTGCAGTCAGTGGACAGTAGTGTACAAACGTACAATAGTGATATAGGAGTCAGTGGACAGTAGTGTACAAACGTACAATAGTGATATAGGAGTCAGTGGACAGTAGTACACAAACGTACAGTAGTGATATAGGAGTCAGTGGACAGTAGTGGACAGTAGTGTACAAACGTACAATAGTTATATAGGAGTCAGTGGACAGTAGTGTACAAACGTACAGTAGTGATATAGGAGTCAGTGGACAGTAGTGTACAAACGTGCAGTAGTGATATAGGAGTCAGTGGACAGTAGTGTACAAACGTACAATAGTGATATTGCAGTCAGTGGACAGTAGTGTACAAACGTACAGTAGTGATATAGGAGTCAGTGGACAGTAGTGTACAAACGTACAATAGTGATATAGGAGTCAGTGGACAGTAGTGTACAATTGTACAATAGTGATATAGGAGTCAGTGGACAGTAGTGTACAAACGTACAGTAGTGATATAGGAGTCAGTGGACAGTAGTGTACAAACGTACAGTAGTGATATAGGAGTCAGTGGACAGTAGTGTGCAAACATGCAGTAGTGATCTAGGAGTCAGTGGACAGTAGTGTACAAACGTGCGGTAGTGATATAGGAGTCAGTGGACAGTAGTGTGCAAACGTGCGGTAGTGATATAGAAGTCAGTGGACAGTAGTGTGCAAACGTGCAGTAGTGATATAGGAGTCAGTGGACAGTAGTGTGCAAACATGCACTAGTGATATAGGAGTCAGTGGACAGTAGTGTACAAACGTGCAGTAGTGATATAGGAGTCAGTGGACAGTAGTGTACAAACGTACAATAGTGATATAGGAGTCAGTGGACAGTAGTGTACAAACGTACAGTAGTGATATAGGAGTCCGTGGACAGTAGTGTACAAACGTACAATAGTGATATAGGAGTCAGTGGACAGTAGTGTACAAACGTACAGTAGTGATATAGGAGTCAGTGGACAGTAGTGTACAAACGTACAGTAGTGACATTGCAGTCAGTGGACAGTAGTGTGCAAACGTGCAGTAGTGATATAGGAGTCAGTGGACAGTAGTGTACAAACGTACAATAGTGATATAGGAGTCAGTGGACAGTAGTATACAAACGTACAGTATTGATATAGGAGTCAGAGGACAGTAGTGGACAGTAGTGTGCAAACATGCACTAGTGATATAGGAGTCAGTGGACAGTAGTGTACAAACGTGCAGTAGTGATATAGGAGTCAGTGGACAGTAGTGTACAAACGTACAATAGTGATATAGGAGTCAGTGGACAGTAGTGTACAAACGTACAGTAGTGATATAGGAGTCCGTGGACAGTAGTGTACAAACGTACAATAGTGATATAGGAGTCAGTGGACAGTAGTGTACAAACGTACAGTAGTGATATAGGAGTCAGTGGACAGTAGTGTACAAACGTACAGTAGTGACATTGCAGTCAGTGGACAGTAGTGTGCAAACGTGCAGTAGTGATATAGGAGTCAGTGGACAGTAGTGCACAGATATACAGTAGTAACTGCAGGAAGTGACAGAGTGACACTGCAGCCGGGCAGCGCAGGCACTCCTGTACACCTGTAGGGCAGTGAAGAGGGGGTGGCTGTTCCTGGTATACGTGTTTAGTCAGGCCATATTCAGGTTTGGAGCAGAGTTTTGGGTCTGGTTATCTGCCTGTCACTCACATGCTGAAGTTCTCAGCTCCTGTTAACAGCAGATGGCAGTGATTCAGGCCTTTGTCATGACCAGGGCTGTCTGCTCTTCTTTAACGAAGGGTGCTTTGTTATGGTCTCATGAATCACATTCCTACAGCGAGGGCAAAGCCTGCTTTAGCTGTCACCTCCACCTCAAATATGACTTTCACTGTCTGTCATCATCCCGCCCGATAGTGTCTGCCTATAACTACACTCTCACTACAGATGATCTTACAATTTTATTAACACTACATGTGCAAAAACAAGGCCCTGAACAATATTGAAACTATTTCTGATTTTAGGGTGTCAATCTGACAAACTTTGTGTTATCATCACTTTATTATATAATATGTAAACACTATTTATACAGTAATTAGTGGTTTTACATACATCAGTGTGTTTATTTAACCCTTTCCAAGCTTCTCTTTGTGGAAACAACCCAGTATTGTTTACAGTTCTCATCTAATACCTGCTTTGACTGCTCAGTACTTCATTAAGCTAAATCAAGATTGCTGCTGAAGGAACTGAATACATTCATACAATGTCTGGGGCGTCCAGGAGAAATCTGGAACTACACTTTGTTCTTCAAACTGGAGCTCAAGATATGATCTACTTTTTTCACAATAAGATATTCATGTTACTTTGTATCGTATGTAAGATTATTTACATCTGTTCTAATGATTAACTCTATGGGGTGGGGGAATAGAGGGATGGAAAACAGACGAGTACGGGTCAAACCAACACTACAGTTGTGGCCGGGGGTCTGCCCTGATCCATTGTATGTGAAACAGTGGCTGTCGGTTGAGCAGAAGTTCAGTAGATTGCCGTGTACATTTCCATCCTATTCATTCTCTGTGGGAAAAATTTACATGCATCCCATCAAAAATCTGTATACAAGCCCAAACCACTCAATCAGAGCGACAGTCTGGAGGTGATTTCTCAAAAACTGTGAGATGAGTTACACGTAATAAATATATTGTACTTAGATTGTATATCTCCAAAATAATAGTTTACAGGAGAATGAAAAACATACTTTTCCTCAGTGCAATTCAGTTTAACCAGATTTTTATTCCCCAAGTAAATTTAGGAGTTAACACACAATATAAAGACCCACAGACGATTTTGAATCATGTAAAAAGCTGAGAAGTGGTGTGTGTGTGTAAAGCGGTGTATGTAGACAGCGCAGTCCTGCCTTTAGAGCGAACCTGACGTGGTGCTAAGATGTTGTGATAAGGTGTGTGCTCGCCACACTGCGCGGTGTCACTGGTGTGAAATGGTGGGTATTGTCTGAGCCCCTCATGGCAGGGCAGGGACGATAACCCACATGTTGGACCCCCCGGGCCCCCTGGGGAGGTCCAGCAGGGCTGTGTCTCTCGCAGCATCCTGTGATTTCACTGCAGAAAATGACATGAGCATCTCCGGCAGCCTGGCCTCCGATGGAGCACAGCATGGGAGAATGCTTTCTCTCCATTGTTGCTTTCTCTATAATTTCACCAAAGTGCCTGTGGATGGCGAGGCGAATCAGAAAGTGCCTTTGTCGTGGGTTTATTTATTTATTTATATATATTTTTTCGGGCGATGGAAGGAGAAGGGTGTTGTAAGGCAGATACACGGAAGACTGTTCTTTATGGTTCTGAGACAAAGCTTTGCTCTCGTTAAGCCCTCTGGCCTTGCGGAGAGTCTGTGTGTTCCTGACCTGATTGTTGTTTAGGGGTTATCCATCACTTGATTAATATAATAGACCACTGTGGGCCACAAAGTAAACAGTATCACTAGAAGAATATTGACCGTCACAGTTTTTCTTTTGATTGCTCTGTGTTAGTTTTGACAAAGCCTTCACGTTGCTCTGTTGATAATTCCGAGTGAATAAATTTTTTTTAGAGAATTAATTAGAGAAAAAATGTTGATCATTAACTATTAGCTGTTGGTTTCCTGGACATTAAGCTTAGTTTTGGCTTAACCTCAGTTGGTGAAACACTATTGGTAATATAGATGGATGAATGGATGGATGGATGGATAGATGGATGGACAGATAGATGAATGGATAGTTTTGGTTAACCTCAGTTGGTGAAATATTATTGGTAATATTATGGATGGATAGATGGATGGATGGATGGATGGATGGATTTCCTGGACATAGAGCGTAGTTTTGACTTAAAGTTAAGCTTAATTGGTAAAACACTATTGGTTGGTTGGTTGGTTGGTTGGTTGGTTGGATGGATGGATGGATGGATGGTTGGATGGATGGATGGATGGTTTATTGATCCCAGAGGAAAATTCAAGGTATCCGCTAGCTATCCCGCAATTGCACAATATTAGACGAACAGAAAGTTACAACAAACATATAAGTAGGAATAAAAAAAATACTAAATATAGAATAAAAAAATATAAAAGTAATAATATAAATATAAAATACAAATAGAATATAGAATGTAAAAATAGAAATAGAAGTCTCACAGTTTGTATGAGTGATGATACTTTATTGATCCGAGAGGGAAATTCAAGGCATCCAGTAGCTATTCCATGATTGCACAAGGTAAGGCAAACGGGATAGTTGCTACAAACTTAGATGTCGGCCTATTGATTTAGGTTTTACGTTTAGGCTTAGCCTGCCTCTAGGAGAGTGTCTGTAATATGTATTGTATTGTTGTCTGAAGTATACAGTGATTTGCTATCAGAGACCACCATTTGTAGATTTAGTGTATAGTCACAACAGCCATTAACTAGTTATTAAAGGGAAAAAACTGGAGTGGTTAAAAGAAAGTGGGACTTATAACCACCACCACATTAAGCTCCAGCTTCAAATCTGAAAACGTTCACAGGTGTTTATCTGTTCATAAGAACATTGTAGATACTGTTGTTATAAACTCTTTATTACCAGGTCATTACAGGCTTTAAGTAAAATATTACTAAAATTATATATACCTGTTATAAAACTGTTAAAGCTAATGTTAACTATATTCCCAAACAAGGCAGCTGTACTTATGGTTGTTGTTGTTGTTGTGCTGCTAAACGTTTAGCTTTGGTTGCTAACTGCTAACAGTCAAGCACCTGTAGACAACTAGTCTAGAACTAGAATCTAGTCATAATGTGTTATAGTGTGTTACACCGTTCATGTTTGCAGTGTTCTTATTCATGGGTAGAGGTTATAGTGCTTAATAAAACCTGACATTATATACTTTATACAATAGTGTCTCACATGCCACTACAACTATATATAGACAATTATACAAGCCCACATTTGTGCCCACAAGTGATCTTTGTTCCCCGCTGCAGTATTAATATAAACATATATGAATGTATTTGATTGTATGACGCTAATTAAAAATGCATTATGCTTTGATTAAAAAAATCATTTACATTTCAAGTAAAAAAAAACACCTCGCTGTTTATTAGTGGTGCATTTTTCTATTTCTGTAATTAAGATAAAGTCACCAATCTCTAACAGAGTGGGGGGGCTAAAAGAAACGTCCCTGATGGAGGGGAGAAAAAAAAGAGCTGACATGCAAAGAATAATTGAAAACTCACTTTACTATAAAAATGTTAATGAGAATTGCCCATACAGAGCACAGCTGGCTTTTTTAGCGAGTGCCCGCAGTGTTCATGCAGGGAGATTTAAGGAGACTCTATTTGCAGTAAATAAAGTCTGTGCCTCTGAACGAAGACCAAATGTAATAACAGTGTGTGTTGTGGCTTGTAGAACCCAGTAATGTAATAATGTCTAGAAGGGTAATAAGTATTTGCACTTCACTTGGTCGCAAAGGCGGAATAATGTAATACAGTGTCTTAAATGATAAAGGACTTAGATTTTACTGATCATTCCTTCAGGAATTCATTCATTCCTGACAGCGGCTTAGTAAGTAGTTCTAGAGGAAATGTTTGGACTGTTTTAGGTTAATTCGTACTTTTATATTAAAGAGCCTGAGTGCGGGTGGAGTGGTGGGTTTTCCAGCGTCGAGCAGAGGTCTCTCGCAGTGTTTGGAGCTGTTTAACTTGTACACAAAAGTAGAATACTGTAATACAGTGTCTTAAATGATAGAAGAATACGATTTTACTGCTGATGCAATACATGTTTGGGAATTTGGTGCATTTTCTGGTCAGTCATTTATTACACAACTAATAATGCACCACTGTAAGTGCTCTGGTCGTGTTCTGGTCAGATTTGGAAGATGTGTTAACAGAATCAGTCTCTCAAGAAGTCTTTAAGTGGAGTGTCTTTCTGTCTCGGTGCTGCTCCCGATCTTTCAGACTGGGTTGATTCCTGTATACAGCTCAAAAGCACTTTAGGAGCACATATCCATGAATACATGCTGTCTAGCACTGCACTAGGCTGGCGTTCACTGCTGTGAGTGAGCGGTTTGTCAGGCCGCCGAGCTGAGATGGTACATATTTTCACACGTTAACAGTGCAGTTAAACAATTTAGCTATAGTTCGAGAAACATTCTGTGTAGTGTAGTGCTACTGTCACATCCCGGGAATTCTGATAGCCGGCTCCGCCCTCCTTCACCTGTAGCCAGTCTATCCTTGGTTTTTGAGAACATTAGAGTCCTTGACTGTCAGGGAAGTCTCTGTTTTTTTCCTGCTAGTGTCCTGAGTCTGTTTTTTCTCGACTACAGACTGTGTTTTCTAGTTTTCTAGTGTTTAGATTATCCGTATTTACATGTTTGCTGGTTTTTGGACTAGGACTGTTTGATTTCCCCCTTTTTTCCATTGGCATTAACATTTTAGCTGCATTTGTACCCTCTGTCTCTTTCGTTTCTGACAGCTGCTTTGTAAGTTTAAGGTTTGTTTGTACAAGGACTTTTATGTTGAAGAGCCTGAGTGCAGGTGGAGTGGTGGGTTTTTCCGGCATAGAGCAGAGGGCTCTCGCTGTGTTTGGAGCTGTTTTCAACAAAATGAAAAATAAGGCTCGTCATCTGGAGTCATCTCCGTGTCTGCCGAGATTGTTACAGTAAAATAATATCCAACAAATATGCAAGCAGTTGAATATTCAGGTCCAGCCCTAAAAACATAAAAATTCCCCATATATATATATATATATATATATATATATATATATATATATATATATATATATATATATATATATATATATATATATATACATACACATACACAGTTGTCACACTTAAATGTTTCGGAACATCAAACCAATTTAAATATTAGTCAAAGACAACACAGGTAAACACAAAATGCTATTTTTAAATAAAGGTGTTTATTATTAAGGGAGAAAAAAAAATCCAAACCTACATGGCCCTGTGTGACTGCCCCCTAAACCTAATAGCTGGTCAGGCCACCCTTAACAGCAACTACTGCAACCAAGCGTTTGCGATAACTTGCAATGAGTCTTTTACAGCGTTGTGGAGGAATTTTGGCCCACTCATCTTTGCAGAATTGTTGTAATTCAGCCACATTGAAGGGTTTTCGAGCATGAACGGCCTTTTTAAGGTCATGCCACAGTATCTCAATCGGATTCAGGTCAGGACTTTGACTAGGCCAGTCTTCATTTTGTTTATCTTCAGCCATTCAGAGGTGGACTTGCTGGTGTATTTTGGATCATTGTCCTGCTGCAAAACCCAAGTTCGTTTCAGCTTGAGGTCACGAACAGATGGTCGGACATTCTCCTTCAGGATCTTTTGGTAGAGAGCAAAATTCATAGTTCCATTTGTCACAGCAAGTCTTCCAGGCCCTGATGCAGCAAAACAGCCCCAGAACATCACACTACTACCACCATATTTCACTGTTGGTATAATGTTCTTTTTTTATAATTGTTCCTGAAATTTCTTTGGATCTCGACATGATGTGTAGCTTTCAAGGATCTTTTGGTGGACTTCACAAATAGGCAGGTCCTATTTAAGTGATGTCTTGATTGAGAACAGGTATGGCAATAATCAGGCCTGGGTGTGGCTAGAGACTCAGAGTGTACTCAGGTGTCAGAAACCACAGTGACGGTATATTTTAACAAGGGGGCAATCATTTTTTTACACAGGGCCATGTAGGTTTGGATTTCTTACCTGTGTTGTCTTTGACTAATACTTAAATTGGTTTGATGTTCTGAAACAGTGTGACAAACATGCAAAAAATCAAACACTTTTTCACACCACTGTGTGTGTATGTATGTGTATATCAAACTAGTTTAAGGATGCGGCTGAGTGACAAGAGCCTCAATGCTAGAGCTGAATTAACATCCTGCTTACTGTAGACTTGATTGATAGACTTTACATTGTGTTGAATGTGTCTCCAGGCTGAATGGCTTTGTGTTTGACTATTACTTCCAGCACGTTGCATTAAGAACTATAATCAGGCAGAGAGTGTTGGGTGTTTGGTGGAAGGCAGCTGGTAAAAGATTTTTTTTTTTTTTTTATTTAATAAATTGTTTTAATCTAGTAAAGTGTTATACAGCTTTTTACCCAGACGTCTGAAAGAACACAGTGTCACAGTAGAGTTTTACAGCTTTAGAGAGAGTAAAAGTTAATTAGGCTATTTGTAGTCAATTAGTGTTCACATGTTTCTGCCTGTCTCTGTATGTTCATCCCTCTATCATTCTTCTTCTGTTCTGAGCTCTGATCAACTCTGCTTCAATCCCAGCTCGCTGAGATTACAGTGGCTGGTTGGGTCGTCCGGTGACTGGGTCTGTGCTACGGGGGGTCAGAGGGCAGGCTGTGTTATCAGGCCATCGCAGACTACGACTGATCGCTGCTCCAGTCATCTGTGGCTTTAGATAAGCTGGAGAAGGGGAGGGGAAAAAAACTGACAGACAAAACTCAGATTATCAGATCATTTCAGAGAGGACAGGCTGGGTCATCTGTGCAGACGCTCCGGCCAGACAAAATGACAAAAGAAGGGAGGACAAGGCATCAAGATTGTAGACGGGGGGGAATAAAAGCCTGACGGTGTTTTCGTACCGCTCTGACCTGCCCTGAGCTGCTCCTCGGGGGACGACAGCTGTAGAGATACATGGTCGTGTTGGTCATTATTGCTACAAACATGCTGCGCCTAATAGTGGCTGCAGGTCACGTGGTTGCCTGTGTCTCTCTGTGAGACGAACATATTGCAGATGACACAGAAGCGGCTTCTCTAACGACTACCTCTCTCCAGGGACCCCTCCTTAACCTCCTTGATGTCTAATTGCTTCCATTACCCCAGTCCCATGGGGGTTGGGGGGGGGCTAGTACATGTTCAGAATGGAGACTGTGTGGGGGCGATGTGACAGCTACTAATGTTCCACAGCTATTTTTTTAATGTTAGAACCGGATTTAAGCTTTTATTTAAACACGTTTCTCTTCTTACCCTGATAGTAGTCACCAGCCAAGACATGCTGGCGTTCACATGATTCAGTTTTGCACTAGAGACTAACCTCAGCCCTGTTTCAGGCTGCATGGAAGTAAATACATTTAGCTCGCTGAAAGGTTTGGTCCATTATTATTCATCTCAAGACAAATAATCCTTGTAATAAAATCCTGTGAGATTAACAGTATGCTAGTAAGGTTGTGATGATGTGGGTTTCGTGGAAATGGCATGTTTTTTACTGATTTCAGTGAAAACAGTGCACCGCACATACTAGGCGTTGAGCCAATATCCAACTTCATTCCAGGCTCCTATTCAAGTACACGCAAGCCAAGGCATGCCACTGTCCACATGATTCTTAACCTTTGCACTGGAGTTAACAAGTAATGGAACCCCAGTTATCATCCTGAACCATCACATCGTGTTGAGCGTCAAAGCAACATTATGTAAAAATGTAATTTAGTTTTAGAATAGCAGCTACAAAATTATTTAGATGGTGCCCTGAGATCATAGAGACAACAGTGACCTTTGCCATTGTTGCCTCCCCAGGCCCAGGGCGCGATAGTGCTATGTATCTTTAGAGTAGTGTGACCGAGACCTCTCTTAGAAATTGTTCAATGCTTCTTGGCGTGGCGCACACCACACACCAACAGATAGGGGCTTCAGCTAGCTATAAGATGAACTGAGCTCATCTTATAGCCAGCATGGAGGTCATGGCAGAGGCTTAGAAGAGACCAAAGAGCAAAGAACAGAAAGCCAAGAGTGACCGAGCAAGAGCCTGAACAAGAGTAAACCTCAAACTAGCTTTTTCTTGTTAGTGCGCGCTGGAGCCAATCACTGTGAGCTATACACATATATATATATATAGTCAATATATAGGGGTGTAAGAAAATATCGGAATAGTGAATATTTGTATCGATTCTCAAAAACACAGTATCGATGCACAGTTTCCTGGCAGACAGTGAATCATTGTGTGTTGTGTTTAAACTTCTGACCACTAGATGGCAGTGTTGTAATCCATTTTCAGCTCCACTCCAACAATAACAAGCAGCACAAGGGTGCAGTGCTATTGTAAGCATTGACAAACCTGCTCATACAGTGGTGTGTTTTCATTTTAGGATTTCAAAAATCGCAATATATCACTATGCTTGCAATATCGCAATATAGCACGATAAATTAAATCATGACCGCTGTGTCACAATACGTATTGTATCGCCTCGTTCTTGCCAATACACAGCCCTAATATAAATATATAATGAGATGCAAATTTATGCTGCAATAATATTGTATGGCAGTGAATATGAATGCATCCATCCTCTGTAGGTGCCCCCATATGACTGTTAGTGGCTTTTACTCATTGGCGAGAGCTAAAAGAGATAAACGGATACAAGACAGTCTTACAGCTAACGGAAGTCATCTAGCCTCAGCTACGTTTCAGGCGGCATGCAAAGAAATAAATTCATGTCACACCGAAAAGTTTGGTCAGTGTTGTCTCATGACATAATCCTTGAAAGCTTGAACCTTGTGCTAAAAAATCCTGTAATATTACTGGTGTTGGGTGGTGTTGTATTTGCTGGCACACTAGTAAGGTTTTGATGACGTGGGTTTCTTAGAGATGGCATGTTTTTCACAGACCTCAGACCCACATACTGGCACATACTGGGTGTTGTGCCAAATTCCGACTTCATTCTGGACTGCTATTCATGTGCAAGCGTGTCACACAGGCATATGGACGCTACAGATTGCACTCACCAATTTCTGTACACATAAATTGCGAGTGTAATCAGCAGTAACCGTATATGTCAGCATGACCTGTTTGCATGTGAAAGTGAATCTGCAGTGGAGCTGGAATTCACTGTCTATGGTCAGCTCATATACCCAGGTCTGGATGTGGTTGGAAAGTCGGTTTTGTTGAGCAGACATAATTCTTCCATTTGGTAGTGTAGGGTTCACAGATAAAAGTGAAATAAAGAGCGGAGTCGGATTCTGTATCTGTGAGCTCGTCAGCTAATGCACATGTACAGGATGAAGACTGGAAGCGTGATTTTGTATTTACGACAGTGGAGTAAAAGTGATTTGCACTCATCAACTGTAGGGGGGAGCCCAAGAGCAGAAAATCCCAATGGCTGCATAATAATGCTTTGAGTATGTTTTAAAAAAGACTTGCTGATGTGGTTTCCAGCGCTACAAGACCCAACGTTAAGTGCAGTGCCAACCAAAAACAATAAGACAATGCACTGCACACCTAAAACAGAAGTAGCTATTGTGTGACTATACAACTTAGAGAACACTGCCAACAATGCCAGCTATGTGTGTATCAGGTGGTTTGTAATCAGGCTTTAGTGGAAGCAGCTGCAGAACTCCGACGCTGTATCAATCTTGCATGTGATCAGAAGCCTGCTGGTGGTGTGCGAGCTCCTGGCCCATGGTGTGCTTTAGGGTTCCTCCCAGCTGCAGGTTGTTTGATCAGACAGCATGTCCCTGTGCATCAGAGCGCACGTCCACCCCCCCGGGGCCGCGCCACCTATGAGAGCAGACAGGTGCCACCGGCAGCATCAAGACAACAGGTCAGAGGCTGTCTGCCTGCTGATCCCGTCTGCATTCTCAGCTAACACTGCAGCACTGCTCAGAGGGTAAGCATTTCAGCACCCACGCAGGCTCTCGTGTAGCAGCTGATTCATGACACACACACACACACACACACACACACACAGACACACACAGCTTGTAGTCACCCGGAAAGATGGAGCCCATCACCCAGCAGCTGGGGTCCAGAGACCACTCACTGCGAGCTGGGAGATCCTCACTAAATCGACTCACTAGAAGAACATGAACTTTGTCCCAGTACTATTTTTTCCCAGTTCTATTTTTTGGTGTACTCACACGAGTTAAAATACATTAGTATATAATGAGATGCTTATTTATGCTGCATTCATATTGTGTGGAGGTGAATATAAATACAGCCCTGCTCTGCAGGTGGCTGCATATGAATGTTTCACGAGAGTTTCCTGCAAAATGTAGTTGAACTTGTGCTTATAATTTCAGATTATGAATTTTTGAGCTGTGTAATAATACAATAATGAGCAATAACCTTATATGATGAACAAAATTAATTCTTTGGTGTTTATAAATGAATTAATCAGATAATCTACATTTTTGTTTTTATTTTTTTGCACCATTTGTACATGACAGCTACTGTTTATCTGGTGTGTATGATTTGAACCAACAGAAAAGCTCCAAAATTGCAAGACATTCTGTATCCATTGACTTACATAGGAAGTGAAGTATGTTTTGGGCATCTCCTGCAAAGTTCATTGGACATTGGAAAGTTTCAACATAAAAAGAGATTGTATATATATATATATATATATATATGTATATATATATATATATATATATTAGAGATGGACCGATTAGCGTTTTTGAGGCCGATTCCGATCACCTTTCAGTGCGATTGGCCAATAGCTGATACCGATCGAGGGTGGGGTATACGCCACGGCAGGGCTACATGTAGTTATTTTAGCACAAGCAAGTCATGAAACATGGTCTAAACTGGTTTATTGCCGTTTTAAACAAGCTCATATGAAACAGCATAATATTTTAAACTAAATTAGCAGAAAATAAACAAAGTAAATCAATTAAATATCCCCAATACTGCAATCATTACATTTAAAACATAAAATACATGCAGTAAAAACTGCAGTCATTAAACACAGACTCTGTTATTTTAAACGACAATCTGCAATCATTAAATGTAGATGTTGAACTGCTGCTGCCGTATTGTTCGTACTGGTCAGATCTGGTCTGCACGGTGTTCTGGGATGTTTGTTTTGTGCTAGCTGCGCGTGCTAGTTCTGCTGTTTGCTGATACTCACTGTACTCAGCCGCGCACAGTGCTGTATCAGATTTGTAGTGTTAAATGTCTTTGTCCTGGTTCGCTCACGAGACACGCTGATACACATTTTAAAAACGTCCTGGATGATTCTGAGTCATATACGGTAAACAACAGCCGGATGGACATGCTTTCTACAAGCGCATGCTTTTCTCGTGATGCTGCTGCTTCAGTCAGTCTGTTAAAAATGAAAGGGTGTGTATTTCCATCCAGTGGTTCAATAGGAATTGCAGGGAGCTGGCCAGAGGGGGTTCTCCTCTTCCTGGATGAAACGCTAGCTGGAAATACAGAAATTAGGCTCATTTATTCAACACCATCGATTGGCTCTCGGGATCGGCTAAATTGGAGAAATATCGGCCGATCACTGATACATAGCTGATCGATTCTTCCATCTCTAATATATATATATATATATATATATATATATATATATATATATATATATATATATATATATATATATATATATATATATATAGTGTGTGTTTAATCAATGTTGTTTAATAGAATGTATTATGATATGGTTTATTACAGTTTTCTAACAGTAATAATACAGTTACTCTAAGTTATAACAGTATGTACAGAATTTGCCTAAGAAATTAATATTGTCAACAAGGAAGAACAGCTTTTCATGATGAGTTTTATTATTTTTAAGATGTCCTTTTCACTACTGAAGTTTTTTTATTTTTTATGTAAGTCTTAAATTTATAAAGTTGCAGCACATTTCTCCCGAACATCTAAACATCAACTGACCAAAGAGCACTGTACTTTTACACAGGAGCTGCAGGGCTAGTGTAACAGAGTGTCTGCACCGCTGGGTGCTCTGATGCTGCTCAACTTATACTCATGGCAGAGGCCAACCTAGGCACTCATAAAACCTCATAAATGAATCATAAGATGTGTTCTGAAAAAGTTTTCTGACACTCAAGGTCGCAGACAGAGCAAATCGCTGCTGTTCCTCTGAGCAGCAGCAGTCTGAAAGCCTCATTTGCTCATGTCTGCTGAAACTGGTACTTACCAATCAGATGTACTTATGTTTGTTTCTTTAGCCTCTTGTGGGAAGAAGCCGCAGCGAGGGTCTGAAGTGTTAATGCATGGGTCTGTTCAGATATATCACTCTGTTTGTTCTCGTCTCAGTAAGTCTACATTCGCTACCATGCTTAGCCCAGAGTTTGTGTAGTGAAGAGGTCACATCAGGTCCAGCTGATACACTAATGTTATTAGATATAGACAGTTATGACTTTTTTGCTCACATAATTCTGTATTTGTTATTTCGTGTCTTTAATATTGTTCTGAAATATGGAAATTAACTCTGCCTGGAATGCTGGTTTAATCTCTAGCAGTCAATATCACACATTTTGGTAACGCCCAGTCTTCCGAAGATCTTTGCGAAGATCTTACTAATGAGGAATAAGCTAATATAATATAATTAGGCTCAGTTGTAATTACTTTTCTTGGTGTTTCATAAGCAAATGAAACACTTATGGACCAAACTGAAACCAGACTATTTTTATTTAAATTTAATTTTTGTATTCATGCATTTGAATTAATGCGCTAAACATAAATATATAAGGTAATAAAAAGGCTCTTCAGGACAAACAGTAATTAAAACAGTTTACATAAATGTGTTACAGTTGTAACACATTTATGTAACTGTATTGTAACTGTATTGTTAGTTATTAAATATAATCTAGTATAATATAAACTTCATTACAGTAAAGTTATTTTTGCTCACTACATAACTCAGTATTTGTTATTTTTATGTCTTATATTGTTTTAAAATATGGAAAATAAGGAAAACTCTTCTTGAAAGGCTGGTTCGACCAGTGCTGCATGTTAACATACTCGTGTCCTTTAGGCCTAACAGAACTGAGGCTGTTGATTATGTCTTGCAATAAACATCATACTTTTCAGAAACACCCAATCGCTTAGAGCTGTATCTTAATACAATACAATAGGCTGTTTGCGAAGGCCTTCATAATGAGTAAGAAGCTAATATAATATAATAAAGTTTAGTAGTAATTCGATTTGTTGTTGTTTTTTACATAGAATGAATGTCCTATGTTCACCGTATTTGGCCACACCCACTTTTAAGCGTGTGTTTCTTCCGCCTTTGTGTTATAACTTCCGGTCAACTAACCAAAATGAATACAGTTACATGGGAGGAGACCAGACAAGCAATAAGAATTTCGAACAGGACAACACTGACTCATCCGAGGTTAATAACACAGTGGGTGGATTATATGAAAAGGTGGCCTGAGGTTACCTACGGCGACGTTGTACTCTTGGAAGGTGTAGAGGGTTCGGCAATGAAAAACTACACAAGTAGTGAAGCGTATCAGTACCTGCTCAGTGAGAAGGTCAGCCGTGTACTCCTACATAAAGACGGTGAGTTATTACTGAAAGCCGGTTAAACCCAAGTTCAGCCAGCTGCCCAAGCCACTCTGCGTGAGTGTTAGTTACAGCCCAGATAGCCTAGAGCGGTGGACACTGATCATAAAACAGTTACTTAACTCGCAAGAACTCGACGCGTCTGCTTCCTCTGAGCTCACATGATCCTTATGTGCTGTGTTCGTAACTCTGTTGTTCAAGCCAAGTTTTCCTCTTCTTCCAATTACTGACTCCCTCTAACTGAACATGTTATGCTAGTCATTTTATATGTTTATTGTCGTTTTGCTTGTAATTAGTATCAACGTATTCGCGGGCACGCCGGAAGTTCTAACACAAAGTACACAAAGATGCCCCCCCCAGTGCTGTCATGGAAAATAGCGTGAATATTGGCGTATACACACAGATCATTAGTGATGCACAGAAATAAAACATTTATATACAAAACTGAAACCACAAGATACTTTTAATTTAAATTTCACTTCTTATGTATGCATATGAATTAATGTGCTAAACTTAAATATACAAGGTAATTCAAATATAAACACAGTTTACATACATGTACTGCAGTAATGTAATTGTGTTATTACAGTTATTATAGTTACAGTTAATACAGTATGTACAGCATATAAACTTTATTGCAGTAAAGTTATGTTATTTTTGCCTATCACATAACTCGGGTACTCACATACTGGTTATTTCATGACTTCCCATTGACATAGACTCCTTTCTTTTGCCTTAGGTCATTATTCCCTAAGACCATTCTGCTCATTCAAACTCTCACTGACATTGACATTGGGCTGTGTTTCCTGGACGATGGAAGAAAGCTCCAGGGCTGGATTCCTCCGGTTCCCGTAGGGCTGCCCTGTCTGGTCAGATAGATGGCCTAGGGCTTCACAGGCTGCATTAGACATGCCCAGTCAAGCAGTGAAGTCCTGCTCTGTGATTGATAAGAGGGACAAACTTTACTCCGCAGGCAGAGCTGTGGTGGGCTTGGAAGAAGTGCAGGAGGGTTTCGGAAAGCATTCCGGATCATGTATTTTTTTCTCCTTTATTTAACGATGCACATCATGCCAGATTCAGGCAAACAGCAAATCTGCTGTGAGGACACTGTTAATAACGTGAGCACAAATAACAAGATCTCCTTTTTTAACCACATGTTTGTTTGTTTGTTTGTTTATTTGCTTGTGTTTTCCCAGAGCTGTGTTTACTCAATGGGAAAAACGGGAGCAGTCTTAATGGAGTCACTTGACCTTCATTAAGTATTTTTCACACTCATTTAAAGGTGGGCTGTGCGCAGTGTCTATCCAAGTGAGTCATTTTGTAAATAACTTTTGTATTTTATTTATTTATTTATTCAATCATTCATTTATTTATTTATTTAGTCTTAAATTGCCCTAAACTGTGACAGTGGACAGAGCAACATTATCTTAAATGCTGAAGTTTGGAGGTGATGCAGCTGACTAGGTTTATTTCTGGGTTGCCCCTGTTGTGGGTGGGAGATGTGTCACTTCCTATTGGCGTTATATCATCAGCTCCTGTCGTGGGTGCTGTGTTTTCAGCTTTGGCATAATGAAGCTGGGTTTTCTTCATGACGCCCATGCACTGCTCCCTGCTTTGTTACTATTCATTCACCAGGACGGAATCATTGCCTAGCTTTTTAACTCTTACTGCCAAGGCTGGACTGCCCAGCCAGCAAACAGGTCCAAGGTGGACACTGTCAGTCCAATGAGAGGGAGGTTTGGGGAGAAATGTGTTCTGTAGTGGCGCTGTCCTAACAAAACCTCATGACTCAAATTCCTTTTATATTATGTTCTTTACATTGTCTGAACACACACACACACACACACACACACACACACACACACACACACACATATATATATATATATATATATATAGCCACTGGAGTTTTTAAACAGTCCATTAGACACTCCTATCTTGCTGGTCCAGCTTGTAGATGTAAAGTTAGGGCCGATAGCTCATCTGCTGCTGCACAGTTTGTGTTCACTAATTATTTATCAGTGGCCACAGGACAATACCCCCAGAACATTGGCGTCTGGATGGTTTTGGTTGGTGAACAATTCTCAGTCCAGCAGTGACACTGAGGCATTTAAACACACTCCGATTCACTCACACCAGCACAACACACACTAACACACCACCACCACATCAGTGTGACTGCAGTGCTGAGAATGAGCCACCTGCCTAATATGGGGCAATTGTGGGCTGGAGGTTAGGGAACCAGCTCTGTGACCAGAAGGTTGCCGGTTTGGTATCATGAACCAACAGGACACGACTGAAGTGCCCTTGAGCAAGGCACCTAATACCTGACTGCTCCCTAGCACAGTGGTAGGGATACCCAATGCTTCGGGCAAGTTTCTCACTGCCCACTAGTGTGTCTGTTCACTAGTGTGTGTGTATATGTGAGTGTTTCACTGCACGGATGGGTTAACTGTGGAGATCTTGAATTTCACTCTGGGATCAATAAAGTATTTAAATTATGAATATAATAAAATATAAATAATAGTACCTGCTCTGTAGGGGTTCTAACCATTGCAGGACAGGGTGCAGAAACAGAGGGTCAGACACAAATGTTTAGATCTTAACTGCACATCACAAACATGCACGTTTCATGCACAGATTTAATGCACATGTCCACCAGAGAGGTCTCCAAATCCCCAAACCATACATAGTCTTGCTTTAAATATCATAAATCATCAGGTGCTACATCAGAAATATTTTGCACTTTTTGCATTCTGCACTTTATTCAACAGTCCTTTCCCCCTGCACACTTATGTACACGCACATCTATGTAGGTTAGTGTGTTTTAATGTTATTACCTCAGAATATATTTGTATCTTGATTGTATCTTATTTTATGTTATTTATGTATCTTGCTCTTACCTTCAAATATATTTATTATATTTTAAATATTCTGTCTTTATGCTTTATATTATCTTATTCTTCCATGTGAGCAGGAAGTTGTGAAGGAATTTCACCGCTAGTTGCACCGTGTATGTATGTGACAAATAAACTTGGGCTTTGACTTTAACTAACGTAGGTCAGCAAAAGCTGCACTATGTAAGTGTCTGGGATTTGGAGACCTCTCTGGTGGAAATGTGTAATAGCATGCAGTGTGAGTAATAGCATTGCCCAAGAATTAAAGAAAATTGAACAAGAATTCTTTTTTTAATGAGAATTAATGATAATGTTACATTTGTGACCTAAACAGGCTGAACTTTGTTTTTAAGGCTGTGTTTGTGATGTTAATACGTAAAGGCCCCAAAACCTGACCTAATGCTTCTGGCATTATTATTTCAGAAATATTTACAGGGAGATTCCTGGACTCCTTATTGTACTGTTGAATTAGTTAAATAATTAATTAATTAATCCTTGATCAGTAATGATGCATCTTACTAGAATGATATTATTTTATATTTAAACTCTGATATAACCCTGCTGCTTCTATCTTTCTCTTTTTGTAAATTAGAGGAACAACAGTACAGGTTAATTAACACACCTAGCAGCTCTGGATTGCTCTAAATGGTTTCTGAAGTCTATGGCCTGGCGTGGGCCTCAAGCTGAGATAGTGTGAGACTTGTAACAATTTATTGCATTTGTTCACGCATGGCAGGCTCTCTGGCACGTCACAAGTGGTGCCATATCTCCAGTGACGTGCTTTTCTTTGGATCTCATGATAAACGTAAACAAATGTCACCTGTGCTGTCACTTCTGTGGTTGCCATGCACATACGCACTGTAATGTACATTATAAATCTGTGTGTGTGTGTGTGTGTGTGTGTGTGCATATATATATACTTTAAAGGGCCTGTGTCATGGAAATTCAAGTTTTGCTTGCATTTCTTTAAATAAAAGAAGTTACTGGTATATGCAATAGGGCGGTACAATATTGGGAAAACAATATGACACTGCATTTTTTTTTTTTTTTTGATAACCGGAACAGCTTTATTTAGAAATAATGGAACATTTTAGAATTTTTTGTGTGGTTTTGTAAAGAAATTTGCATAAAAGTTTTAAATAATAATCTTAAAGGCAGAAAAATTATATAACTGTTCTATACCAGTGCCAAGACTTATCTTATTTCAATTGCCTATGTCTGTGATTAAATATTAATACTTCTATTAGCTTCTGTATACTTAAGCTGTGGTTTTTTGGCTCACTTATCAAATTTTTGATTTTATATTACTTTTATAATTTCTGCTACTTTATTGTTATTTCATAACGTTTATTATTAAGTCTTTCTTAAATTGTATTTGATTGTACAGCACTTTGGTCAGCTTTGGCTTTTAAATGTGTTTTATGAAGAAATTGAATTGAATTGAATTGAATTGAATGCACCAAACAACAGTGCTGTGATCAAGTGAAGAAAAATTGGAAATTTAATATGCCAGTTTACTCATCATCACACCATTGTTTTCCAAAATAAAAACAAATTACAATTACAAATAAAAATGAATAATGCTCTGGTTGCTTGTTAGGACAGTAATCATCTGGTTTTATTATTGCCAGACGTTGATCTTGTATCCTAAGTAACATACATCAATATTAAAGCTACACTATTTAAGTTTTGAGGACTTGGCGACCTCTCTGGTGGAGATGTGTAACAGCGTGCCTTTTTGTAATATGGGTTGTGAGAGAATGAATCCGATCTTCGAAAGAGAATTCAAAGAGAACTGAAAATTTCTCTAGATTGTGGACTTTTTATTGCTAGAGAAATTCCTTCTACGTCTGTCGACATTCCCATTCTGGTTCTTTCTTCTCCACAGCTGGAGCAGCTGTTCATCAGCTTCGAGGTGAAGCCCCAAGGAGCAGCGTCTTTAGCCCAGGTCCACAAGGCGGTTCTGCCCGACGGCAGAACGGTGGCTGTCAAAGTGCAGCATCCTAAGGTCCAGGCCCAAAGCTCCAAGGACATTGCTGTGATGGAGGTGAGCGAAAGTAAATGGCTCAGCTTGTGGCTAGTTACTGCAGGCTAATTCATGCACTCAGTCACTGTCACATGGTCACATATAGCCTGATGAGATCCAATCTAATACCCCCATTAGCGTTTAAATAACAAAGCCATCACTCACGCTGTGCTTTTATTCCTGCAAATGTCCATCCAACCGTGCATATACAGCTTCATCTGTTATACTGATCAAACATATCTTTCTTTTAGCCAATACCTTCTGCAGCATAATCATCCAACATCAGTACCTGGCCTCACTATTGCTTTTGTGGCTGATTGCAATCAAATAACAGCAGTGGTCCAATGTCTTGTGTAAAACCTCCCCAGAACAGTAGAGACAGAAACAAAGTCACGATTTCAGAAGAGGCCTTATATGAGCAGGTGTCTACATAGTCCTATAGTCAGAAACTGATCAATGATGATTGAGTAGGTGGGCCTCATTAAAGTACAGTGGGAGGGAAGTATACATGTTTAGAAATGTGACCTGTTTCTTTTGAATGTTATGTTTGTGTTTGTGCACAGTTCCTGCTGCAGGTGGTCCACTGGCTGTTCCCCGACTTTGCGTTCATGTGGCTGGTGGAGGAAGCTAAGAGGAACATGCCTCTGGAGCTTGACTTCCTCAACGAGGGTCGGAATGCTGAGAAAGTGGCCTGCATGCTTAAAAAGTTCGACTTTCTTAAGGTTTGTGCAAATACACTCTTTATATAACAAACTTAAAAGTCTCACACAGATTTGAAGTACTTGTACTACTTTGGGGATGCAATGTAGTCTGAGTGGGCTACCAGTACTAGTCCTAGGCACTGGAAAGCTGGTGTATTGGATCAAGGGTGTCCTCTTTTGACTCATTGCTTGCTTTAACTATATAATATAACTTAAAGATAACACCCCAGCAAGTAATGGGTGAGGGGGTCTAAGATACATCACTTTTATCTTACAATGTATATATATATATATATATATATATATATATATATATATATATATATATATATATATATATATATATATATATATATATGAAGCTCACTGTACTTATATATTACACATGTACACATTAATATGTACACAAGAATTGCTATAATACATGAGAAAATGTTAGAATTAACTATGAGATATAACTAACTATGTTTGGGACATAACGTAAAGATAGACCCCCTCACCCATTACTTGCTTGGGTATACATCACTTTTTCCTCACAATGTGTGTGTACACAAATACACATTAATATATAAACAAGAATTGCTATAATACATGAGAAAATGTTAGAATTAACTATATAACTAACACACGGGAGCCACTTTTATTAGTTTTTGTAAAATCTCACATTAGAATTATCTGAACTTGAAAGAGGTGCAGGTTATGCAGATCCAGTCCATCGTTCTAGTTAATCTTCTAGACTACATCTAAACATCCACATATCATCTTTTTGTGGTCATTCTAATTAAATCTACTTGGTCTTTAAGCATCTGCAGGGTTGTAGCTGCAGTAGTGGTGAGGAGATGAGCAGTATTACTGCTTGCCTGCCAAAACAGTTATGAGGTCTTCATAAAGACACAGAACACTATGAATAAACAAGACCGTCACGAGCTGAAACAGGAGCGTTAGCTTAGCGAGAACACCCTGTCCTGCAGTTTGAGGACCTGCAGGACTGTAGTTTGAAACAGGGTCCAGGGTTTCCTTTGTCTGCACCAAAAGAGCTCTTTCTGAGACGTTCATTAAATGTCCTGTCACACCGGCACATTATTAATTTATAGTTCCAGTACAGTCGAATCAAGAAATCAATAGTGTTTGTGTGTAATCCGCCCCGGTGGACCTCTACTCTTCCTGAGTCATTGCTTTTGTTTAGAGTTGCTGTAATCTGAGATTCAGAGGATTCAAGCTTTCCTGTTTACTTTTCCATTTCTCCTGGAATTTAAGCATCTCTGTGTGTTTTTCTCTGAAGTGATGATGGTAAGTATCTTCCTTTAAGTAAATCTGTGCATTCGTGGCGGCTCTATAGTCCCTCGGCCTCCGTTTTCCCACCAGGAATAAAGCCGAACGTTCCCCTGCGCCAGACAAAAGCAGCAATTTCTCTCAGCTCCCCGCTCCGCATTAGAGCCACCCCAGATTTCCCCGCAGTAAGACGACTTTGCAAGGTAAATAATCTGTCATAACAGCGGCCGAGTGCTCTCGGAAAGAGCCCCGTTTCATTTTTAATGAATAACAAAGAGACTCGGCCGGCCCTGGGGGCTAATCAGAAGTGCGAGGGTCTTACACCTGCGGATCTGCCGCTTCGCTCTGCAATATTAGCTTCTTCTAAACTCCTGACAGCAGAGCAGCGGCCCTCGTGTCAGGAACAAATCCCTGCCGCTGCGTGACGGGCTCCCGCGCCGGTTAACAAGCGTGATTATACAGCCGGACACAGACGCTGCCTCTCGGGACACGTGGCCCCTTCTTTCTGGGTGCACTGCTCGAGGAACGTCTCCATAGAGGCAGCGCAGGTGAGTTTATCTCACATGTCCACATGATAAAGTGCAGCCCCGGCTTTGATGCGGAGGGGCTGCTGCAGAGACAGGCCGCAGGCGGACCACACTATTGGCCGGGAAACCTCAGCCAAAAACTTTACTCCAGCGGCCCGGCGTGGAGGTCGCACTGAGGGGACAGGAGCAGTGAGGAGCTGAGGAAGGGAGGCGGTTAATCTGAGGCTGTATGGGTGTTTTCGGGAGATCTCCAGTAGCAGATGAAGGTCTGGCAGCCGTGAGCTGTTACTGGATCTGTTTCTGGAATTTTTCCTAATTCCTCTTTTTTCCTCTCTCTCTGTCTCTCTCGCTCACTCTGTCCATTTGTTTTATTTCTTGTCTCTATATTTATCTCTAGTTTTTCATTCCTCTCTCTTTATCTTCCTCTGTTTCACTTTGCTTTCCCTTTCTGCCTTCCTCCTGTGTTACTTTTCTCTTTCATCCCTCTTATTCTCTGTTTATTTCTCCCTCTTTCTGCTCTCTGGCCCTCTCTCGCTCTTTCTCCTCCCATTCTCTCTTCTTCTCTCTTCTACTCTCTCTTTATCTCTTGCTCTCTCTATCTTTCTGTCTCTCTCTTCCATTCTCTTTCTCTTTTTTATCTCTACTTATATTCACTGCTCCATTCTCTCTGTCTCTCTCTCTCTCCTTCTATCTCTCTCCTGCTCTCGCTCTTCCATTTGCTTTCTCCCATTCTCTCTCTCTCTTTCCTTCTATCTTTCTCTCTCGCACGCTTCATTTGCATTCTCTTGTTTTCTTATTCTTTTTTCTCTCTGTTTTTTATTACTTTCTGTGCTATGATCTTCCTTTCTCCCTCTGTCTCTCTCTCTCCTTCTAACTCTCTCCCACTCTCATATTCCATTTTCTCTTTTCTCTCTTCTCTCTCTCTCCTTCTATCTCTGTCGCTCTCGCTCTTCCATTTGCTTTCTCCAATTCTCTCTCTTTTCTCTCTTCTCTCTCTCTCCTTCTCTCTCTCTCACTCTTTTATTTACTGTCTCCCATTCTCTCTCCTTTCTTTCTCTCACTTATTCCTCTTTCTGTTTTTCATTCCTTTCTCTGCCATGATCTCCCATTTTCTCTCTCTCTTTCTCTCTCTCTCTCTTTCTCTCTCTCTCTCTTTCTCTCTCTCTCTCTTTCTCTCTTTCTCTCTTTCTCTCTCTCTCTCTCTCTCTCTCTCTCTCTCTCTCTCTCTCTCTCTCTCTCTCTCTCTCTCTCTCTCTCTCTCTGCTGGGCAGTTCTGTCCACTCACCTCTCTTTCTCATGCTGGTCAGGAAGTGCGGAGAGTGACTCTCACCGGGACACAAATGCTCACTTTGGACGTATTAAAGCTCCCAGCACAGCCGCCGTTCTCTAGCGGTGCCCAGAGCTCAGACTCTCAGCGGCCTCAGCGCCCAGAGTCGTGACATTACTACAAAAAAACAAACAAACAACAGAGCCTCGCCTCGCCTCGCCTCTCTCAGCAGTCAGACTCCTTCGATCTTAACGGCCCAATCACTTCATTAATCTGCAGCCAAATCAGCGAATCAGAGCCAGGAGAACGTGAAGGATATCGGTGGGGTGTGTTTGGGTCCCGTGGATGCTGTGCGCTGCGCCGCGGAGCCAGTCCTCGGGGGTAATGACACTTCAGGCCCGGGTCAGGAATGAATGGGCTGCAGATGGGTTTCAGAAATTGCAGTCTCAAATAGCACTTGATGACATCCTTTAGCAGAATCAATGAGGGTTTGTGTACATGCCAGTGAGGAGACTGTCAATGGCGAGCTCGGCTCTGCACGCAGCTACGGTTACAAGTCAGATCAATAGGCAAAGATCAGCTTCGCCCAACCAGTCCTGGTCCTGAGTCCGTCCCTGATCTTCGTCCTCTCTCTTGTAGGTGCCGAAAATCCACTGGGATCTTTCAACCAAACGCGTTCTGACCATGGACTTTGCGGATGGAGGGCAGGTCAACGATCGAGATTACATGCGGACGCACGGCATAAACGTCAATGAGGTGAGGGAGCTCATCTCTAACAGCTGTTATAACCGCCTCTCACAGCTGACCTGCTGTCTGCGTCGCCCAGTCAGCGACCTCTCATCATCACAGAGTCAGAAGTGCTCACGAATGTTAATGGGTCAGTGACGTTTATGCATTCCCAACACATTTTAGAGCTTCTCTCTCCCGGATCACCCAAACACTCGCATTCAGTTGACGTATCGTCAGTCTTAATACCTGTTTCTCTCTCTCTCTCTCTCTCTCTCTCTCTCTCTCTCTCTCTCTCTCTCTCAGATGATCGCAGAATTAAAAGAGTCTCTTTTCCATTATAACATTGCAGGCTGTTTTTTTCAGTGATGGATGTTTTTTGTCGTTGGTCCGTTCTGCTCTGCTGCCTCTGTCAGTGCAGGGCTCGGCCTAAAACTGAGTGCAGTTTAATTGACTAAGTTGAACTCCAGTCTGGAGATGAACTTGCAGAGTGAGCTGGACTCAGTGCAGATCAATTTCAATTGTATTATATATATATATATATATATATATATATATATATATATATATATATATATTTTTTTTTTTTTTTTTTTTTTTTTTTTTTTTTTTTGCATTTTTTGAATAGTCACAAATATCAAATATTAAATTAGGCTGATTTTTTGACATTATATGTCAGGCATAACTTTATTTTCCCAAAATTTCCAGATTTACAGCATAGAGCAATGACAACAAGAGCAACACAACGATATAAAAATAAATAATAATAAAAAAACATTAATAGTAAGACAGGGCTATTGAAAACGTTACCTGTACATATATGTCTGATAGCAGTGTCTTACTATTTATGCTTGTGTTCGGAAATAAATGTGCAGAATTTCTCAAACTGTTTGTAAGAAGCTGTAAAAATGAAGTTGTTCTAACCTGTAGTTGATTTTATAACAATCTGTAGAGCACTGAGAGTGCACAGTGCCCAATATTATAATACTCGCATTTGTTCATAAGTTTTAACAAGAAATTCAGAAATATGGAATAGTGAATTAGGCTTTCTGAGATGTTAAGCTGCTTGCTGATTGTAATAACATACAAATGCAAATCTCCACAATTTTCAAGATTTGCAACACAAAACTAGAAAACTAAACAAAGAAAAGCATAACTAATACGACAGGGCTATCAGATATGTATGTTCCAGATAACTTTTTTAGCCATTTTGATAAAAAAAAAAAATGAAAAAAAATTACAAAGCCATTTTTCAAGTGTTAGAAATCAAAAGTTAGAAGTTATTTTCTATTATATAAAACCTGTACAGGGACAGATAAATGTAAATAATGATACATAAGAAGTTTATTTTAAATAGTGTTTGTTAGTACAACCTAAAAATATAGTAACAAGCAAAATAGTTTTATTTAACTCACTATTCAAATTCATTTGATTAAAATAATCGTTCATTCAAAACTAGTTCAGTTGCTTGTTATTAGAAACTAGAATTTCTTGTCAAAAATAATTATGAATGATTGTTTAATTGGCGATATTTGATTCATCAACTACATCAAAATGTGAATCACCTACAATTTAGAACAAATTAATTTTTACAGCTTCCTACAAACAGTTTGTCATTCTGTATATGTATCTTCAAGGAAAATAATAATAACATTTTTTTTAAGGAACCTGACCAGCATTGTATCTAATAGGGTCTGGTATCAGTCTAAGGTTCTTTTCAAATGTCCAGAAAGGAGCCTCAAGTGTCCCAAAAGCCTTGTTGTGTGTTTACTGTACTCACAGTTGGAGACTTTCATGTCAATTATAACTTCTTTAGCTATCTATCTATCTATCTATCTATCTATCTATCTATCTATCTATCTATCTATCTATCTATCTATCTATTTATCTATCTATCTATCTATCTATCCATTTCCATTTTATTTTTATATCTATTTATTTAATATTTTTTGCAGTGTATTTTCTGATATGGAATCTTGATGCAGTATTTGTATTCACATTGTTAACAGAGCGACACACATTAAATCAGTCCAAGTTAGACAAAATGTCGACGCTGTCCACAGAAAAACTTTTTAAAATTTTTTTATATTTTCACTCCATTTGTATGCGACAGCTGCAGTTTACATTGTGTAAAAATCTTATGATGAGTGGACCAATAGAAATGCTCCAAAATAGCTTGGAAAAACCTCTGTTTCTATTCCATTCTGTTGATTTGCATTAAAAGTAAAGTAGGCTTTTGGCCTCTCCTATAAAGTTACAATTTTGGGGATATTTATTTAGACAGTAACGATATGCGAGGCTGGCAGTGCTACAGTTAACTACATGCTACAGTTAGGTCACCTTGATATCTGTATGTATATAGTTTTTATTTTGTGTGTGTGTTTTAGTTTTGTTTTAGTTTTATTCCTATTATAGGTTGACTACACCGTCCTTTTTAATTTAACATGCAGCTGGTTCAATTTTCTGATGAAGACCAGTGAGCTGCAGTACTGACATGTCAGATCCTACAATAGATTCTTTTTTAAACTGTTTTCATTTTAAAGTATTTCACACTGCAGACGCTAATCAGTTGTTTATTTCTGAAAAATCTCTCAGGTTGAGGATCATGTCTGTGTATGTCATTTAAAACAGTCTAATTAATAACAATGAGGTAAAATAGCCTCGATTCAACAACAAAATCAGATTTGCATAATTTCCCACTTACCCCAGCTGTAGTCAATCAGACGAGTTTTGGTGTCCTAATTATGCGTCTTTAGTTTAGAACTGCTGCTATGAGGGTAACGTCGCTAACAAGCACTAAAAGTTAGTGCCGCCTAAATGTTTCCCGTACGTACTTCCTCAAAACTTCTCTCTTCCTGCTCAAACAGCATCCAGGTCTTCATTAAGGTCGCTTAAGCTCTGTGGTTTAGGACTGTATGATTTGCTGACAATTAGAAACTTCACTTTGGAGCTTCAAGCCATTGGCAGCCACTTTAGTAGACAACAGATGTTGTACAGAGTTCTGGCACCCCTCCAGAATCCGTACAGCATGCATGTCTCGCATCTAGCCGCTAGATAATTTTCACAAGTTTCATACTTTGGCTGTAGGTTAAACAAAATCATTATGTTTGGGTGTGTCCAAAAATGAGTGGGACTCTATGGGGAGAAAAACAATGATGAATAAAATGATAAACAGACGCAGGATGGTCGCGCAGCTTAAGCAGTGTGAGGAACGAGGGATGAATAAATGACAGGTGGATGACTGTGGGTCAGTGTCTTTGGGGATCTGCCCTGAGTGAGTACATGCAGTTTGGTGGTTGTAGGTTAAACGAAACCATGATGTTTAAATGCACTTGAAAATGAATGGGACTCTATGGGGAAAAACCAGGGTCAGACAAAACGACAAACAGATGAGTGTGCATCATATCAACACAGCAGTCGTGGTTGGGGGCCTGCCCTGAGTCAGGGTATGTGAAACGGTTGAGCAGAGCTTTTCAATTCTATTCATTCTCTATAAGAAAAGGTTCTGGAAAAAATCGGTTGTTTTCTGTGCATCTGATCAAAAAGCTGTATATAAGACCAAATCACACAATCAGATCTGGAGTTGGAACGGAGTTGATATTTTGAAAAACTGTGGGACGAGTTATGCGGTGAAGATCTGGCAGAAAGGAAAAAACGAATAAGAATACAGTTCCATAATAATGATCTTATGAAATGTTCATATTGTAAACCAAACATACATCTTACAGACTTGACAGCGAGCTCAGACCAGGCAGCGTTGAGGCGGCGGTGGCCGAAACTTATGTGCAGATGAGCCGGCGGGTGGCTGTCGTAGGGAGGACAGGAGCGATAAACTGAGGAGCCAGAGACCCGGCTCATGTGGGGCCCGCCGCAGAACAGAGAACGGATGCTAATGGTTTATTGATCGATAGGCCGGTGTCTGTTCACACAGGGGTATTTTGCGAGGAGATTGCCAGTGCATTATCATTTTCTTGTTATTTGATGACGGTGGGAGTAAGCGAGAGTTATCTCTCTGTCAGATAGCTGGGGGAAGACACAGAGCGAGAAAAGAAAAACAGTAAACACTTGACTCCTCCTAACCCTCTATTCACACTTTTCTAATGCTCTCACTGTTACAAAGAGAAAAGAAAAGTCTAATCAGCTCCAGTCCCGCTGATCCTGTTACAGCCTTATCTCCAAAACTCACCCTCGTGTCCAACATGTCCTAAGATTTTTTTTTGTTTAATAGTTTGGGGAGGCGAACGTCCATATTCATAAAGAGTTTTGAGCAGTGAGGGCCAAATATACAGTACTGTGCAAATGTTGGAGAGACTTGGGAACATTATTATATTTAAAAAGCTATTTTATTTAGACAGGAAGCTTCTGCTTGCTCAGCAGATTCACACATTATTAATACAGGAAGGAACTGAATACATTCATACAATGTCTGGGGCGTCCAGGAGAAACCTGGAACTACACTTTGTTCTTCAAACTGGAGCAGTTTGGCTGAATTAAGCAATTTTGCCAAAAAGAGTGGGGCAGAATTCCAAGTCTCTAAGTCTCTAAGTCTCCAGAGTCACACAGAAGTGTGCAGTTGGAGTTGTTGCTGTCAAGAATGTACAAATACTTTTTCACTGTGCCAAATCTTGATGAATGTTTTTTTTTATTTTAA
Source organism: Megaleporinus macrocephalus (assembly GCA_021613375.1). Lineage (NCBI taxonomy): Eukaryota > Metazoa > Chordata > Actinopteri > Characiformes > Anostomidae > Megaleporinus > Megaleporinus macrocephalus. The sequence continues at coordinate 23,053,795 of CM038712.1, forward strand.
ATAAAAGAATGTATGTATAGTGTGGTCTGGGAACTGCTGCCCACTGGCTTCTATAATGATTGTGCTTTCCGCTCTTAGTACCAGGAAACTTATTATGGAAGTATCATGTACGGTAATCGACTGTACGCTACAGATTTGGGAGATTTGGTTGAAAAACAACACCGTTTTCCTTGAAGTCATAACCACAACAGCAGTATTGCTTAGATTAACCACTTATCCAATCCACAGGAATCCGCATTACAAATACATGGCCTGCTGCTTTGAGTGCCTCACTTGATTAATATTAGAAGCAGTTATCACATACCTGCAGATACAGAATCAACCCAGAGTCACGAAGCTGTTTAGCTCACAATAGGTTTAAGGTAAGATGACCCCTCGTTACAGGCTCCCGAGAGGCTGTTCTATTTATGCACTTGCGTTAGGAATCAGTCAGTGTTTCAGTGCAGAAATCCAGCTGCGGAATATGCCACTGCTCTTCAGAGCATTTAATTCCATTGCTCTGTGCTGGGATTTAAAGCGAGAGAGAGAGAGACTGAGAAAGGAGCTCAACTGGCCTGTGAAAGCCAATGCTTTTGCAGCGGCTTTTGTTAGATTAATAAATGGAATCGTTTTAGCACCTGCTTTGTTTGTGTCTCCCGCCGCCATTATATTTCATCTGCGCCGTTTTTTGTCTCTCTGAATTAATATGCACATTTGATGCAGGTTTGTTTTGCACCGACTCCAAACAGCAACCTTTCCTTATCGTTGTACGCGCAGGCATCAGTGCGCTTGACAGACAGGTAAATACGCTCCGAGACTGGCCCCGTAAGCCACTGAGCCATGCTAAAAGGGCAATGCACACCTTTGAACGATGGGGGAGAGGAGCCGAGTGGATGGGCACATCAGGCATTTATCATACTCTTCTCCCTGTCTCTTCACCCGCTCCACACTCTGAATACATTCCTACCATCAGCCGCCAGACGGTGTGGAGACCCTCTCTGTCGTTCTAGGAGTTCTGTGGACACTGTGTCAAGATCTGTTACGAAAGTCACGAATATGATGTGACGATATTTGTGATTGTTATGCCACTATGCTTTTCTGAATTATTTGAATGCTGCTAACTCCAGTCCAAAAGTATTCTTTCTGCACATCCACAGTTTCACATGTCAGTAGCACAACACTTCACAGCCCCCCTTTTAAAGTGCCAACCTTCCCAACACAGTCCAAGCAGAGTCCCTGGGGTGTGCTGGGGCACGCCACTCCTCACGCAGCCATACCCTGGGCGCATGCCAGGATGCCATACAGGGCAATAACTACATAAATCATTAAATCAAATAAATCTCTTTATTCTTTCAGCATAAACTTTTGACTCAGTTTAAACAACATACGTAAAATAATAATAAAAAAAATGAAGTTAAAATGTGTTCAAAAGTTCGATTTATAATTATAAAAAATAAAGCTCCACTTTTTGTTGTAGAAAGTATGCAGAGCCTTACTTTAGCCACACCTCCCTCATGACCACATGGTGAACAGTTAGATCCCACTGTTTTGAAATAAATGTGTCCCAAGGAACATTAAGTATCATCACTACTAAAATACATATTTTCTAGAAAACATTTTTTTGTGTTTTAATGAGAAATGTTATGGGTATGACTTTAAGAGAGAGAGAAGGAGAGAGACTACTCTCTGCTAATAATCTAATCAGCTATTAGTATTGATTTTTTAGTATTTTGAGTTATTACATTATCCACCCATTCATCCATTATCTTCCACTTCATCCCACTTAGTCGGGGTCACAGAGGGGCTGGAGCCAATCCCAACGTCATCAGGCAAATACGGGGTTCACCATGGACAGGTTGCCAGTCCATTGCATGGCCACTACACACTTACGCACCCATTATATCTTAATGCTATTATTTAAACTCGACAGCTGGCGTTTACATTGTGTGAGAATTTCACGATGAGTGGACTAATAGAAATTCTTTAGAATAGATTGGAAAAATTCTGGTTCCACTGACTCACATTAAAAGTAAAGACAGTTTTTTTCCTCTCTTGTAAAGTGGCCATTTTAGAGATATCTGTACATGAGCTGTGTTATGAGTACGAGAGAGATAAACTGAGGTCAGCCGGAAGCTAACTGCTGAGGAATGCTGGATCTTTCTGCGAGTCACAGATTGTATAATTGTATCAGCATCTATACGAAGGGCCCAATAAAGATTTCAGGCCCCAGTGCAGTTGTCCTCGCTTCCCCTCCCCACCTAGTAGTTACGCCACTGTCTCATTTCATCAAAACACCCGTCTGGAAAGCCTGTGCTGCTGCATCGTAGCAAATGCAAGGTTCTTCAGAATTGCAAATACTGTATTAGGCAGTCTGGTCGCAGAACCCGGCATGAAACGGCAGAAAGATGATCGCTCGGAACAGCCAAGATCATCTCGGCGCTCCGCTTTTACCCAGAGCCTTAGTTAAAATGTAATCAGTGGCCTTTTTACTCATCAGATTCATTTACAGTTCTTTAAAAAGTGCTTCCTCCTTCTCAGTTCATTTGAGAGTCGCTGCGTGAGGCACTTTATATTATTGTGTGTGTGTCAGAGTAAGTGTGAGAGTGAGCGTGAGAGTGAGCGCCTTTTAAGGTTTTAGGAGTTCAGCAGAAGTGAACGTGGTATTAGCAAATGAGACACGTGCCGTTTGAATGGGCTTCTGCTTTAAGGAGGGCTCTCCGCCGGAGCAGGTTGAAAAGGGGAGCGTGAAGAGACACTTTGTTTTGAAAAGGTGGAGCCGTGGGGGGTAAAGCTGAGGCTGTGAGCAGAGCGAAAGAGATCAGGGGTGTGTGTGTGTTTTTTTTTTTTTCTTTTTCTTTTTGCACCCGCAAAGGGCGTTTAAACACCTCACCCCCGCAGGCACCGCCGGGACTCACGCTTCGCCCGAACATCAAAAAAGACGCTGGCGGCTGCGGCTTAAGTGTTTAAACTTTTCTTTCAGCTGCTTTTTGGGCTCACATGTGTTCTACTGAGCATATAGGAGCACTTTGTATTTCTACAATTACAGACTGTAGTTCATCTGATTTTCTGTATACTTTCTTACCCTGTACTTTAATAAACAGGACCCCCACAGGACCACCACAGAGCAGGTATTATCAGGGAGGTGGATCATTCTCACCACTTCAGTGACACTGTCTGGTGGTGGTGTGTTAGTGTGTGTTATGCGGGTGTGAGTGGATCAGACACAGCAGCGCTGCTGGTCCACTCACTGCCCACTCCAATAGACACTCCTATCTTGCTCGTCGACCTTGTAGCTGTAAAGTCAGTATATAATAGTATACAGTATGTGTAATAGCTTATCTGCTGCTGCACAGTTTGTGTTTCTCTAGTCCTTCATCAGAGCTTACAGGAAGTTAATGACTGGATAGTTTTGGTTCTAAGTCCAGCAGTGACGCTGAGCTCTTTAAAAACTGTTACATAAAAGCTGTTACAAGCATTAAGATAGTAAAAAGAAATATATTCAAACATTAAAATGATAACAAATTGTAATCTTGGATATTCTTATATACAGAAATAGACCATGCAGCTCATTTCAATAAGTATTTATATTAGTTCTAACTCAAGTGGTTCTCACAAAGAGATGGTGGTCTATAACCTGTGCTTAAAGACCACCATAAAGTCATGGCATCCTTGTCGTTCATGCATCTGCAGTGCAACTTATAACCATACTGTCTGAGCCTTGACCTCAAAGCTGCAGTGCAGGCAATAAGCGTGTCTTGACAAATTCCATTTAGCAGAGTACCTTATCCAGAGCGACCTACATAATTGCTTAGTGTTCAGTCAGAGTATGTATCTCTATCTAGTAGAAACAGGTTTAGGTCAAAACTACTCTAGCACACAAACACTACCACAAACAAGTGCCAGTGCTGATACCTAGAAAGAAGACAACAAAATATAAAGTTAGACACAGTGCAATACCAGCAAGACAGGAATACCTACAGAGAAGAGAATAAATACAAGACTACATACAGTATAAGGGCAATACTTATCTAGTGTTCCTAGAAGATAGAGAGTTATGCAGCTGCGCTTAAGTGCAATTATGATTTATAGCAATGCTTCAGTAGATTAGTGCGTATACGTGCTTCACAAAAAGATGGTGGTCTTCAGTCTGCGTTTGAAGACAGTGAGAGAGTTCGTTGTTTGGACAGCCAGTGGAAGTTTCTTTCCACCATCTGGGTGCCAGGACAGAGAAGAGTCTTGTTGCTTGTCTTCCATTAATCTTGAGGGATGGCGGGTCAAGCCGAGCCATACATGAAGTGCGAAGGGCTGTTATGTAAATGTGTTTTGGTTCCCTTCACTATGAAAACATACTTGAAGTTCTCTATCGTTGCTGTCCAAAGAGAAAACCAATACATCCAAAATTTTAACTTTACAGGATAAGTCAATGCTACCAGAGTTTTTCCAAGTTATTTTGAGGCATTTCTATTGGTCCATTTATCATGAAACTTTCACACAATGTATATGGCAGAAGAGGTTAGAGTGAGTCACTGTATTGTGGAAGTGGAATCAGTCCAACATGTGAGGATGAGGAACTACTGTTTCTGCCCTGACAGCGTATTCTAACCTCTCATCATCAATCATGTTAAAAGTGCAACAGGCAATGAAAGGAGTAACTAATATGATGGCAGGAGCTTTTCACAAGACATCATCATCACAAACCCTCCTCCAACACGTTCAACAGCAAAAAAAAAAACACATGATATAAACAAAGTCAAGCCTACTTTACTGTGTTATTTTTGTTTTTACACTTTGGTTGCTGACTCATTCTAACCAGTTGGGTTTATCATTATCACACTTTTTATAACAGAAGTTTTTTCAAAGGCATTTCTTTTTAGATTTCATTCTATTCGTATTCAAGGTTCTAAAGTTATTGTTTCTATAGAGTCGTAGAGTCTCCGTCTCTGTTTGTCCTGTGAGAATACATTAGTGAGCAAAGAAAAACCAGTTTGTCTAAAATTGCAACTTTGCAGGAGAGGACAAAAACTGTCTTTACTTTCAATGTAAGTAACTGGTACCAGAGTTTGTTTCCAAGCTATTTTCAGGCATTTCTATTGGTCCATTCATCATGAAACTTTCACACAATGTAAACGGCATTGACATGAAACGGTATTTACATGAAAAATAAAAATCAACAAATATGGAGATGCATGTTTTTCTTTGGACAGCGACAATATGATGTGTAGATGTGCGAGCTTTTTGTATGCTCTCCGACTGTACGCACAAACCCGAGCTCCACATTTCATGATTTTTGGTTTAATTAAATTTCAGTTAGTGGGCAAGAAATCCTAGCAAATAGGAGAAGACCCTGCGGGAAATTAGTGCTGTGAAATTTCAATCAATGTTAAATTTCCAACTGGCACTGCATTGCCCGGCTCCCAAAGCCTGTGTTCGGACAAATTTTATTACAGCGGGAGGTTATCGTATCAACCAGAATGCTGTGTGCGGTGGAAAGCAGGCAGGTCGTTCTGTTTGGGTGGGATGTGAAGTCAGAGAATTTCTTATTATGGCTTATGAAGCAACCACAGAGGTGGATTAAAGGCACGCTTCCAATGCCAGTTTCTGTGGACTCCGTATTGCGCTACTAGACATCTCAGTAAATGGAGGCCATGACATGTACCTGATACATTAAATCAGGCATGTTAGAGCAGGAGAAGCATGGAAATGTGTACTATATGCATCTTGCTGCAGGAATAAAGCACTGCTGGGTTATGCAGAGGGCTCGTTTACATTTATGGCGTTTGGCAGAAGCTCCTACCTAAAGCAACTCACAATGTTTAATCATGTTACAGAGGTGGGCGAGAGTAGCGTTAGAAGTCTTGTCCAAGCACCCTTACAGGTATAATGTGGAGGGCTTGACCGGGCAGGGAGTCAGACCACAGCTGCGTGGGGACCAGTATGCCCACTTTGCTCTGCTGAGATGTCTGTATGTAAACAGGTGCAATGCCAAATGCTGTGACTTGATTCCACAATATATGCTGACTGATGTTCTCGTCCAACACAAAAACTGCACACAGGCCCACCTACAACACAGCTGTGCGAAAGTTTTGGGTACCTAAGCTTATTTTCTAAAACTTAACTATAATAAGTATATTGTCACCAGTATCAACACCAGATATGATTAGAACAGAAGTAAATATTCATACATACAATACAAAGTAACATGAATATCTTATTGTGAAAGAAGTAGATCATATCTTGAGCTCCAGTTTGAAGAAACAAAGTGTAGTTCCAGATTTCTCCTGGATGCCCCAGACATTGTATGAATGTATTCAGTTCCTTTAGCAGCAATCTTGATTTAGCTTAATGAAGTACTGAGCAGTCAAAGCAGGTATTAGATAAGAACTGTAAATAATACAGGGTTTTTTCCATAAGGAGAAGCTTTGTGAAAAATAATTAAAATAATAGCTTTAAAATTAAAAATAATAGCTTTTTAAATATAATAATGTCCCCAAAGTACCACTTTATTCCTCAAGAGGCAATAGTAGTATAATAGTAAAGTCTGTAGTACCATTCTATACTTGAAGAGGTGATAGTGAGTCACTGTAGTACCACTTTGTCCCTGAAGAGGTGATAGTGAGTCACTGTAGTACCATTTTGCACCTAAAGAGATGATAGTAAGTCTGTAGTACCATTCTATTCTTGAAGAGATGATAGTGAGTCACTGTAATACCACTTTGTACCTGAAAAGGTGATTGTGAGTCACTGTAATACCACTTTGTCCCTGAAGAGGTGATAGTGAGTCATTGTATTACCATTTTGTACCTGAAGAGGTGATAGTGAGTCACTGTGATACCACTTTGTACCTGAAGAGGTAATAGTGAGTCATTGTATTACCATTTTGTACCTGAAGAGGTGATAGTGAGTCACTGTAATACCACTTTGTACCTGAAGAGGTGATAGTGAGTCACTGGAGCATGGAAGAATGGATTCAGTCCAACATGTGAGGATGAGGAACTACCGCTGCTGTTCTGATGGCGTATTCTAACCTCTTATCATCAATCATGTTGAAGGTGCTGCTCCTGTTTAGATCATTAAAGAACAATGAAAGGAGTAAAAAACGATGACAGGAGCTTTTCACAAGACAGAAAAAACAAAGAAGTGATATAAAAGTCAAGCCTACTTTACTGAAATATTTTTCTTATGAAAAATCGCTGACTCATTCTAACCAGTTGGCTTTATAATTTCACACTTCTTATGGCAGTAGTTTTCTTTTTATTGGTATCTCTTTTAAGATTTCATTCTATTCGTATTCAAGGTTATTGTTTCTATAGAGTCGTAGAGTCTCCCTCTGCTTGTCTTGCAAGAGTATATTAGTGAGCTGCTGTGTATGATGTTAGCTGCAAATGTGACTCGAATAAGTCAGGGTGATTAAAGTCAAAGCGATATTGGCCATCAGCGGCAAACCAGGCCCTCTGCACCCTCAACTAGCCTCGCTGCAGTGTTTCATTAGCGGCGCCCTGCTTTACAGTGCGGCTCACTCGCTAAAGTAAACACAGCGAACACTGTACCCCAGCGCATTATCAGGCCGAAGACAGGCCCTGGCATTAGCCAATGATCAGGAGAGTTATTAGACAGCTGATGAGATAGATATGGAACCTAATAAATGATGGAGCCCTCCTCTGAAAATGGATAGAATTATTAACTGGCTGTGGCATCTCTGAGCCGCGGCGTGGGAGCTGGCGTGTAAGTAATCAAAAGATTGATGATGGCCAAAATAGACTTTTCTCTCTTCGCTTTACCGGTGTGCTCAGAATGTCTGAGTGGGTGTTTTTTTCTTCTTTCTTTCTCCCCCGTCCAGATCAAAGGACAGTTTTTTTTTTCTGTTTGTTGGAACAAAGTGATTCTGGTTTTATGGCACGTTCACAAACATGAAACGCAGTGCTCGAGTATTTTTGAAAGCTTTTTTTGTATTAGCAAGAGGACATGTTGTTTTATGAGCAGCGTTGTATTGACAGAAGCCTCTTTATTCTATTATCATATACATAAATATTAAACTAGATATTTAAATAGCTGGACTTGAGTATTTGTTATAAACAGCTTATTTGTTTACAAATAGCAGCGTTCTCAAATAATGGAGGTTACAAGGAAGCGACACAGCTAAATGGATTATGACAATGAATGCAGGTTAAAATGCCATTAAAATGTAATAATCTACAATAATTATTAACTTAATAATAATAATAATAATAATAATAATAATAATAATAATAATAATAATTTTCAAGCATAATTCCTCATGTGTGTATATATATATATATATATATATATATATATATATATATATATATATATATATATATATATATATATATATATATATACACACGAGGAATTATGCTTGAAAGTTATTATTATTATTATTATTATTATTATTATTATTATTATTATTATTATTATTATTATTATTATTATTATTATTAAGTTATAATATATATATGTACCAGTCTAGTAGACATGCAGTAGACAAGTTCAAACTTCATCTCTTTACTCACCACAAGTCTCTCCAGTGGTGGAAACAACACCAATGTTAACTTTTATTCTGCTTCTGTTTGTATCACTTTTGTTTGTTTACGGCTGAACGTGGCTCACCAAGAGCTTCAGTCATCGTTATATTTACTCTTCCTTTCATAGGCTGCCTGAACTTTAACGATGTAACCAGGAGCAGCACCTTCAACAAGAGGTTAGAATATAGCATTAGGCCAGCAGCGCTACTTCTTTATCCTCACATGTTGGACTGATTCCACTCCACAATACAGAGAATCACTATTACATCTTTAGGTACAAAATATTATTACAGTGAGTCACTGTCACCTCTTTAGGTACAAAGTGGTATTACAGTGACTCACTATCACCTCTTCAGGTACAAAGTGGTATTAAAGTGACCCTTGTTGCCTCTTCAGGTACAAAGTGTTATTACAGTGAGTCATTATCACTTTTTTAGGTACAAAATGGTATTTTATTCACTCACTATCACCTCCAGGTACAAATTGGTGCTACAATGTCTCACTATCACTTCTTCAGGTGCTGTGTCAGTATTAACATTAACCATTGTGCTGTGCATCAGTTATTACTCAGGCATATAATGGGATATGATAGATGTGCTGCTGCTGATTAATAATAATAATAATAATAATAATAATAATAATAATAATAATAATAATAATAATAATAATAATGTTTACAAGCTCTCCCCTACACTTTGGCTCCAAAGTCGAGGTTTATACACTGTGTGTATAACTTCATCAGACTGCATGACCATTTCACATATTCCTTTATCCTTCTCCTCCTTTTCACCTTCTCTTTAACTGTTTGTCCTTTCAACACACGCCTCAGGGATCGTGCAGCGGGCAAAATAAATAACTCAATTTTCACGCCTCCCTCTCGGTGACTCGGGCGCTTTTTAAGGGTCTAGGTGAGCCGTTTTCGCTGCAGTGTGGATTCTTACCACAATGAGGGTCTATAGATTGTTGGGGGTTTCCTTTGGCCTCCCCCTGGTCTGTAGTCCAGTGTGATGGATGACTGATGTTTGCAGCAGTGGTGTAAATCTTGCAATAATTGGAGTATGAGAGTCTGTGCATCATGGAATCTCAGATGTCACCATGATTCAGTTTAATTTCTCTTTTATGGCTCTGAATAATTTTTAATAAATGTACTGAATTCATATGTGCAACTGGAGTACTGTTTAAAGATCAGTGAAATATAGATGTAGAATTAGCCAAAACCTATTGTGTAGTCGTAGGAATATATTTCTGTATCTGTTAAATTTTTTTATTGTTTCTAGTTAAATTTTGTTGCGCTCTTGTGTTTGCATGTTTGCACTTTGTACACTTTGTTCTATGTTGCACCATGTTGTTCCTGGAGGAACGTAATTTCACTCCACTGTGGACTTGTATGTAGATGGAATGACAATACAAGTGACTTGACTTTGACTGTGAACAAAAAAAGTGTGTTGATAATGTTCAGTACATTAAAATTTAGTATCTAAACAGCTCTTGCATGGAAACGGAGAAGCTCAGTTGGGCTCGGAGGAAAACTGGATAATCACGGAAGCTTTTTCTTTGTGGTATATAAGTAGATAAAGTTAGCTCTCCTTTTAGGATAGGATTAGAATTTAGAACTGTACGTAGTGAAATTTGACCTCTGCATTTAAATTCATCTGTGCAGTGAAACACCCACAAACACACACACAGTAGTGGGCACACCAGAGTGGTGGGAAACTCATATCCACAGTGTGCAGGGAGCAGTTGGGGCTAAGGTGTCTTGTTCAAGGGCACTTCAGTCGTGTCCTGTTGGTTCAGAGAATCGAACGTACGGCGTTCCAGTCACAAGATGTAATGGATGCGAACGCTCCCCAGGAGAGAGATGCCACCTGGTGGATAGGTACTTGCCCTGTCCACCAGAGGGAACACACAAGAGACAACAGATGCCGTGCAATGGAGACCTTTTACTAGGCTGAGGAGCCCCCGCACTCCACATCATCACAATCCAGGAAAACAGCAGTAGACAGAAAGTACAGGCTACAACCTAGAGCTAACCACTATGAGCGTATAGCTGTTGGCATCTCTACTCTCTCTCGTGTACGAGGATATACGTAGTAGTGTGCATGCGCCTGGTCACGAAGACCGAATCCCTAAGCTTCAGCCCACGACTGTGGAAAAGACCAAACAAATCAGATTAACTATCAGTATAATTATACAGTGATAGAGAACTCAACTGACCATGTTTTGATTTCTGATAAACTGAGACAATTTTGTGATAATAAAAGCACCAATAAACCTTCTGGAAGTTCTAGATACTTCACTGAATGTGAAGTTTCCATGCATGTTATAATGATAATGTTTGTAATCATTTCATATGGGAAAAACCTTGGTCGCAACCAGCCAATACACTGATGTAACATTAACATAATGTAAAATGTAACATTATGTTAAATTGTAGAATTATTATTATTATTATTATTATTATTATTATTATTATTATTAAACATCAAGTCACTAGAGGAGTATTTAAACATGCTTTATTTAGATGATGATGATGTTGATGATGACAATGATGAAGTAAAACATGTCACAAAGGTGAAGTTACCTTTAGATGTCTCTGTTATCTAGAACGCCCCACAAAACAATTCCAACAAACTACTGGATGCCCATAAGAAGATTGAAGCTAACCCTCTCACAGCGTTAGTGTTTGTTTTCCTCGTGCGTACTTCATCTAGATGATGATGATGATTATGTTGAGAATGATGATGATAATGAAGTGTGTGTGTTGTCTAAATCAAATCTGAACAACTAGGGGGCAACATAAAACCAGAAAGCCATGGTGCCCACCCCTATTGTAAGAAACAAGGAAACACACAGTCCCTCCTCTTCCTCCCTCTTCACTCCATCTTTGGAAATCCAAAACAAACAGTAAAGGTCATGCGTACAGACAGATTTGATTTGCTTCCTCGTAACTGGGAACGTCCCTCGTATGAACCTCAGTGTGTGTGATGTTTGCTAATGACCTGAATTAAACCTGATGAGCTTTATTTACCGTTTAATGCTGCAGCTGATATGAAGGCCCGCATCCCATCTTCAGTCTGACTTTCTGGATCCTCGTGGCAGTACATCAGTGTGCTGTTAATGTTTATATGATTATTATGGGGTTTGTAATAAGGTGGTTAGAGGTCCAGCTGTCACGCAGGAGAGATGCCTATTACAGTGAAGTGCAGTTCGGTCGTGTCGGCCTGCACAGCTCCGGCTGAGTGACAACGCTTAGTTGCTTGTGTTAACGCTCCCTTAAACCATTCTGCCTGTCACATTATTAATAACCCTTAACAGCTGCGGTTATTACCAGTGATAGTAAAAGCATGGTGTAGTTTGGTGGTAATTGTTTCTCACTCGTAGCTCTAAAGCACAGATTCTAACACGTTTTTTTTGTAAGTTAGGAGAGAAGAGATCATTATGGTTATAATTTAAGCGATTAAGTTGCTGTCGTGGGTGCAGTCCATCCTGCATGTGCCATGTTTTTAGAAATCCAAACGAACAGAGAAAGTCAGACGTGCAGACAGACTGTAATTGGAATGCAAATGTCATTCATTGTATAACATACAGCGTAATGAAACATATAATTATGTAATAACATTTGATTAGTATATCCAAGCAAAAGGTTAAAATTACTACTAGCATAAAAAGGCAGCAAATCAGCATAATTGCTACATCACAGACCTGCACTACATCTGTAAATGCAAAACATTTTAGTGCGTTCATGTGAACTTGGTTTGGCATGCTGGAAAGTTAAAGGGTACAATACTGTGCCAAAGTTTGATACACCTGGGGACATTATTATATTAGAACAACTGTTTTTTTTCCAGACTGGAAGCTTATATTACCTCAGCAAAACATATATTTTAAATATTTAAACAGTATTTATAGAGTATGTAGTGCTTTTACATACATAAGTGTGTTTATTTAACCCCTTCCAAGCTTCTCCTTGTGGAAACAACCCAGTATTATTTACAGTTCTCATCTAATACCTGCTTTAACTGCTCAGTACTTCATTAAGCTAAATCAAGATTGCTGCCGAAGGAACTGAACACATTCATACAATGTCTGGGGCGTCCAGGAGAAATCTGGAACTACACTTTGTTCTTCAAACTGGAGCTCAAGATATGATCTACTTCTTTCACAATAAGATATTCATGTTACTTTGTATTGTATGTATGATTATTTATATCTGTTCTAATTAGGGGTGTGGCAATACCAGAATTTCAACTTACTGATACTGATACCAAGTGTAGTATCGCAATTTTCAATTCCAAAATGATACTTGGAAGAAAAAAAACAATATAAAGTTCATTCTTTGTCTAACATAAAATGTGAACTTATTAACGCTCATTGCTCCGTTTTAATCTCCAACATCTTACCGTTTTAAATGAGCCCACATTCGGTTTAGCAATCAAGCAGGCTACGTGCCTGAGAGCCTGTTTGCGATGGAAATGCAGTTCACACGGCAAGACGGGTAATAAGCTTATCCCTGATGCATAAACTGTTGGATTGGTAATCGCTAGTGAAGCTTAGTAAAGCTCCCCAGTGTATCCTTTAACTTAACCAACCTGTCCACTTCTGAGCTCGGTGTAGAGGTCAGGGCACTGAAGAGATTTATAACATACTGGGTTTGTGGTGTCGGTTGGGTTCCCGTCTTCATCAGTGATAATTGTAAGCAAGATATGCCCACACTTCACTCTTTGAGCCCGTTCTGTCCACCAAGTCGTGGACGTGAGAGAACATCTTTCATTGTGGGCGTGGCCATGCTAAATGGAACAGGCTAGTGCTTTCTTGCTGCAACAGTTGGCTTGCATGTGTCACTCAACCGAGTCCAATTAGTAGCGCGATTTAATTCGCTTATTCAGAATACTGATTCAGTCGCTAATGGCCGCCACACACTGGGCGTGCTGCCCATCACAGCGCAGTGCAGATAACATTATACACAGTAGCTGGTTAGTTAGTGGGCTATGTACAATATTGAAAGCCTGGAACGCTTAAGAAGTGAATTGTTTGTGACGTTGCAGCACTGAAAAATCATTGAATGTTCAGTGCATCATACAACTCTAGTTCTACTGATATCTGATGTTCTTACTGGTGCCTAAGACTTTTTTTTTATTTTTTTTGAAATGCTTATGTTTCATTCTGGAGAATTTTATTGAGTTCCCAGTGGTGGCAAAGTCAAGTTTATTTATATAGTGCTTTTTACAACAATGTTGTCTCAAAGCAGCTTTACAGAGTTTTGAAAACAGACAGTTACAACATATATCCCCCAGTGAGCAAGCCAGAGGCAACAGTGGCAAGAAAAAAACTCCCTCAGACTGGAGGAAGAAACCTTGGGAGGAACCAGACTCACAAGGGGAGACCCATCCTCCTCTGGTCAAACAGTATTTACAGTTTAAACTAAATATCAAGTAAAGGAGTCTCTGTTTGAAATCTGGATAGTAAAGCTTTAGCAGCTGCTCAGGTAGAGGCAGTCTCTGACTAAGGCAGTCTATGAGTCTTTATGTGAAGTAGGCGTGGGCTAAAACAGTCCCATACTATCTCAATGCTGGTGCATCTGGATGGCACAGTGATGTAACTGAGGGTGTAGCAGTTGACACAAATGGACAGGTGAGCTGGCTGGTGATGAGTGGAGAGGAGGCCCTGATGATCAGTCCTTCAACAGCGTTCAACAGACAGGAGGACAGTCATTACTTCAGGATGAGTAAAGAGTGAAAGTTAGTTCGGCTCGGGAGTATGACTGGAGAGAATATGAATTTTCAGAATTTTACAGTGTGGTTGGTGACTCCGGCAGATCTAACTATAACAGCCTAAACTAAAAGGAGAGAACCAGAAGATAACATAGACATGAGAGTACCCTGAGACACTGGGATCCCACACTCCACCGTCAACAAACCTCTGTAATCGTGTGAAGTGGTGGAACAACAGCACCAACATCACAGTTTACCATAAACCTCTGTGTCCATGAACCCCCAGATCTCCTGCCTTTATCTAAAAGAGAAGATTAATTACCAAAAGCTAAACTAAACAAGTAAGTTTTCAGTCTAGACTTAAAGGTTGAGACTGTGTCAGAGTCCCGAACATTAACTGGGAGATTGTTCCACAATTTGGTGGCTTTGTAGGAAAAAGCTCTTCCCCCCATTGAAGTCTTTCATTCTGGAGAATCTTATTGAGTTCCCAGAGGTGGTGAAGGGAGCCAGACGTCTGAAGAAAAGGTTATTACTGGAAGTGGCTACAGATATGCTGCCAAATAAACAGTTTTAAAAAGATAACTCTAAACAGTTTCCAAACAGTATCCGAACAGTATTTATTTATTTATTGCTTATATAAATAAACAGTCTCCTAACATTATCAGGATTACAGACTTGCAAGGCCGTGGATGCGTAGAGGCTCTAAGACCCCACTGCAGTAAGACTCTGCAGTTACACCCACAGACTCTGCAGTTACACCCACTGTTACAAGTCCAGTTTAGATTTAGATCCGTATTTATATTATTACTCTTATACATTTATTTGTACTGATATTTTTATCCCACCGGCTACTATAACTTTATTTCTGCACTCTAAACTGACCACTGTTGTCACTGTGGCTCCTATTATTACTTTTTGGATAATACTCTATAATACTTTATTGATATTTTTCTTTCCAACTACCTCCCATTTCTATTATTTGAAATAATACGTATGCTGCTCTTATAATGTATATGTGCTTAGAACCATTTTTTAATATCTGTGGTTAATAGCTCTTTTGTTAGGCTATATTTATTTATTTTCTTCTGTTAAACGTATGTCTCTACTGTGAAGGTGCAATTTTCTTCGTGATCAATAAAGTCTTATCTTGTCTTATCTAGGGAGGCAGCCAGAGAGAGTTTAACTTGTAAATAAGTTGTTGTTGTTGATGATGCTCACATGCGCTGCTTATGTCATTGTGTGCTGTGAGGCAGTGGGTGCAGTATTAGTGCCGACTGTCTGGTTAATGTGTGTGTCTAGAAGTGACCAGCCCAATATCTTCAGCAGGGCTGTGGACGGTTCACTCGTCTGCTCCATTACAAATAGAACTTTGTCTAAAGTGCTATGTTTCCTGCATCTGCTTCGTCACATGTAATCTAAAAACTCACGTGTAGGTTCACTGGACATGTTAACATATTAAACAACTATATTTGTGCTGTAGATGATGTGGTGACCACTGGTTCCTATCACCACCACTGTCAAAAAGGTAGTAGGTCAGTTCTCTATGGTTTGAGGTCAACAATGGCTTTGTTTGCATATCAATCAGTAAAATTCTCCCTTGACTGCGCGCTGGTTATAACCGTGGTTTGGTTCTTCATCCTCTGCCCTGTGGTGACTGAGAGCAGGACGGTATGTGTAATAACAGTCTTGTCTGTGAGGTCATGCAGTCGAACCCTTCAGCCAAGCACGCAGCAGCAATCTCTGTCTGGGAGCTGCGCCCCGGTGCTGGCGCGGCTGAATCTGAAAGCAGAGCTGCATGTTTGCTTGTTGTTTGTCCTGCGTGGCAGATGTGAGGACGACAAAACCTGTGTACACAAGCGCAGCAGAGCAGAGCGCTCTGTTAGTGAGCAGGGAACATGATTCATGTACGTGAGCGTGTGCGATTTGAATGTACCACAGAGGCTTTCTCCCCATAGGCTCTCATAACCGAGTGAACACACACTTCTTCTTTTGTTACAAGCCCGTTTGCAGGGATGTGGAAAGTTTTCAGGAAGGATGATACAAAATTTTTAAAAATTAAACATCTGAACTTTATGATTCAGGCAAAGTGAAGATCCATGTGTGCTTGTTTAAGAGTAGTTTGTATTTATTGCATACAGATATTTCAGAGAGAGCTGTATTTTCTTTACAGTGAGCTGAAAAACTCCTGGCTGTTTCGGGTGGCACGACACATCCAAATTGAGCTTTAAAGAAAGGAAGGCTAAGCAGAGTTACGGGCCTGTTTTGAGCCCCAAAGCAGCCTAAAAATCTTGTTCCAAAGTACTAATAATGTTTTATAACCAGTTATATCTCCCACTTCCAGTGTTCCAGTATTGTACTCCTTTATTTGCATAGTAAGTAATTATGTACATCAGTGGTTTGATGTGTGTGTGTTGTCATGTTTTGCTGTTGTAGCATATTCTGATGTAATTTAGCAAAAAAGCTGACACAATTTTGCACAACATTACTGTTTATTTCACGTATACACTACTTACTGTTCACCGCCAACTTATTAAAACCACCTCCCTGTATCTTCACTCATTGTCCATATTATCAGCTCCACTCACCATATAGGAGCTATACTTTGTTACCCTGTTCTTCACTGGTCAGGACCCCCATAAAGCCACCATGTTAGTAGCACTTCAGTGATACTATCATGGTGAAGGTGTGTTTGTGTGTGTTGTGCTTATATGAGTGTATCAGGCACAGCAGTGCTGAGAATGACCCGCCACCAAATAATACCTGGTCCTGTGATGAAACTTTGGAGAAGTGCGTAAATGTGGCTGCTATAGTGTAGTGGGTTACAATGCTGCCTTCCATGCTGTACACTGGGGTTTGATTCCCCACCTGGGTAACCTCCTTACACTACACCAATAGGAGTATTTGGGCAAACTGTAACACTACCTTCACCTACCTGTGTACAGGTAAACTGTAACACTACCCTCACCTACCTGTGTACATATAAACTGTAACACTACCTTCACCTACCTGTCTACAGGTAAACTGTAACACTACCCTCACCTACCTGTGTACATATAAACTGTAACACTACCCTCACCTACCTGTGTACATATAAACTGTAACACTACCTTCACCTACCTGTGTACAGGTCAACTGTAACACTACCTTCACCTACCTGTGTACATGTAAACTGTAACACTAACTTCACCTACCTGTGTACAGCTAAACTGTAACACTACCTTCACCTACCTGTGTATAGATAAACTGTAACACTACCTTCACCTACCTGTGTACAGGTACACTGTAACACTACCTTCACCTACCTGTGTACATGTAAACTGTAACACTACCTTCACTTACCTGTGTACATGTAAACTGTAACACTACCTTCACCTTCCTGTGTACAGCTAAACTGTAACACTACCTTCACCTACCTGTGTACAGGTAAACTGTAGCACTACCTTCACCTACCTGTGTCCAGGTAAACTGTAACACTACCCTCACCTACCTGTGTACATGTAAACTGTAACACTACCTTCACCTACCTGTGTACAGGTAAACTGTAACACTACCTTCACCTACCTGTGTACATGTAAACTGTAACACTACCTTCAACTACCTGTGTACAGGTAAACTGTAACACTACCTTCACCTACCTGTGTACATGTAAACTGTAACACTACCTTCACCTACCTGTGTACAGGTAAACTGTAACACTACCTTCACCTACCTGTGTCCAGGTAAACTGTAACACTACCTTCACCTACCTGTGTACAGGTAAACTGTAACACTACCTTCACCTACCTGTGTACAGCTAAACTGTAACACTACCTTCACCTACCTGTGTATAGATAAACTGTAACACTACCTTCACCTACCTGTGTATAGATAAACTGTAACACTACCTTCACCTTCCTGTGTACAGCTAAACTGTAACACTACCTTCACCTACCTGTGTACAGGTAAACTGTAGCACTACCTTCACCTACCTGTGTATAGATAAACTGTAACACTACCTTCATCTACCTGTGTACATGTAAACTGTAACACTACCTTCACCTACCTGTGTACAGGTAAACTGTAACACTACCTTCACCTACCTGTGTACAGGTAAACTGTAACACTACCCTCACCTACCTGTGTACATGTAAACTGTAACACTACCTTCACCTACCTGTGTACAGGTAAACTGTAACACTACCCTCACCTACCTGTGTACATGTAAACTGTAACACTACCTTCACCTACCTGTGTACAGGTAAACTGTAACACTACCTTCACCTACCTGTGTCCAGGTAAACTGTAACACTACCTTCACCTACCTGTGTACAGGTAAACTGTAACACTACCTTCACCTACCAGTGTACAGGTACACTGTAACACTACCTTCACCTACCTGTGTACATGTAAACTGTAACACTACCTTCACTTGCCTGTGTACAGGTAAACTGTATCACTACTTTTACTTACCTGTGTACAGGTAAACTTTAACACTACCTTCACCTACCTGTGTACAGGTAAACTGTATCACTACCTTTACTTACCTGTGTACAGGTAAACTGTAACACTACCTTTACTTACCTGTGTATAGCTAAACTGTGAGTGGAAAAAATGGACCCTGAATACTGAAAAGTGATCTGTAGTTGTTGAGGCTGTTCTGTCCAACTTTATTTTTAAATATGTTTTTTTTTCTTCCGCGGCTGACAAAACGAATAACTTTTTGACGGGTGGGGAACTAAATGAAGGGTGGTCTCTGACAGTTGTGTATGTTGTGAGGCTTTAATAAGTAGGCACCCTGTGAAAACACTTCCTCATCCTTCACTGCCTGCATGATCTACGCCGTCACACACATGCCATGCCCGGGACGTTGATGGGTCTGACACGGCAGGATGAATCACCAGCGAGCGGGCCGACCTCACTGTCTTTTACATACACAACACACCCAGATGACTGTTTTGGCCCCTAAATGACAAATGGAATAGACGTAATTAATTGCCATTAGTAAAGGCAGCCATCTCTTTGAGATAATTTGTTTGCCATGCGTGTCGACGGCTCCTGGGCTGGAGTGGTGATTAATGGGAAGTGGGGCTGCAGCTGGCCTCACCGCAGCGCTCGCTGTTGTTTCACATTAGCGGCCCATAATGGAGGGCTTTCGCTGCAGTTCGGCTTGCCGCCGCGGCCTGCCTGCCTCCTCGCTTTCCTTCTCTAAGGTGACTTTGAGCTGCGTTGCATGCTGTTTTTCGTGCCCGTGACTGCAAAGCCAAAGCCGATCTCAGGAATGGAAAAGGGGGCTTATGGAGAACGATAAAGACTGTAATTGTTATTATTAGCGGCGGTCCGCCTTTGTCTTCCTTTAAAAGACGGCGCTGAAGGTGGCGGGATGGTGCCTGTGTTTTGCTGTGGCTGCGGTGTGTTGCAGTTGTCAGTATTTAGGTCAAACAGAGGCGTCCTAACAGGAAATCCCAGCTGACAAGCACGGCGGAGGTGAGATATTAGAGGAGACAGCTTGTCTGAGAGTGGATGACATGCCTACAGATTGAAACAAACACTCCTCGGAGTACCTAAATCTCGACTCAGGCCATTAACACAACTCCCACCCCCACTCCCCCGTGCTTCCTACCTACCTGCGGCTCCACGCGCCCGCCATGGCCGCACGTGCCCGTCCTTCGCTGCCTCCTTCAAGGTCACAAACGCTCCAATTTTGAGCATTTCGCAGCATGCGGAGCTCGCTGGAAAGCCCTGTTCACCCCGGGGAGGGGCAGGAAGTCAGTGTGCCGATGAAAAGCCATTGTTTGAGCGCGTGCTGGGGGGGACGGTGGGAGCTGCGGTGACCGATGCGCTCTTATCTGCCGCAGATATCTGCCAATTCAGCCGCTCACGTGCCAGCCTAGCCGAGTGCGCTCATTAGATTTAGTGCTGTGCGCTGTTAAAAGCTTTTCTGTCTGTCTTGCTCCGTATTGATCAGCCCGCGTCCTGGACAGATTACAACAGGAAGCTTTAAATAAATCCGCTTTTTGTGAAAGACGGTTAAATCAAATGACCGTCTCTTCGTATCGTCTGTATACCAAGTTTGATATACCAAGACAGACAAGTAGCTATTATTTGCAAAGAGCAAAGCAATTAATTTGTTAAATACTAAAATAGTATTTATATAATAAGTACAGGGTCAAAAGTCTCAGAACACCCTTTTTATCTCGAAATGAAACGAAAGGGAAAATGACGTATCGGAATACCCCTGCAAGTAACTATGTCCCAAACCTGGCTGTTATCTTGAAATCCGCCATATTGGATCAAGGGCAAGTTTTTCCAATTGGGAAGGTGGTCATCTATCATCAAAGAAGACCAGAATTGTCTCAGAAATTGATGCAATATTGATGCAGTATGGTCAACACATATCTAAAGGTGCAGTTCAGCACCAGGGACAGCACACTGAACATGTTGTTCAATGCAAATCTGATTGCGCCAATCGATTTCTGACTATTCCAACTATTCTGGTCTACTTTGATCTGCTACATGACCACCTTCCCATTGGAAAAACTTGCCCTTGATCCAATATGGCGGCCTTTAAGATGGCAGCTATGTCTGACGCCAACCGGTTATCGTTCATGTCCTTGCATACTGTCAGTCATGGCTACAGAAGCTCTTTCTGTGAAACTGTGGGGACTGTCCGTCCTTTAGAAAGAACTGGGGGTAATGAATGTGTTAACATGTCAAGCTTCACTTTCAAAGAAATGGTTACAGTTATGGTTGTTCCTCCTGACAGTGGCATCCTTCTTTCTCTTTGTCTTGTTTGTAGATGTGAGCCAGAGAGAGCTTTGTCCTCCTATTGGAGATGTTGAACTAGGCTGGGATATTTCAAGCTAGGTGGAAAAAACTCTAGATTTTTTTCATCATGGGTCACTCCCGATGGCACATCATCATTCTTCTGTTATGTCTCGCTACAAAACCTGTTCCTCCCTCTTGACACTGATACACACTCGTGTCAGATCAGGCTGAATTTGTGTGGTCCCATTTAGACCTTAAAACTGGTTATCATCATTCTTGTAATCAGGTTTGATTGTTTTGCTCAGGTTTGGTTCCATTCTTGGTGTGACCCCTCAACTAGCAATGACTTCAACTAGTGCAGTGCACAATGGTTTCATTTTACACAGTGATACTCCAGGCGCCCTCCTTCGGCTGCCTCAGCTAAGTTAATGACCCTACTGCACAACTATGCAACTGTGCAACTACGCAGTTACATCAACGAGCCAAACCAACTAAAGACTTAAAGACCACACACTTACTTCTGGGTCTCTAGGAGATGCATTAGCTGGAACAGCTGCTTACAGTACAGGGCTAACAGGCTACTAACTCTCAGTTGGCCTCAGTTGCAGACTAAGTGGAATGATGGGGTAACACTTCCTATGAATCCTGCTTCATTTACAATGCTATATAAACAGATTTAAAAGGCATGATATTGCATGCATGACACATTGTAAAGCAACAGAATATGACTGTGTGATTATAGGTGTATTACAGTTTATAGATGTATCACAACTGTGACTACTATGCTAGCTTAAAAGAAGCAGCACATAAGCCTGTTTTTTTATATTATTTGTATTATTTTATATATTTGATGCAGGCAAATAAAAATGGAGATAGATGTTTTTCTTTGAACAGTGACTATATATTAAGTATGACCGTGACATGAGTGTGGAGCTCAACGTCCTGCCAGTATTTAAGGCCTTTCTGACATTTTTCAGTCTGTAGATAGTCAGCTACATCTAGATCTATAGATAAACCTTTTTTTGGTGTTGGCTTGAAAGGGTTTAACTCTGAGACGGTTCTTCTTCTACGATTACTTAATAACTTGCAGGTGTTAATGTATGCACAATTATTGCACAGTGATAATTGGCTGGGTATAATGCTGTGTTCAACCATCCTCAGAAGTGGGAAAATCTTTATTGCTGTTAGGTTACAATTTATAAGCTTCTGTCGAACGCAGCATGGGCTTCTACTTCTTTTAGACTATATAACTTGCATAGAACCCAATCCAGAACAGAACTAAAGAAACATTTCTGTACATTTCTGTTTTCTACCTGCTCCAGGTTGCAAAAGCTTCCTCCCCCACACCTTTCTTCATAAAGGGATATTTAATGTTGTTGTTTAATGTTTTTAAGGTCTGTTTTATAGCAATCTATTAACCATTAGTTATTAATAATAGTCTAATAAGTAGAAACAATATTATACATATATATGTAAATAAAATATCACATCACATTTGTGTTCTTTGCTTAGTATTTGATCCTAAGAGATTTTTTTAGGGTTAGGGTTAGAAACGTTCAGAAACACATCAGATTTTATCTTTGTTTCATTATTAATAGCTATTAATGGCTATTATTAGCAAAATTAATACGAAAGATGGCATTTGTTTTTCTCAAAACCATCGCAGTGTGTCAAAATAAAGGACCCTCTGTTTCAGGGTTTGCTTCTTGACAATCAATCACCCATTAGTAAGCCATTAATAATACCCTAATAATTAGAAACAATAGCAAACTTATCAATGTGTTATGAATGTACTTGTTGATTTAAAGGTTTGCAGTTAAGTTATAAAGGTTTGTTGAGTAATGAGTTAAATGCTAATTAATTGCAATGGTTCAGTTAAAAGTTTAAAATACGATTTATTATCACGATGTTTAATTAAATTACAGTATTTTACTGTATTTTCTGAAAAGTCTGGGAGATAATGTTCATGTTTATAGTTATTAGTTATGAGCACTTACTAAAGGGTCTTACACTGAATATTAGGAATTAATAAGTTCTACTTTAGTTGAGGTCTTGCAAATGTGTTAATAAAGATATTTCTTGTGATTTTTCAGGCCATTTGTAAGCATGTAATTACAGTTATGTATTGATAGTGAACCATAAATACGTTCTGCTTATTAAGAGCTAATGCTTGCTTACAAATGATATGCTTGTGTGCTTGTATATGCAAATTATATGCTTGTATTTATTAGTCTTATTAACAGCTTACAAGATGATTATAAACTTCTTGTTATTACTGTATTAATGGTTAAGATGTAGTTAATGGTGTATTAATGGTGTTTATTTGTGGTGATTTAGCTCCTCTCACAGAATCATAGCATCTGCTGTGTCTTCTTCTTTGCCGAAACACTGTAAGGTAAACAAAGCATGGCATTTGAACAGAGGTGCTCAAACTTTTGTGCGTGAGTGTGTTTATATTAAGTGGAGTGCAGGGAGATGCACGGGTGCCTCCACGCATGCCCTGCAGGTTGCTCAGTGCTGTTTACAGTGATCCTGGTATTCTGCAGAGTCCAGCTGCTGCTCTGAAAAGGAGGCTTTTTTTATAATCTGTGTTGTGCGCTGTCCTTCTGCCTCGCCACAATGGCCTGCTATTCGCTCAGGTGACAGAGGAGGGCCATATGGAGAGTGCTTTTATTCCGTGTTGCGGGGCCCAGTAGGTGTAATTGCGTTGTCCCTTCGGAAAAAATTCAATCTAGTGGGATGCGACAGGCCAGCTGTGTTCAGGTAATGTGCAGGTAGAAATGATCTGCAGTTCTCTACAGTCGTCCTCTCCAGCAGAGGCAGTGCCTCTACCTGTGTCCCTCTCTCACTCTGGCCCCTCTCTCTGTCTCTGTCTCTCTCTCTCTCTCCTGTCTCTCTCTTTCTCTCCTGTCTCTCTCTCTCTCTCTCTCTCCTGTCACTGTCTCTCTCTCACTCTCTCTGTCTCTCTCTGTCTTTCTCTCTCTCTCTCTCTCTCTCTCTCTCTCTCTCTCCTGTCACTGTCTCTCTCTCACTCTCTCTGTCTCTCTCTGTCTTTCTCTCTTTCTCTCTCTCTCTCTCTCTTGTCTCTCTCTGGTCCCTCTCTCCCTCTCCCTCTCTCTCTCTCTCTCTCTCTCTCTCTCTCTCGTTGTGGTGGGTAATGGCATTGGGGCAGGCAGTGTCAGAGTGACTGCTGTTCTGTGCCGAACCAGATTTAGTGGATTTCGTCAAGTGACTTTGAAAACAGGAGCAAACTTCTCCTCTATCATCATCTTTCTCTCCTCTTCTCTCCTCTTCTCTTCTCTTCTCTCTGCTCTAGAGAACGTTTTTCAGATTTGACTCCTCCTCTCGTCTTCTCTTTTCTTCTCTACAGTGATCTAATCTTATCTCATATGTTCTTCTACTAAGTCTTCACTCCTCTCCTCTTCTCTTTTATTCTCTTCTTTTCTCTACAGTGATCTAATTTTACATTTTTACACTTTTTCTTTTCAGTCTTCTCTCTTCTTTTCATCATTTCTCATATCTTCTGTCTTCTCCTCCCTTTTCTTGTCATATCTTGTCTTCAGTCTTTTCTCTTATCTTGTCATATCTTCTCTTCAGTCTTCTCTTTTCTTCTCTTCTCATATCTTCTCTCCTGTCTTCTCCTCTCCCTTCTTCTTATCTCTTCTGTCTTTTCTTCTCATCTCCTCTCTTCAGTCTTTTCTTCTCTTATAAATTTTCATCTTTTTTCTTTAGTGTTCTCTTCTTATCTCTTCTCTTCAGTCTTCTATTTTCTTCTCATCTCTTCTCTTTAGTCTTCTGTTCTCTTTTAAGTTCTCAACATTTCTCTTTAGTCTTCTCTTTTTTCTCTTCTGTGCTCTTTAGTCTTCTCTTTTCTTCCCCATCCTCTCATTCCTTCTTTTCTCCTGAGGCTTCTCTTTTTTCTGTTCATTTCCATACAGACATCTAATCCTTGCTCATCATAAACCTCTAAATAAACTTTTTTCTCTTGAGCCTTCTTTCCTCCCTTCTTCTTTTCTCTTCTCTTTTTTCTCTTCTCTTCCCTCTAGTCATCTGATCTTTTCCCATCTTAGACTTTTCTCTTCTTGAGTCTTCTCTTCTGATAATTTCTTTTCTCTTCTCTTTTCTTCCTCCAATTGAGTCTTTTCTTTTTGCTTCTCTTCTTCTCTCTTTAGTCTTCTCTTGTTTTTTTCTCTTCTCTCCTCTTCTCAGTGACCTGTACCGTGACCCCCCCCCCCCACCCCCGCCAGTGAATCAGGGTATGAGGCTTTAAGAGGTCTTGTGTAAGGAACAGTAAGAACGTGGGGTCTTTACTCCTCTCCTGTTTCACTTCCCTGCGCTGTGCTGGCTATTTTTAGAGTGCTGTTGAAAGGAACTGTCCTGTGGCTGTTCCTAACACTAAACCACCCCCCCCCCCCAAACACACACTCCCCCCATCCCCGCCCTGTAGCAGTGTAGCGTGAGAGAGATGTGTGAACACAGAATGCTTTAAAAGCTCACAGTCTGCCACTAAAAGAATCCTCCACTGCACTAATCTAAAGCTGGACAGTACAGCAGAAACCAACATCACCCATTATAACAAAATAATATAATATATATCAGTATATAACAATCAGACCATCAAACAGCTGAAATATTACATCACAATTAATCACATTTGTGGTCTTTGCTCAGGTGTGATCCTAAGAGAGAGATCATATATTTGTCTCATTATTAATAGCTATTAATGGTTATTATTGGCTAAATTAATATGAAAGAGGACGTGCATTTTTCTCAGAAGCAGCGCAGTGTCAAAATAAAAGCCCCTCTGTTTTAGGGTCTGCTTCTTGACAGTCTATCAACCATTTGTAAGCCTTTAATAATACCCTTATAAATAGAAACAAAAGCAATCTTATCAGTGTGTTATGAATGTACTATTAAATCTATTAAAAAGGTTTTCTGCAATTAAGTTATAAAGGTTTATTGAGAAATGAGTTAAATGCTAATTAATTGTAATGTTTCAGTTAAAAGTTTACTTTAACAGTCTTTAAAATATGGTTTGTTATAACAGTGTTTAGTTAGATTACAGTATTTTTCTGTATTTTGCTGTAAAAGTCTGGAAGATAATGTTCATATTTAAGAGTTTAAAACCTGGTATTATTAGTTATGAACACTTACTAAAGTGTCTGACGGTGAATATAGGAATTAATACATTTATTCTGTTGGTTAAAAAGGGTTTCTGCAACTTAGTTGCAGGGTTTGTTGAGTAATGAGTTACATGTTAATTAATTGTTATCGTTTATTTAAAAATTTACTTGAATTGTCTTTAACTTAGAATGCAATTTATTATAACGATGTTTAGGTCAATTAGAAAATAGGATTTCACTGCAGGAGCCTGGAAGATAATGTTCATGCTTAAAACCTGGAATTTAATTAATAAGCAGTCACGTAACTGTCTTACAATGAATATTACAAATTTAAAAAGATCTTAGAACTCTTTGCTTTTTTAGGTCATTTGTAAGCTTGTTATAACAGTTATGTATTGATAAATAAGAATAAATAAATTCTGTTTAGTTACTTATGACCTTGCAGGTTCATTTGCACAGTGTTATTAATTGTGACTGCGTTTAGGAAAAGTGGATACAACAACTTCAGAAACACATCGAATTACATCATCGTCTTATTATGACCTTTAATGGTTATTATTGGCAAAAGTAACACAAAAGAGACATGTGTTTTCTAGAAAGCACCACAGCTTGTCAGAATAAAAGCCCTGCTCGCCTGTGTTCAAATCATCAGCAACAAACCGTCCCAGACATTTTTATAAATTTAATATTGACTGAAACCTTCAGACTGTACAAAATGTTGGGTGTAAACAAATTAGATCAGTTTGGTTGAATATAAAATACTTGTTAAATAGCTTTTCTTTAAAAAAAAATTACCAAAACTTTTTAAAGGAGACCTGTTACGCTCAATTTCAGTGCTCATAATTTTTTTAGAGGGTCTAGAATAGACCCTAGAATAGGTTTGCATGCATCAGTGTTCCAAAAACACAGTATATTTCTCATACTGTACATCTGCATTCACCCTCTATCTGAAACACCATGAGAGCCCCTTTGTCTTTAAGCCCCACCTCCCGATGAGCCTACTGTGCTGTAATTGGGCAGCTCAGGCACTTTGTTCAACCACCAGAGTGGCATCCTGCTGCAAGCTCCACCCCTACGCTGCTGTGGTAGATCCACCTTTGCAAGGTAGACTGGAGCAGGACTGTTTTAGCTCCCTATGTGTTGTGTGAGAGAGCAGCAAGCTTGGCAGTATGCAGGCAGTAAAGATTGTGTTCTGAGGTGATGTCATCTTGTAACAGAGGAAAGGGCTGGAATTGCAATGAGGCAGCTAAGAAAAGTGGTTTCTACGGGAGACAGTTTCTGCACCTGGCGTGTGCTTTGGGTTTTAGAACTTTATAACACTAAAGCACAGAGAAAACTGGAAAAGCATGATAAAATAGATATATCATGTTAACAGTTGTGATGTCACATTATATGCGGTATGCAGATCTTAAATTAAAGAAGGACAAAAAATACCTATATGTCATATACTGAGTAATGGAATTGGCCTCAGGAGTCAAATCGGTGCATCCTTTGTTTTCACTGCCAGCAGGGTCACCCTACCCCACACAACCCCCACCCATCACCACCACCACCGCCGCACTGAATGCACACACACTCACTCACACACACTTGGAGTGTGTGTGATACTGCTTTGGTATGCAGCGCTGGTGAAGTTGTCAGTGTGTGTGGATCATCTCTCGTGTCTCGGCGGACGCTGCCGGGGAAACGGACTCATCAGGCTGGTGAAATGGGACAGAAAATATGATTTATTCTCTGCATGCACTCACTCACTCACTCACACACTCACACCAGCACCAGACACTCCAGACGCCGAGCAGAGAGAAGTGGAGTGAAGTGAAGGATCCTGGAAAGTCACTAGAGAGAGAGAGAGAGAGAGAGAGAGAAGGATGGGTGGAGCGAGTGAAGTAGAGGACCTTTGTCACCGCACTGGAAGCTAATTTCGCACTTCATTGGTGCGCCCTCTAATCAATGGCAAATATTTGTTGTTGTGACGGCCTCTTTGCCAGCGGCTTCAGTCAGCTGGGCAGAGTACACAGCCAGAGCGCTTGTAGGGTTTAAGGATCCGCTGGAGCATAAACTGTAACCTTCCTCTCTTTACCCAAAAACCTGAGCCGGACCTTGCGTCCACCTTTTGTCCTGTGATGCACGTGTCTCTTTTCTGGCCAAAGTGGCTTCACACGGTGCCGAATCATGTTAGTGAGTAGGTGTGCACGTTTGGAATTCATCCAGCACCTGCATCTCCATTTTCAGTTTTTATTGTCTTATATCATTTGAACGCAGCAGCTGTCGTTTACATTGTGTGAACATTTCCTGATGAATGGACCAATAGAAATGTTTCAAAATAGCTTGGATACAATTCTGCTCCATTGACTTACATGGAAAGTAAAGAATGTTTTTGCCCTCTCCTGTAAAGCTGGCATGTTGGAGATAGCTGCAGCATTCACATATACTTGAAGGGACACCCCAGCAAAAAAGAAAAACTTAGCTACGGCAACATGGGATCTGTTAGAAATTAGAAGTGTTAAGGATCTGTTGTTATTTTCTGCTAGATGGAGAATGCAGAGGGACACCAGATGTGTAACATCACAGCTACA
Source organism: Megaleporinus macrocephalus (assembly GCA_021613375.1). Taxonomy (NCBI): domain Eukaryota; kingdom Metazoa; phylum Chordata; class Actinopteri; order Characiformes; family Anostomidae; genus Megaleporinus; species Megaleporinus macrocephalus. The sequence continues at coordinate 23,082,471 of CM038712.1, forward strand.
CCGCCAAATTTCACATCTGTATAAGACTTACAGTTCAAGATTCACTTTTACATCATACACAGTACTGTGCAGTGGTTTTAGTGTAGTAAGTAGAGCTTTTACATGTCAGTGAGTTTATTTAACCCTTTCTAAGCTTCTCCTTGTGGAAACAACCCAGTATTATTTACAGTTCTCATCTAATACCTGCTTTGACTGCTCAGTATTTCATTAAGCTGCTGAAAGAACTGAATACATTCATACAATGTCTGGGGCGTCCAGGAGAAATCTGGAACTACACTTTGTTCTTCAAACTGGAGCTCAAGATATGATCTACTTCTTTCACAATAAGATATATGTTACTTTGTATTGTATGCATGATTATTTACTTCTGTTCTCATCATATCTGGTGCTCTGACTGGTGAAAATACACTTATTAAAGACTTAGGTGTCTGAGTCTCTTGCATAGATGTGTATATGGTTAAGAGTGGGCTTTACTAGAAATATCAATGTTATGTTATGATTAGTATCAGCGTAGTTTTATTATTTCTCAGCTGTTATTCTTTTCAAAAATGTCCCATTTGGATATACATATTCATTTTGCAATGAAACTCCACATCAGTGGTACGTCAGTGGGTTTGTTTATGGCCATGGGGGGATTCCCAGTGGTTCTGTGATGTATTTGCATAGTGCATGCTGGGTAATGTACTGAGAGAAAACTCTGTCAAACAGTTCAGGTTGTGGGATTCTGAGCTACAGAATATTACAAAATATGACAAATAACTCAAAATAAATTCATTTGTTTCTATATACACAGTGAACTCGCTGTATTACTACATTGTATTGTTTTTATTTAAGTGCAGGGACATGCATATGTGTTGGTTTTTGAGCTTGTTTACTGCTTTAAGAGCAGCTTTTTACTTGGACCTGAGTAACACACAAACCACTATTTGATTGTCTTAGTTTCAGTTGTGTTTTGAATTGATGCATTTTTGATGCAACAGTAATAAAGAGTAGTAGAATTTCTGCCCTAAGCTAATATGTTATATTTCAATTATTTCCATCCATCCATCCATTATCTTCTTCCCACTAGTCGGGGTCATGGGGGGCTGGAGCGAATCCCAGTGTCATGCAAGACAGGGTACACCATGGACAGGTCGCCAGTCCATCACATGGCCAACATTCACTCACGCACACACTCACACCTACAGACGATGTAGAATGACTGATCAACCTAACATGCATGTGTTTGGACTGTGGGATAAAGCTGGAGTACCCGGAGGAACCCCACTCAAGCACAGGGAGAACACAGAATGGCCCGGACCGGGAATCCAACCCAATCATCTTGCTATAAACTAATATATATATATATATATATATATATATATATATATATATATATATATATATATATATATATATATACACACACTATACTACACTATATTATACTATACTATGCTGTACTATGCTGGTCAACCATGTGTATATATAATGTCAGAGATGATCTCATCTGTTGCTGCAGAGTTTGTGTTGGTCATTCTCTAGTCTTTTATTAGTGGTCAGAGGACGCTACCCACAGGACGCTGTTGACTGGATAGTTTGGGTTGGTGGATTATTCTTAGTCCAGCAGTGACACTGAGATGTTTAAACACTCCAGCAACACTGCTGCATCTGATCTACTCATTGCAGCGCAACTCACACCAACACACCTCCACGACGTCAGTGTCACTGCAGTGCTGAGAATGACCCACTACCCATATAATATCAGCTCTGTGGTGGTCTTGTGGGGGTCCTGATCATTAATGAACAGGGTGTAAAAGGATAAACTAAAACTACAAAGTGATCCTATATGGTCAGTGGAGCTGATAAAGCAGACAGTGAGTGTAGATACAAGGAGGTGGTTTGATCGGTGTAAGCCCATCTATGCAGCGAGTAGCAGTTTAGCTCCGCCTGTCATAATAAAATTGTCTGTCATAATAAAGATGTGTTATGACAGTTTGATAAATAAAACTGCACACACATCCAAGGGGAAGCAATAAAACAAATAAACTGCTAATATCAGATAATGATTGTATTATTGTGCATGTCGGCGCACTCTGTTTTATTGGATATCATTGGAGTTGAGTCCTGTCACTTGCGTTCATTCCTTTGTGAAACGAGATTAATGTGATTTTCTCGTTTTCCGCTGTAACCTTGAATTTAGAAGGCGTCATTAAGCATTACATATTCATCGAAATTCGGCTTTGGGCAAATCTAGTTGTATTTAATCATCTGAGGGGGCTGTGCTCTGTTGGACGATGATGATACAGATGATGATGATGATGATGATGTTTCAGAACCTCGTCGCTCCACCTTTAGATCGGCACGACTCTTTTGTCTTCCCTTCAGCAAGTTCACTTTCACGCAGCTCCTATTAATCTGCCGTTTGCATACCCTCGCAGTACGGCTCCCGCTCTGGAAAGTGTGCGGCTGCTCATTTTCTCCAAGGGCGTTGTTGATGAGGTCCTCAAAGTGTTTATTAGCATGCTAAACTCCTCTTCCTGCCACCGCATCCTCAATCAGGCCTTCGGGGTCCTCCGTCATCCCAGGATGCATAGCCTGCTGTTTGGTGGTTATTATGGGGAATTAAGGGCAGCTGACTAACAACTGACAATTCCACTACTTTCAGCATAACTGCAGTTGAAGAAGTTTGGCATGTGATGATGATGGTAGTAGTAATAATATTTAGATATCTGTTATCATCCCCACTTTGCTTTTTCTTGCTTGATACATCACTTATTCAGGCTTGTCCATGAATATATTGTAGCACTCGTGCTGTCTGGAATACTAGTTCTACATTGCATAGGCTCCAGAGATTCAGTGAATATTTGAGGCCTAATCCTCGGGCGGTTTGATTGGTTGGGATGGAGAGGATCCCTCAGAAGATCTGTCTCCAAAGCAAACCGCAGCCTTGTCCACCAGCCTTTCTTCACTGCAGCACTCAAAGCACAGCTTTCCTCCATCTACCAGACATGCTAGCCTCTTTTAGCGACGAGCGAGATGCTAATAGCACAGTGCATACACAGGTTAACTAACTTTTCACAGAGGTGGTGGAACTTGAGGTATGAAGAGCATAAGTCACGGCAATAGTAAGGGTCCAGTACGCCCAGGCACTGTTCGCAGCCACATTAGGAATACATGCTGTCTAGCACCGCATGAAATAGTAGAAGAACGTGCTGATAGATTGTTTAAGTAGTTCAGTTTTTTAAGAAAATGAAGTTATAGCCATTTATTATAATTGCTTATATATTAGTAAAACCAACATATTACTTGAAGCCAGGAGTATCAAATCATCTTCTATTTACACAATCTTTCTAGATCCATGCCTAGTAACACATTATGAGATTTGTCCTTTGAGGCCCCTCCAGGTTAATATGACTGATCTAAGTATTGTTTATCAACCATTTAAACAAAAATGGATATCATTTATGATGTCATTATGTGGTGATGTTTTAATATAGCAATGTCCAAACATAATCAGCTGAAATATGCACTAACATTCAGCAAAGTCAACATTTTTAAGCAGAGCTTTATATGAAAAAAAGAAAAATATGATAGTACTTCAACTTCATATCATGCATATATTGTTTTAGATCAAATAAGCCTATAACACAAAAAAGATAAACCACTAAATTAGGCAAACTTTGATGTGATAATTGGTACTTTTATCTATTGTTGAAACTCATAATGCAAAATATTGTGGAAAAATGGGATCACACATAGAAATAGATAATTAATGTCCTAAATGTATTGTTTTGCTGCTCCATTAGTTACAATAATGTTTGCCCTCCGTTTGGCAGGGGTGGAGCCTTGCTGTACACAAGCCTATCAGATATCTTGATGTGTTAAGAGGATGCGGCCTACTGGCCCACCCAAAGGTTTCCAGTTCGATCCCATGAACTGACAGGACACAACTGAAGTGCCCTTGAGCAAGGCACCCAACCCTTGACTGCTCCCTGGGCGCTGTGGTTAGGGCGGCCCACCACTCCGGGCACATGTACTCACAGCCCCCTAGTGTGTGTGTGTTCACTAGTGTGTGTATATGTGGGTGTTTCAATGCACAGATGGGTTAAACTTGGCAAATAGTTCTAAATACTATGAATTCATTCAAGTGACATGAGTTGACTTGATGACCAGTGACATCTGACCAGTGTCTGCAGCAGGAAACGTACTAATCATTCACTCTTTGTTACTGATGCACAGTGTGGAGGGCCCTGGCGGTGCTAGGCCACTACCTGTCCTGTCTATCTGGCACCGGCCTTTCAAACACATCTGTGTTCCGTACTGACGGGTTAAAGTGTGCGCTTTGT